>BCNH02000006.1:23056837-23070833 GCA_001662345.2 Metrosideros polymorpha var. glaberrima | reverse complement strand
CTTTAGCATTAAGATATCTCAGCTTGAATCTCCTTCAATGCCCAACTTTATGGAACCATGAAATTTGTCATCGGATCCGTGTTATTACACCACAACACCCACCACCCGAAAACTGCGTTGGTAAGACCCACCAATCGACCGAAGAGTGTTGCGCAACAAAAGTTTGATACCTTTATTTGGGAATATCGTCAAGAGGGAGCTCAAGTCCGAACCCGTCATTATATCCAGTTGAACCCACCTTTAATAAAAAAAAACTTAAACCAATGAGTTATGAGCCAACTATGATATATTAATTGCTCTACGCCACATTAATTCTCTGATACGAAATTTTTCTAACACAACTCACACTTTCATCTAACATGTAAATGCAACAATTCGGAGAAAGATAGAAGCAAAATTACCAAAAAAATTCATTAACTCATTGCAATTGTGCTAATCCAGTCCATTTGACTGGCCGGTGCTAACATGGCAATTTTTAAATATTTTTTTCGATTTCTTTTTTCTTTTTTTTCCATCTTCCTCCTTGGTCGTCGACCTCCTCAATGTCGACGATCAGCCATCAAAGAGGCTCACCCTTGTCGAAATCTAGCAACGGTCGACCTTGCCAGCTGAGTGAGGTTGGCCCTCGTAGGGCAAGGTCGCCCTCGCTAGTATCTGGAGAGGGTCGACCTTGCCAACCTCGAGCAAGGCTCACCCTCGCCAGCTTAGGGAGAGGCTTGACAGTCACAACCTTTGTCGAGCCTCGCTCAGCTGGCGAGGTCGGCTCTTGCCAATGGCCAGTCGTTGGCCATCCAGGAGGATGGCGACCAAGGAGGAAAAAGAAAAAGAAAAAGAAATTAAAAAATCGAAAAAATATTAAATTATTATTAAAAATTGCACGTTAGTGCCGGCCGACTAAATGGACTGAATTAGCACAATTACAAAAGGTCTAGGACTCAATTGGCCAAAAAAAAAATTATGACTGAATTGGCACAAATGTGATAGGTTTAGGATTTTTTAGTAATTATTCCTTCAAAGAATGTATGAGAATATGATTCTGCAATCTTTAAAGGCCTATTTGATAACGATTCTGATTCTCTAATTCTTTTCCTCGAAACAAAAAAAGATGAGAATCATGTTTGGTAACAAAAATGATTCTGATTTAAAAAATCTCAAATTCTGTTCTCGAAATCGATTTTGGAGCAGAATCAAGAATAAAAAAAAAGTTGATTCTGTATTCCATAATCATTTTTTAGAAATGATGGAAAAATTGCCAAAAATTTTCTAAACTTATTGCACTTTTGCTAATTCAGTCTTTTTGGCTGGCGAGCGCTGACTTGGATAATTTTTTATCATATTTTAATATTGCCATTTTTTTTCTCTTTCTCTTCTTTCTTTTTGCTCCTCTTCCTTCGCATGAGGAGGCAGCTAAGATAAACATGCTTATGAAAAATATTGCAAATAAAATGGCAAGGGATCGCAATATGCTTGAAATTTCATGATTTTGTGTTTTTTACTTTTGTAATCTTGTTTTTTAAATACTTGGCAACATTTATGTTTATCATAGCAAGCAAAACATTTATGTATTCAACGTAACCCCGAGCTATTTGGATGTCATGCTGATTATGATGGATCATGCCTTTGATCGTCTTATTTATGTTTAGGATTCAAACTTGTTCCTTCGTATACTCGAGTAAATACTTTCAAGGAAGCAAACTTGGGATTTTTAGACTATTGAGGTCATGCATGCTATCGGGTATGGAACTCTGGTTTCAGTCACATATGTAGATATGCTCGAGGCATGTGTTACTGAGCATGTAATATGTTATCGATTCCAGCTTTGGGCAATGTGAAATCTACGGGTGTTTAAGGGAAGAAGGTAACTTGCCTACGGGTGTCATGCACTTAAGCTTTGTACGGCAGCCAATTAAAAGGAACTGGAGAGTAGCAAGTAGATCACACATAATAAGCATGTGAGGAATCCATACTTGGCAATGGATAGGTATTCGAGAAAACAAGTACTGCTTTTATCAACATTCTCCCATTGATATAACTCACTCAAGCCTCCAAAATCATGTACTCAATTAGATTTTAATTTATCAAAGTTATATGACCAATTTAAGTTGATTAAATAGACTAATTATGGATTATGTATGATTTGAGACCAAGTGATTTTCATTTTTATTAGTGATGTTATATAAATTGACTTTATAGTGACAATATGCAATTATTTGACTTAAATGAAAAAAATTAGGAAGAGAAATTGTTCCCGGAAATAGAAATTATGTGTAGTTATCAAACACGTTTATGTTCCGAAAACAGAAATTTTGTGTAGTTACCAAGCGCGTTCTAATTCTCTTAAACTCGTCCATGAAACATAATTAGAAAAAACCAATTCTGAACATAATCGATATTTTAGATTAGAATCGTTGCCAAACGCGCCCTAATTAAGTTGAAGTTGAGCGCCCACGCTTCAATGACATCGGTCCAGAATGAGGCTATTGGCGGTGCCGGTGAGGACGCATTGAGCACAATCCTCAACAGAAATTTCCTCCGTTGAAAGCTCCATGGGCATAACAGACATCGCTATGTAACGATAGTAGAGCCAAATGGCAATAACAATTTGAATTCGTCTAATGACAGCCATTAGACAGTCTCAATTTTCTAATTCTCTCTTCCCTTCTTTTTATGTTTGGCTTTATAAAGGGGTTGATGCTCTAGATTTCATCGCTACTTTTCTTTTATTAATCTCAGTCGCATAAGATTATCTTGCTAGTTCTTAGGCATTTGTTTTGGTACTGACTACCGATGGATAGAGTCTAGTACGTAATCGCGATTACGATGACAGAGAAGCGCTCTTATTAATTCTTCCGTCATGCTTTCAAATTCTTATGTCGAACTTGTTCTTTCATTGCCGGCTAATTTAGATACGAGGAATCCTTTGCTAGAACGATCGATTGTGCATATCATGATTAATCGAGCGTGCAAGGACGTCACAACTGGATAACTTTAAACTACCAATTGAGCTCCTCTCGCGATTAACTGGAAATAGCACGGTTTAGTTTATACCGTGCTTTTTACTTGCTTTCATTATTCAAGGCCCCTTTCACTGCTTCCATATCAATTCAAATTCTAGGGGTACGAGTGCAAAGGCAAAGCTATATGGAGGCTCATGAAATACCGTGCAAACCCATGAACTGGTTTATTACAAGCCTTTGAGCTGTGCCGGTGGCCTTGACTCGAAACAGTTTGCACGCAGTAGTGGAATTTGAAAGTTTGACTACAAAGTTTTCTTGGTTCGGTTGTGTTTGTGCAAACGTGGTGGAATTAGACAGGAGGGATTTTTTGCTGCATTTACTATCCATCATAGTGTGACTGATGCATATCATCATCCGGGCTATACATCCAAGCATTTCACATATAAGCATTGGTATGAAAACAATAGCATTAAATTCAATGGAATTATTTCACAAGTAAAGGAAATATAGTACCTGTTTGGTAACGCTTCTATTTTCTCTGATTCCTGTTATTTTGTTCCCGATAACAGAAAAAGAATACAAATATATTTGGTAACGTTAGTTAATTTTTTTGTATGCACTTGTTACACAACAACCCCTTAGAGGAAGGGCCAAGCAAGGTGGACAATGGGTAGGAGAAATGGAGGTTTGGGCTCTCGAGGGATTTGGTGTTGCTCATATTTTACAAAAGATGCTTACTTATAAATCAGATCATATTAGAGCTCATCAAGAAGTACTTGGTACTACAATCATTGGGGGAACAATACCTAAACCTGAAGATGCACCAGAGTTTTTTTCGATTGCTCGTTCGAGAACTACGATAGAATAAATTTGGAACAGAAATAAGAAGCAAAAAAATCTACTTCTTTGTTCCCGAAAAGAGAATTGTTACCAAACAAGCCCATAAATGCTTAACTGATCAAAGGTTGAAGGGCGCCGGGTATCTTAATATGATGATGATGATGATGATGATGATGATCGCTGCCATATTATCACTCTAATCTCTGCTACACAAGACTCCAACGTGGTATGATAATTGCAATTCTCAGAAACGGAAGTATCAGCAGGATCACTGTCTTTGACTCTCTCTCTTCCCCTTTATCATAACTGGCTGTTTACAAAATCCAACTTTTGCTGTCAAAGGCCGGTTTGTACATTTCTTCATGCAGTTCACAGGGTCACATCGACCCTCTTACTGGTTTTCAAGAATCTTCTGCTAGTTAGTAAGACTAATCTCTACATTGACAGGACAACGAAAACTTCACTCTATCGCTGCCATGGAGTTTCCAGTATCTTAAGTTTGAACTCAATATTTGGTGGGGTCAGTGGTTACACAGTTTCGTCTGACAAATCTTTGCATATACAGCTTCACAACTTTAAACATCGGCAGAATCGAACGGGGGAAAGAAAATGAGCTCTCAACTACTATTACAAACAGTAAAGACGCCTATGCAGGCATGCCAATCAGTAAAATTTTCAGATCTCAGAATATAATCGAACAAGGCGTAACGAATCGAAGGATGTTGTTAAGCGCCATTCCCGTTGCTTTTTGCTAAGAGGCCTTCCTTTCCCGGTTTTTTCTCTGTTCGCTCTTACATCGGCTAGACCCCATGTGCAACATTTGGTCTCCATGTCGACAGAAACGAGTTTGAAGATGCCATCGCCTTCCAAGGATGAGCCGCTCGAGTCTGTCTCTGCGACATATTTTACAAACATGGGTCGATCCATGAACCGATCAAAATCATGTGGAACGCCAACGACTCTTTCAACGCCAGGAGATGAGACCTGGAAGGATCGCTACTTTAGGCAAGACACTTCAAATGCATATCGTGAACTTTTCTTCAAAGAAACTTGCTTCTAATACATATCGTGAACTTTACTTCAAATAAATTCACTTCTACTCAAATCTTCTTGCATGTTCACAAATCAACAATTTTACTACTCCAGTTCATCAGAATTAGAAACCAGAGTGTGTTTATAAGGCAAGATGGTAACGGGTTAAAGCACATAGGAAACGACCAAGCAATACAAATATGGACTAACAAGTGTTCAATACTACTCCTAATCCTTCAATCTTGCCCTTTTACAGTGCAATGGTTAGTTGGGCCCTATATACCTTAACCTCAGCTCCCTAAATTTGGAACTTCTCCTGTTGCATCAGATATGATCATTCTCATATCATCTCATTGTAGATTCATTGAGTTCATCAAGTACCCACCTGCTCATGAAGTTCAGCATGCAAGAAAGAATGCTTGATACCGGGAACTAGTGAAAGAAACAAGTACCTCCAAAGATAAATTCTCTGGTACAGATTTGGCAGCCTCGGCTACATCTAGACGAGCTCTATAGGTCGCAGAAAATGCTTCTATATCTTCCATACTGGGCGAGCTGGACCTGAACACATGTTGTGATTACAGAGATTAACTGAATTAGTTGACAAGGGAAATGATAATCACCATTCACATAGAATTTGAACCAACGTAAGAAAGTGTGCCAAATTTGTCCTGTCCACTGTAGGAAGGTTTTAAAGCTTGAGTTCAGCATGACTATGGTTAGGACAGCGTAAATATCCTCCCTACGAATTTAAGAAGCTAACTCAAAATGATTTTCTCAGGCCGTTGCATGTTACTGTTTCTTCTGTCCTATAGACCCAAGGAGCGAGCAAAGTCTAAGAAGAGTTACAGGAGATTTGTTCTGCAGCAGCTCCAGTACAAGAAACATACAGAAGTCGGCATTGTCTAGGACGCCAACATATGGGAGAGACAGAGCGAGAGCTCCAAGGAGAAGGCATTCCACATACTTTCAGTCTTTCATCATTATATCACCATCAACCCACATGCAATCATCTTTTCTGCTGGTTTGATATAAATGTCTCAACTTATAGAGCTATTAAGGCCGGCAAAATTTATGCCAAGGGAAGAACAAGGCATTCATCGCTTAATTGGACTACCATAGAAAGTGGATGATAACATCCAAACATCAACTGTACCGCTCACTCTTGATAGAGCCTGGCCTGCATTAGTGTCATTAGGTCATTACCTCTTGGAAAGCTTTTCGATGCGAACATGAATTGTGCAATTCAACAGCGTTTTGAAGGCATATATCTTCAAATCGCCATCAAAAGACTGAGAGACATCTTCTGCTATCGCTAATGCTTCTTTGTCCCACCAAGTCCCGGCAAGAGAAACCCCACCTCCCCCACCTCCATCCCCAACCTTTCATACAGAGTCAGCAACTTATCAAATTTGTGTCCAAGAAAATTAGAACACGGGCTCTGTTAAAACAGCATTAACTCACATAGACTTCAGTATCATCTTCCAAATATTCATCTTCAAAAGTCCCATCCTCATACTCATCCCCCAACGCACCTGCATATGAACTAAGACGTCTTCAAGTTTAAATGAAAAGCACACCTTATTTTTCATTGAGGTCATTTCAGAACATTTCACAATAATTCATCTGTTCTTTCTTGCAGAGTAACTAAAACGTTCATCATTCACCATGAACAATACACAATTTGCAAAACTGGAAAAGGCAAAACACGGGAGGAAAGAATGTAATATTGAGAATAATCACTTCACTCACCATCATCCAAATCGTCGAAGATGACCTCGTCCTCTTCGTCGACACCCACCGACACTTCTTCGACGATGGTCGGCTCGAGGACTGGCTCGGGCTGCGAGTCTCGCTTCCTGGCGAGAGACGCGAATGCCCTGTTCGGAGCAGAAGCAGACGGACACGCCCGAAAAGAAGATGAGCAATGATGGGTATGGCGAGAAGGTAGGCGGAAGCCGGTCGCTTCGAGACCGGAGGAAATAGGAGCGAGCGTAGGTCTTGGTCTCAGCTTCCATGGCGTCACCAAGTTCATTTTTTTTTTTTGGGTTTAGCAGAAAGGTCGAAACGGAAGGGGAGAGAGCTTCTTTCTCCGGTTTTTAGCGATGGATCAGACGGAGGCTTGCTCTCGCCACTCCAAAACTGGGTAATGACGCGCAAGTCAATTAAAAATGTGAACTTTTTGCCCATTTCAAGTTTTCCTATGATCATAGGAATGATACAAATGGTCTCTTGTATTTTGGCTCAATTTACAATATTGTTTCTGAACTTTTAATTTATTCAATAGCCTTCGAATTTTACTCCAATATGTAATGTGATCTCTAAAAATTTAATCCCTAAACTACGTGAAAATATTCAATATTATCCTTCCATAATTTCAAATTCAGTGTCAATGTTAGTCCAAAGACTAAATTGAACATGTATAAAAAATTCAGGGACCATATTAAATAATTTCAAAATCCAAAGACTACGTTACACGTTGGACTAAAGTTTAGGGATTACATTAAACAAATTAAAAGTTCATAGAACACATCAAAGATTATTTGTGTTATTTTTCCTGAATCAAATGTGAATTGCGAACACCACATCCCCATTTTGGGAAACTTATTTGTGGGCAATCTTCACATCCTTGTTTCCCGTCGTCCTATAAATAAACTTTGTTGTCCTTTGCCAATGTCTCGCTTATTTCATAGTGTAATAAGATATTGTAACCAAACTTAATTAAACCCAGTTATGGCCAAAATGTAGTGTAATGAAACAAAACGGGACTCATGAATGTCCGAGGAAAATCAACTGCATTACCAGGTTACAAAGCGAGTCCGCAATCCATTTTGAGAGCTCTACTGGTGAATAGCCTCGCTTGAATAATTGCAATTCCTTGATACAAAGTAGCCATCTCATTAGACAGTATATATAAAGGGGCTTGGCTCACATCAAAATGTTATGAGCAGTCATCGCATGTCAATTTGAATTGATCCTCTTGCGGTCCATCTACAACAATTTAAAATCATGAAACAGCCCCATGGTTCAAAGGATACTGCCAGGTGAACTTCCGAGAAATCGAATGTATTTCACTATTGAGTATGCAATTTGAATTCATTACCAACATCGAAGGACGTGACCCCGGCAAGGCTGCAATGTTTCTGTAGTATTCAATCTGAACTGTAACTATTTGATTATCCAAAGTCTCTGTATGATTTGCACAAAATGGAGGTGAAGATCAGAAGGGGCTTGGGGTCATAAAGAAGGGAGGGACGATGTACTAATCGCCGGTGGTGAGGAAGTGACAGTCGCGTTATCGGTCCAATTCTTTTCCCCCCAATGCCACAACATGCTTTCCCAGAAACAAAACTTCTCGAAGCATGTTGTTAGACGTTTGTCTTTTATTTTGATCTTCCAGTGACCGTCTGTGTAGTTTCCTTTCTCGGCTTGCCTTCGGTCCCACTCCAAAGCTGCCTTCTGCTTAGACCGAAGCAAGCAGAAATTTTGCAGGTTCTCCGGCATTGCGTCGTGGACCTTCCACCACGTCCAGTGGGCGACATCGCTCGCAAACTCCTGCAAGATGTCTACATTCCAGTTGCAGTCGTAGTCCCGGAAGCATAGCCATGGTTTGTTACCGAGATAGTGGAGGACATAAAGGATCGGAGGATCGGCACCGAACAGACGTGTTTTCATCTCCTTCTTCTCCACCTCATCGCCTTCCCAAAAGTGCTTCAAGAAGTTCATGTGCTTAGGGATCCGATGCCACCAAGTGAATATTTCATTTAAATATCCCTGATCCCCACCATTGTAGGACTCGATTTCATTAATGTGATCCATGAGCAGCTGGAATGTACAATTCGAAGGTTCGACCACCATCACACCAGAGTTGAACAGAGTAGCGTTATTGCCGGTTGCAGATATTTCAGGCATTTCAAACAGGAAATCAATATTCCTGAGGATGAGCAAGTCAGCATCAATGAAAATGATCTTGTCGTAATCGGTCAGCTGCCAAAGCCGAAATTTGCTGTAGTTCCACTCATTATACGCATCTTTTTCAGCTTTTGGATTCCTGATTCTCTGGATCGTGTGGATTTTCCACCCTGCTTCCTCCAAACCTTTCCGGTGATGTTCACTGATGGATTCATCAACAAGTATGACAAGGTCCCGCGTAGAACCGGCCATGCGAATGCTCTGAGCTGCTGTGATGGCCCCGCAAACGTAGACATGAGCAGAGTGCAGGATTGTAGCATATGCTTCTCGATGTGCCCTTTCTGAGTGAAAGTGCTCTGTCAAAACGAACAATCCCATCAGGGTGGAAAAAAGAAAAGGAAAACAAAAGGAGAAGGGAATGCAAATCTAGATTATTTGCATTCTCTGAAACTGATTCATCAAGTTCTTAGTTCACTTTGGCAGTATTCATCTCAGATGTCACACTGGCAGATATCAAATGCCAACCCCAAATTACTTCTCACAAGTAACATTTTGCAGGATTCTGTGCACTCATGCTAATGAATGTCTATAGTGGCCAAATGGCTTGATGCCACGAGGAATCTGGTTTAAGAACTGGCTACGTGAAAAACGGGGAGAAGAAAAGGATGTTCACTTTGCAAAAAAAAAAAAATTGAGCATGACGAGATCATAACGAGATAAAGAAGAAGCTGACCTTTAGCCTTAAGAGGCACTGCTAGTTCACATGACCCGACAGGAAGACGAGCCTTTTCTCTCAGTTTATTTAGGTCCAGCTCATACAGCCAGACATTCCCATTGTGTGTGATAAGTTCCTTGCAAGTGAAGAGATTTGGAATGGGAAAGCATTCAGTAACGAAAAGAACGCGCACTGGATGATAACTCTTAGCAGAAGCAGCAAGTTTTGCTGCTGCAAGTTGCAAATGCAGACGAGCCACGTCTCTTGACCACTTCCCCGACTTATCACATGGAAGCTTGACGGCAATAAGATCAAGACGTGGTTTTCCAGGACTCTGAAGCTGAGGCAAGAAAGGACAAGTGGGGACCTCAAACTCTTCTTCCTCATCTATCCATTCAGGATAGAGTGACTCCCAGGTTACATTGTGCGGCACATGTTCCAGGTGTAACACGACATGCTCGGGATCAGGGAATAGTTGCTTCCAATTTTCAATTTCATTTTCATTAAAGTTCAACAGACCAACACCTTGATACTCATTTTTATCGGTCAGCTTCTCAATAGCGGTTGAGATCTGATCCCACCTAATGTCCAACAATGACGCATAACGGGGATCTGCACCAGCAATCTCTCTTGTCCATCTACCAATGAAACTTGGCCTGCAGGAAATCTAGATTAGTTAAGCACCAACATAGCGAAGTGTGTGCATAACATGTACTTTACTATAATAGTACAACAATGAAGTCAAATTCGGAAAAACTGTACAATCCCCTCTAGGCCAACCCGCTGGTAAAAAGAGAGGAAAATAACAGTTTGCATTTAAAAACAGAATAAGAAAAAGAAAAAGCTTTCACTCCGATGGAGGAATGGAGCACAAGAATTACCGAGATGAAGAACTAGTCGGATGATCTGTATTATAAATTGCCGGAGAGCAATAGAGCATCAGAAAGGTTCCTAGTAAAATGACAAGCAGAACAACTTTCAAGGTTGGTATCTTGCAGTTCAAATTCCTTTCATGGATGGGTAAATGGAAAGCTTTCTCGACATCTTTGAAATATCTACTCCTCTGGAACCTTCTTTTATTCGTTTCATCGCTGCATCAAGAAGACAATCAGGAAAATGTGTCCTGGGGTAAGTGAAAGAAAACACACATTAATAAAAAAGAAACACCGGGCAATTTTGATAACCAACACGAGCTGGAAGTTCTATAAAAGTTGGCATACGTTCAGAACACAAATTTCAACAAAAGTGAACATCATTCCAGAAGGTGAACTTCTGCACATTGCCATTTGAAAGTCATCATAATACCACAGGCATTTTCTCCCTATTATAGTCAAAACAAGAGTCTGCAAGACACCAATCGGCAACCTTTTTCAACTTGCACAAACCCAGAATGTATCTACGACGTCCGGGCAAAATGCGACTCCTTTTTGAAACCTTACTTGTTGAATTCTTTAAATTGTTTGAAGAGAAACTTAACAAGAGAAGCAATAGGAGAAACAAGGCAGAGCTCTGAAATATTCGATTTCGGTAGCATATTAAACATACTAAACAGGAGATGAAAGAGAAAACAAGAAAAACATGTTAGATTCCACATTGAGATCATCATTTCTCCGACCATCCCTACTCCTTATCTTCTGAAGCTAGCACTACTAACATAAGCACAAGAATAAAGTGCTAACTGTGATAGAAGACTCATGCAGGAGATGGAATGTAATCTGGCTGAATGGAAATGACACGCCATGGCAGTGTATGAGCACACAAGATTAGTCAGGCTCTATATGCAGAAGCTGATGCTGCGAAACTGGAGGGTACACATTTTCCTTTCCCCTTAGCGAAGAAGAAAAGGAGAAATTGACAAGTTAAACACTACTTCAGATTCCAAAACGATTAAACAAATAATTTCCAATATGTATTGTTGTTCCTCCCTCAACCCAACAACCCCTTCCCAACCACCACATGATATAAATAACTGACTGCATAAACAAAAACAATAACGTAGCTTGATAATTAGCAAATGATGAGCCATCGTATCTACCTCAATTCATTGTCATAGTATTATCTTATGGCATTATTCAAACAATTTAACGTCCCCACCCTCTAGAAAAATGAACATCAACGTGTGCAAGGATAACATTGCCGGCCACGTTCTGAACCGATTTGCAGAAATCACATTATTTCAACCCAAGACCAACTTCAAACGAGAATTTCAAACAGACACGACATTGATTTCGGCATTCCCAACAGTTTCCAATCTCGAAACGAGAATCGACCAAGGTCTTCTCAGTCTCCCACCGCATAGCGCAGTGAGCAAACCCACATCGTTGCTCGATCGATTGCAAAAGCTCTAACGCTGAACAGCTCGCCAAACAAATTGATCTGAACAAATAAAAAAAAAGAGAAGACCAAGTCTCGCTGCTAGGACAGCCCATCACGCAAACGAAATACTCCAACACCAATTCAACTCCCAAAACCACCAATATGATCTCGACAACGACTTGATAACGCTCAGCAAAACAGAGGGGTCGAGTTCATCCGCGGGAAGCATTTTTCGTAACTCTACAAGCCCAGATGGCAATGGCCGCATGAGCCAGCACAAAGCAAAATGGAGCCCAAATCAAACGGTACTGGCGCACACGACGAGCTTCGGCCACCTGATCGGCTGACACACACACAGGCACAGACGAGAGAGAGAGAGAGAGAGAGAGAGAGAGAGAGAGGCAGACTTGGAGGAAGAAGAGAGTCGGTGCCTGGGCTCGATGGAGCTGGGGGAGGGTCCTCTCATCCTCCGACGGCTCAGTAGCGGCTCGGTGGAGGCACCATCTGTGTATATACCCAGAGAACAAAAATCAGCAAAAGGGACAAAAGAGGTAGCGGCATAGGAAACAGTAAATAAAAGAAGAACAAACAGGAGCTCATACATACGAAAACTGTTGCCTTCCTGCAATTCGAGGAGACACAGAGAGAGAGAAGCAAAGTGGCGAGGGGAGAGAAATAGAGTAGCTGTCCTGTCTCGTTGCTTCTTTTAATTTAAGGTTTGTGAATAATGACAATGGTCGTCCCACTTCTCTAACCCCCCCTTTTGAGAAACTCTACTAAACAAAACGAGGCACGGATGAATGACCTGGTCATGGGAGTAATTTCTGCTTCTAACATTCTCCCGCTCCAAACCCATTATTTAACTTTTTCTTCGTTTGTCTACCTTTTGGCAAAAATCTCATACTGTTCTTTTATGAGTTAATATCACGAAAAATTTCAAATCAGTACATCTATATTAAATTTATCTCAAACTAATTTTGCTACCACAAAAGATTTTGAACCGATAAACTCGTGATAAATTCACCCTTCGTTAGTTTCCGTTAAATTTTACCGTCGAATTACTGAGTTAAATGACAAGTGACAGTTAACAGATGTGTCAATTTGGAGTTTTTACCCTTCGTTTGCCACAGGTGTACAAGTTCAAGGTTTAAACTAATGGATGGTAATTTGTATCGATTTTGGATTTTTTTGTGATCAAAAAATTAATTTGAAATAAATTTATTATCGATGTACAATTTTAAAATTTTTTGTGGTATTAATTTTTTTTTTTAAGATCGATATGTATGCTGACACATGGAGACGGGCAATTATTGTGTATCAAGTGTACATGAATAAAATATGTTTTGGGAAAGCAATCATGGGGAATAGAGCTTGCACATTCCAGTTGGGGAGATTCCCAAGAACAGTTAGATGATTTAGGGCGCGTTTGATAATCATCCACAATTTTTTATTTTACTTCAAAAATAATTCTGGAGCAGAAATGTGTTTGATAAAAAATTACTTTTGAAGCTATTTTTTTACTTCTGAATAAGAATTATATTTAGTAAAAGAAGTGATTTTCTAGGGTTAGAAGTGATTCTCCAAGAGTAATTATTTTCTATTTTTACTTCTCATTTTCCTTCTCCTTTCTTTCTTACGCTTGTAGGTTGCCGCTGGTCACCGGTCCCCGTCGATGGGTTTGTATCGCCGATCGCGGGTCGTAATCGCGGGTCGCCGAGCAGTGGGTGATTACCGGCCGCCATCGGTCGCCGATCTCCAACCGCCATTTGATAAACTTGCCAGAAGTAAAAGTAAAATGAGGACACGTTTCATAAATATTTCAGAAATTTATTTCTCATTCTCTTCTAAAATCGATTCTAATCAGAATCAATTCTTATCAGAAGTTGAATACTAGAAGAAAATTGTTACCAAACACGCCTTTAGAGTTAATTGAGATTTCTCTATTAATCCCCCAAGTAAATTAATCATGGTCGGTGCAAATATATTGATGTTAGTAGGGTTTTTGGGCATTTGACTCGTGTACAAACTGTACGATCTCTTCCCATTCCTCCTTATGTTGGGGGCTCCGATCCTTCGGCTCGCGTTGTCGCGTTAAACTGGGTGATTATCGAAATACACGGGGCTCATGCTCTTTGAACAGCTGCTGGTTATGGAGGGAGAATCGCCACACAGCTTTTGCATGCCGGCCATAGGCAAGCTCAAGGCTCGCCATTAGACATTGTGA
>BCNH02000006.1:23030134-23056651 GCA_001662345.2 Metrosideros polymorpha var. glaberrima | reverse complement strand
AACTCGAGCGTCGATGACCCGAGCACCACTTTTATTAATCCAGGCTCGGGTGCCGAGGCATTGGACACGGGCACCAGAGCTTTGGGCTTGACCTTGATGGACCCGGCACGGGCCACTGGAGACCTGGTCTTGAACACCGAGACTTCTCGTGCCCAAGTGCAGAGTTTCTAATCTAAGCACCGATGCTTAGTCATCTTTCGAAAAATGATTTCTGATTTTTGAAAAAGGAAATTATTTTCCTAAATTTAAGCTTTGGTTCGAAAATATTTTCCATTAACTCATTTTCCTAAGTGAACCAAACACCTAAAAATAAGAAAAATGTTTTTCATGAAATAAATAGAGCCTTAGTGTACAAAATGCACTTTTGTTTAAAAAAAGAAGTTATATTATCTAGATGGACCTAACAATAATGGAGTTTAGTTTCAAAGCCGTTAGGATTAGTCGATCAGCTTCAAGGTGATATGCTATTATTACATTTGTGGACCCACTTACATTAAATTAAGGTTTTAGGAGGAAAAAAAAAAAAAGGATTTTGTCTTACATGATATCAAAGCACACAGATCAAGGGTTCAAATCCTAGCTTTCTTCCTCTCGATTTTTCTCCTCCCCGTTATTTCTGTCATCGTGTCCTGCCTGTGATCCCATTATCACGGTTCTGTTCACACAACATCTAGCACGTGTAAGGATAATTAGTGTTTTTGTTAGGTTAACGATAATTAGCAAAGTGACGAATCTACTTTGTTTTTCGAATGGGATGGGCGGTCTTCATTCTTCGTATCGGTTCAATTCTAACGAACACGATGAGCTTTTAACATATGTATAATTGCTGATTAGCACGTCATTATTGGTGATTAGGACTTGTAGCTAGGAGATGAACATAGAAAAAAGAGATTAGGAACTTGGTAAACCAATCGTCCTTCTTGATTTTGACCTAATCAAAGTAAACAAAACGACCCGGGTCTGGTCACCAACGAAACTGGCCTCGTTGAATTGGCTTTATCTGTCGGATCAAAGAAGAAAAATTAATTGTATTTGGAGCAGCCAGTACGGCGGCCTAATTAATGATTGATCTAATGATGGGATTAAATTATTTCTTGCTGTTATACAAAACGATAAGGACTTGCCAACCATCGCCAGTATCTGGCAATTTAGTATTAATGCCACCTGCCCCTACTTTGATCGATATGTACAGCATCATAATGAATTAAAAATAGATTAATAAGTTTAATTAGATAGAAAAATAAAATACTTAATAATATTTCTTTTTTTAGCACCGGAAGTATATTTTTTTGCGAGATAAATGACAGCCTTCGCGCCACATTATATTTTTTGGGAAGCACTCTCAAGGATCACGAATCTACGCAACTCTAAGTGGTCATCATAGGCGAATTCTTACACTTTGGCTCCGTTTGTTTCGAGAAAAGTGAATAATTTTGAAAAAACTTTTTCTGAAAATGATCTCTTGTATCTCTTGAAATAATTAATTAATAAAATATGTTTTTATTGTAGATAACAATTTATATTTAAATATTTTCATGAATAATAAAAATATTTATCGTTTATTCATTTTTTAAGAGATATAGGTGATCATTTTCAAAAAAATAATTTTCAAATCATTCATTTTTCGCTAAACAAATGGAATCTTAGTGAGAGATCAGTCGGTTGTCAACTAACATCGGACACCCTAAAAAAGTTATGAAAAAAAGAAAAAAAAATAGTTTTTTTTCCTTTAAATTCGATGTCCATCCCATCAATGAATGAATGCATCTACGAACGATTGATGCTTGATTTTTTTGAGCATGTGCGATTCAAAATTCGACCCAACAAAAACGCTGTGATGACAATTTAGATGGGTATCAAAAGATAATATTGTCCGTCAGTAAAATTCAGTCCGCACACTACTTTCTTTTTTCAGTTTATCGACCTCCATTGGCGATGATTGATGACAAATTAAGATTGTCAAGCCTTTACAGTGATCAAGGCAACGGTATAAATGAAATCGTGAGTTTTATTTAAGATGTGTTTTTCTGTTGTAAAATAATTACGGATATCATGTATAACAATTGCAAATTCCAAGTTTACGCAAATCGCCCCCGAAGGTAGAATAACAATTTCTAAACTTGTTGTGCGAATATCAATCGAGCCATAAACTTTTCAATTTTATAAATTGAGTCATAAACCTTAGCGCAAAATTTCAGTGTGGTCTTTCCAATCGAAATCGAAAAATTTAATATTGAATTAATATCCATACAATAAATTGATGATTGATTGGACGATTTGTGCTCGCCTTAAATGTATGCTTATTTTGAAATCAAAATGCATAGACACACAAAGTACAGGCTCCTCCGAACCGACAATATCAAGACTATATTGACAAACATCTTCCTTTCTTTCTTTTTTTAATAAAAAAATTTGAATTTTTAGGGTGAGTAAATAAAGGGAAAAAGGATAAACATATCCTCGCAGGATTAGAGTGGTAGTGGGTTTCCAAGATGTCTTCCGCTAGGTTAAGAATTAATGGCGAATCGCCATGGAATTATTTATACTCGAGTCCCAAGTCCTTCTCTCTGCTGCACCCTCGATATGCTCTAGCATGTGTATTATTAATGTGGCTAAGTGATACGACGACGGTTAGCCGGCCGGCGTGGTGCTCTAGTGATAAGTGCATCGGACCGTCTTTCATGAGATCACAAATTCGCATTATCTCTAGTGGATTTTTGGTCGGTTTGTACCTCGAATATTTGCTACCTTGTGTTCAAACTTTATGGCTTCCAACACAATGATGGAGCTGACATTATTGGCTATACCATCTACGAATGAATCGTGGCGGGTAGTGGTGGGCATAAAAATTATAATTTGGTAAGAGGTGAGCTGTCGAATTCTCCAATATAATTGGAAAAAAAAAAAACAAAAGAATCTATGCCATTTTGGTTAGTGAGCAAATAAAAATCTTTAATTTCTTGCTTATAATCGTCATTTAACAATTAACAGTATTTTAATATCATTGCAATTATTGTGCCGAGTTACAGGAAAATCAAGCACGTGCATTTCGGGCCACAAGGCCCACAACACATCACCGCAACATAATCGTAACTCCAATGGTTTGAAAATCCTTACCAACTATGCTTTACATATGTACTTACTAATGTGCTCTCTGTCTTAAATTAAGATCCGTTTGTTTGAAGGAAGATTGTTTTCAGAAAATTATTTTCGATTTTCCAGTATTTGAATGACGAAAAACTAATTGATCAACATAAAACATTTTTCATAGACTGAAAATAAGAACGTAGATTGAAGAAAAAAATGACTTTCCCTTTTGATAAGAAGAAAATCAGTTTTTCTAAACCACCAAACGTATGGGAAAATAACTATTTTTCCTTGAAAATGATTTTCGTGGGAAATATTCTCCTTTATCATAAAGTTTTCAGCGAAACAAATGCACCCTAAGTTCTATATGATTGCATGCGATACTAATTAATAGCGCGCAGACGGCGAAGTCTCTTTATTATTTTGGTAAGAAGCCTACTTCATTTGGAGTTTACCAAGTTTGTTGTGCTTTTCCGTTATTCTCATTCAAGATGGATTGATGACGAGGGCTAGACTAATTTGACATGAAAGTCATTGGAGGTTGCACTTGGGTTTCAATGGTAAGATCGTTGGCCAAATTTCACGGGCTTAAAGCTCAAACGTTGGGGCGATAGAACTTGTACTCTTCAATTTCGAATTGATAGGATCGTTTGGAGATGGTTAGAGGTGCTTGGCCACGGTTAAGAATAAGCAAACACATAAATAACTTGTCACCTGAATACGTCAATGATAAGGAGCTAATGTAAAATTTCCCCTTCTTGACATGTGTCGAGAGTAGGGGGGTAGCAACCCCTAGTAACGCAATATGGATGTACCGAGGAATATTCGCTTCATCACGAAACGGCAAGGCTTAATTCGAAATCGAGATGTTACTTCCATTTTCGATGAGGAAACAAATTACAATCACGTGACGTGAATAGTATGCATAAATACAATGTCTAGAAGTGTTGTGTGTGACTAGGTGAGCAAAAGGAACTACTTGAATCAATCAATTCTTGACGGTTCTCACAGGAACCGGTGAATATCGGTCCGGTTCCAAGTTCTAGGTGTGGATCCACCCACCCAGACCAGGATTGATTTTCTTTAATATAATTCCTACAAACCTGAAAACCCTTGCCCATCCTTCACAAACCTTAATCAGTCACACATGCGGGGCGGATTGAAGGTGACGCAGGCGAGATATACATCCAATACAAGCTTGCTCATTGACCCTTCGGGCCTAGACAGGCCCGGATAGAACGGGCTGCCGCTGATGACCGACCCGAGATTATGGACCGACCCGAAAACTCGTCTTTGGGGAAAAAAAAGGAAGAAGAAGAAAAAATAATAATAATAAACGCATGAAGTTGGGGGCGTTCGTATGTTGGTCCTGAACGGTGGTCACCTGATGCTCCGACGTCCGATCCTGTCATCTACTCAGATCTGATACACTCTGTGCTGAAAACCGGAAGATTTCTCCGAAGGAGGAGGAGGAGCTCCGGCGAAAACGGCGATCGGCCAAAATGGTGCTGGTCTCGGCCGTGCGAGATTACGTCAACAGGATGATGCAGGATATATCTGGCATGAAGGTCCTCGTCCTCGATTCTCAAACCGTAAGCTCCTCTTTGACTCCATCGTTCCCCGCGGGGAATTTCGCGATTTCATCGCTTCGGTTCGCGCGTGGTCTCTTGGATCCTTGCCGTTTGCTGCGGAATTGTTTGATCGAGCAGTTGGCAAGGGATGCGATGCTGATGGAATTTGCGTTTCGTGTTGCGATTGGTTATTGTGATTCGCAGGTCAGCGTCGTTAGCGTTGCGTATTCACAGTCCGAGCTTCTTAAGAAGGAGGTGTTCTTGGTGGAGATGGTGGACTCCATTTCCAAGTCTAGAGAATCGATGTCGCATCTCAAGGCGGTTTGCTTTCTCCGCCCGACGTCGGAGAATGTTCAGCATCTGCGGCGCCAGCTCGCGAGCCCTAGATTCGGAGAGTATCACCTCTGTGAGTTTCTCTAATCTCTGCGTTGGGGGTGAAATTGGATGTTAGCTTGAGATGATTGTGGACGGGGATGAGTGATGATGATCATTGATGCCGAATTTTTTGTAGTTTTCTCCAACATACTGAAGGATACGCAGATACATGTTTTGGCTGATTCCGATGAGCAAGAGATTGTTCAGCAAGTTCAGGTACTCGCCTTCTTCTTGAACGGGTGTTGCAAATCGCACTTGACTAGTTTTACAATTCACTGCTATGACAAAATATGCTCATGAAGATCCATGTTCACTTGCTTTTCTTATTTATTTGTTGTTAATATTAGCTCAAAGTTCAGTTGGTCATGGCTGTGTAGTATTAGCTTGAAGTGCCATCATCTTTTCTGTTGTTAGATCCAACCACCGATTTGATATTGCAGGAGTTTTATGCAGATTTTGTTGCTATAGACCCTTTCCATTTCACATTGAATATTCCGACAAATTACATGTATATGCTCCCAGCAGTTGTCGACCCCCCAAGAGTGCAGCAATTCTGTGACCGAGTGGTTGATGGTGTTACTGCGGTATTCTTAGCCATGAAGCGGAGACCTGTGATCCGTTACCAAAGGACCTCCGACATTGCAAAAAGGATAGCGCAAGAAGCATCGGTAAGCAGGATTTGAATGCAAGAGATTCTTGGAAATAATACGGTTGTAGGACATGTATTTTGATGTTTTTCTTAGTTTGGACTGTGGAGTTCTACTCAAATATTGTAGACTACTGTAACGATTTTGGAATGAGGAAACAATGTGCTTTTGTAAGATATTGACCTTGGGATGCATAGAGTTTTACCTTTTTTCTCCTTTGACCTGTAGATGTCTTCCCAAGGGACAAGCTTTTCTCCATCATTGTACTTAGCTTCTGCCGAGTTGATATTTTCCTGTGTTCAGTAGATTTATCGGGCTTTTTCTTCTGAGTAAATTTGGCAACTCTACTAAATGTAGAAGTTTGCCTTTCGCTTTTGTGTGCATCTTATATGTTTCCAGGCCCGGCCTCATTCACAGTAAAATTCTTCCCTTTTCGTCTAAAAGTCAAATTGCATCTTCCTAATTTGCATCCAGTAATAGTATGGTTTACTTGATTTTTTCAGTATGTCCATCTTGCAACACATAAACCACTTGCCTCAACATAGATTGTTTGTTATGATTAAAATCAAGGCAATAGATATCCCTTCAAAGATTTGTTTGATGAAGCAACTGGTAAATTGCCTTTCAAAATTGTGTGTACTTTTGACTTTTGTCCTTCTTTAGTGGGTTACATGTTTTTTTTTTCTTGGCGGGTTACTTAGGTTTAGATGACTTTAGAGAAGGGAGAATCTGATTTTCATTGTTTTTGCTTTAATGTAAATGTTGGCAGAAGTTGATGTATCAACAGGAAAGTGGGCTTTTTGATTTCAGACGAACAGAAGTTGCTCCATTGCTGCTGATAATTGATAGGAGGGACGATCCTGTAACTCCATTGCTGAATCAATGGACTTATCAGGTATACAATTACCATCAGTATGACTAAACAAGTACCTTGTTCTTGCATAAAAATGCATGATTATCTACTTTAGTGTTTGAAGAGCAACCCATTGGTTTCATGAATTTTTTCTAGGCAATGGTTCATGAGCTGATTGGCATTGAAGATAACAAAGTTGACTTAAGAAGCATAGAGAAGCTGCCTAAAGATCAGCAGGTTGTTTTCTTTCTTCCTTTCTCTATCTTGATTTCCATAATGAATTATGCATGTGTCTGATTTTATAGTTGTTTTCTGCCGTGTTCTCTTCACAGGAGGTTGTACTTTCATCTGAACAAGATGCTTTTTTTAAAGCTAACATGTATGAGAATTTTGGTGACATTGGAATGAACATCAAACGGATGGTTGACGAATTTCAGCAACTTGCCAAAAGTAACCAAAAGATCCAGACAATAGGTTTGTATAGAACAGCATGAAAGCTTTGTATGATGTGACTTTGCGTTATTGTGATCTCTTAGTACCACCACTCTGTGGAAGCATAATACTAACAGATATTTACCCAATGGTCTGATGTTCTGCAGAGGATATGGCCAAATTCGTTGATAACTACCCTGAGTATAGGAAAATGCATGGGAATGTTTCAAAGCATGTGACATTGGTTACAGAGATGAGCAAGATAGTTGAAGAGCGAAAGCTAATGGTAGTTTCAGAGACAGAGCAGGAATTGGCTTGTAATGGTGGCCAGGTGGCAGCTTTTGAGGTACTGTCAGCATTTATTCTATGCAACATGGATAGTTCATCTGCTGTGCATAATTTGATGTGTCACTCTGTGGGTGTTTGGTTGCTTTGAGGACTCAGAGTCTGCAATATAATTAAGATTAAAATGGGAAAGATAGTTCTAAATATGTTGCCACATGATTCTTTGTATTTGATAGAAATGACAGATGCCCATATGCTTACAATTTTGAGAAATTAGCTTAGCTTCATGTCTGGACCTTTGTCATAGAAGTTAACAAGATTGGATTGTTCATGGACAAGACTCGCGTTTGTTTCAGACGCTGTTATTTTAGAAGTTCCACTGGCATGAATATAAACCTTGGAAATGTAAATGGCTTGATAGGCAATGCTTTAGTCATGCCCACTGATTAAAGGGGTGCTGCAGCTTCTGCAAGGTGTTTGTTGAACACGTCAAGTCACAGCTCCTCCACAGCTGCAGCATCTTAACCTGCTTTTAGAAAGTAGCTCCACTTAACGACCTGCTAGTCAGAAAGCTCAATTCATTCAAATGTTCATGGGGTGAAATTCTCCTGGTTTTGACATCTATAAGCTTCTGCATTTTCTTTGATATTCTTTGTAAACGTTTCTATCTTTCTATATTTATTTGTAATTCTCTGACTGGTGGGCGTAATTTTTGTTTCTGCTTAGTCAATTCAGAATGTTGGCATTTGGTTCTAAAACCACTTTTAAATGTTTCATTTAGGCAGTGACGAATCTTCTGAACAATGAAAATGTGTCCGATATCGACCGTCTGCGCTTAGTGATGTTGTATGCACTTCGATATGAAAAGGAGAGCCCTGTTCAGTTGATGCAACTTTTCAACAAGCTAGCTGCTCGATCTGCCAAGTACAAGCCCGGGGTAAGAGAGAGACTCTTCTTGTTAGCATACTCTAAGTAGTGTTTAGACCCAAAGGGGAAACTGATACCAATAGTATTATCCACCTTTTGAAGAATGATTATACTATTTCCCTTTATTTTCTCTTCCTCATGATGCTCTTTTGATGGCCATCTATTGTGATGCAGATGTTTAGTACAGTTGCGCTGTTATCAGATAATAATGTGCTTTGTCATGTGATGACAACTTACTGAAAAAAAAGAGAATGGGAAAAAGAAGACATGATGATCAAGGATTCTTTCCTTGTGCAATATATTGGCTGAGGGAACACATAAACCTGCGCATTCAATATGATTGGCATTTTCTCTTATGCTTTCTGTCAAAAACATTAATTTCAGATGTCTATTTTCGTAAGTTCATATTGTGGTGCAAATGACTTTTAGTAGTCTTATACATGTACCTCTTTCTAGTCATTAAATCAGGAAATAACTGCTTAAATCATGAATTCCAGCTAGTTCAATTCTTACTGAAGCAAGCTGGTGTGGATAAACGGACTGGAGATCTTTATGGGAATCGAGATTTTCTAAATATTGCTCGCAACATGGCACGTGGATTGAAGGTCTGTTATAAGTAAAGTGGTGTTCTCGTGACACAGATATGCTGTCGAAACTGATAGCGTCTTTCTGTTTCAGGGGGTGGAGAATGTATATACGCAGCACCAACCTCTTTTGTTCCAAACCATGGAGAGCATCATAAAGGGCCGACTGCGAGATGTGGATTATCCATTTGTTGGAAACCACTTCCAGCAGGGCAGGTGCGTTTGTGCTTCTCTCTGTAATGATGCTGCATTGCAACTCTGATTTGCTCTCAAATTTTGTCATTCCTTGAAATCACTCACTCTGTGTGTGTTTTGAGTGAAGGCTTCTGCTTGGATTGTTGTGGACATTTTCTGGTTCTTATCTCAAGTTTGAACACTTCTTGGAATTTATCCCACTTGTTGTCATGAAGTAACAGTTATGATGGTATTATTATTGCAAATTTTAGCATAAATGTGCTTTCTGGACATGAAATTAGTTGCTCAATCTGACGGGAGTTACTAAAACATGAAAATATAAATTACATCATGCATCCTTGCCTTTGGCATAGATCGCGGGATATGTTTCAAACTGTCACCTAGTGGTCTTAGGTCATTAATACAGTCTCTTGTGAAGCGGTATGAACGAGTATCAGAACTGGTGAAGCTAGAATGTGGTTTGAATTGGTGTTTGCAGAGAAATTATACCTCTGTATTTGCATTTGACTTTGAGATCCTACATGATATGCCATGCAGCTTTTTGTTAGTCCTGACTTTTGTTTGCAGGCCACAAGAGGTAATTATTTTCATTGTCGGCGGGACAACTTATGAGGAATCACGGTCTGTTGCTCTTCAAAATGCTAGCAATGCGGGAGTTCGTTTTCTACTTGGTGGTTCTGTAATACTCAACTCTAGAAGGTAATGTGCAACTCCCGATAGTCATATGATAGGGCATATCTAGGAAGGAGTTCATTGATGCAGAGGTCACTACGCTGTAATACGTCACCTGTTTATGAGCTTAAAGCAGCTTAGCAGTTAGCTTTGCTTGATGCTGGGCCTCATCTTTCTTGTGGCTGTTGGCATCTTGAGTAGGGATTCACACATTATCTTTCTGTCAAGTCCATTTATAGTGGTCTTTTCTATAGCTTTCTTCCATAGCCTAGAATTTTAATGAGGGAAGGGCTTATGTGGAACTTGTCAATTTTCATCATATATCATTTTATTTAGCCATGCTACAATATCTCTATCCTTTTCTCTTGGGTAACCTCATCTCTAAAGGAATCTGCTCCGCAATGTAGGTTTTTGAAAGACCTGGAAGAAGCTCAGAGAATTGCTCGTTCCAGCACCAACATGGTGTGAAGATCAGATCCTCTTCTCGGCAATTACCAATTATGCTGTTTATGTTCAATTCTCATCCACAGAGTCTGCTTATCTGGAGCAGCTTGTTAATATCCTTAGAAGAAAGCTTGCTCCTTTGGTGTCAAGCCATGCAGGAGAACATCTACCCAGTTCTCCACGGTTAACTCGAATTCTTTCTGCTCCGGTCATATAGATTTTGCTCCGGGATAAAGAACAGAGATCATATTGACATGGCCCTATGGCTTTTTCTGTAAAACCACAGTGAGGATACAAATTTTGTGCTCTTGGGGAAAATGATGGTGACTAGCGAGATCCGACTTTTCCTCTTCAATGTTTGCCATAGAACACTTAACATGAAGCTGTATGGACTAGGAGCAAAGCTGTGATTATCTCAGACTGGTTTAGTTGAGGGGAAACCGAGATTGATTTTACCGGGCATTGTCTCTAATGTTTTGTGAACCTGGGTTTACCAATTGGTCTTTTGATCTTTTGGGTTCTGTAATAATGGTTTTTGCTGTGAAAGACTTGTATCATATGATCGGAAACACCATGATGCCCCTGTTTCTGTCAATAGTTCTTCTTGTTTGTCTCACAAGTCACAACCAGAAGCACTTTATCGCTTTCCATTTTCTATGCCATGGACTCTGCATGTTGCCCGCCGAATTTGTGCTGCTTTAGTTTTCTTATGCCGCAAATTCCCACAGTGGACGGTAAACTGTGGAGGTGCATGCCATCAATTTCGCCCCTGCACGCAATAATTGCTCGCACCCAGTCACCAAGCCTACTTGGTTATTGGCGAAATCAAATCTATTTTGTCAATAGTTAAAACAAAAAGTCGCTCTAATCAGAGACCATAGAATGAGAAGTGTCGCTAATGGTAATTGTTGGTGAGTCTCTTAGGAGGTATGCGAAAATAGCAGACTGTTCTATGATTTTATTTTTTGGCTGTTGCCAATTTTGAGACAACAAGCTCCCGATTAAGATTAACCTTATGCCTTTCACAATTCAACTTTTATTTAATTTTTCAATACGTGAAACCTTTTATAATATGCAGAAATCCACATACAGAGCTATAAATTATTTTGACCTAATTCTCGAAATAAAATAAAAAAATCTTCTTTTATTTGAATTTTGGAGGATAATTCCTAGCCGGAGATAAAAAGTAGATTTTTCTCCCTTCCAAGCTGGACAGAGAGCTATAACAGGATTTGAAAAAAAAGAGAGAGCTATAACCGGAAAGTTTTAGCAGTTAATTCTCGAAATTAAATATAAAAAAAATCTTCTTTTATTTGAATTTTGGAGGATAATTCATAAGCGGAGATAAGAAGTAGATTTTTCTCCCTTCCAGGCTGGACAGAGCTATAACAGGAAAGTTTTAGCAGTTGAGTTAAAACTTGGGAGTTGCACCAAACCCTCTTCCCGCCACAAGAAACAAGACCAGTTCCGAATCAGAGTTTTACTAGAACTAGGTTTCCTCACTTCTTTAACATCTTCGCCTGCCCTAACTTGCCTGATTTATCATCCTTCCTCAAATTTCGATCCATCACCTTCCCTTCTGAGAAACCCTTGAAGCAATGAAATGAGCAGTCCTCTGCAGATTCCTCGGAGAAAGCGCACCGCCCTCATGGCCCCGCTGGCAAGAGAGCGTCGACTCCGTCGGCTTGTGGATTTCGGCAACAAAGTGAAGATCCGATTCCCGGGCCGCCAAGATGTGTTCGTGGCATTCTGCGAAACCTGCAGTCTGTGCGAGGAGAACGGAGAGGAGTGGGTTTTCGGGAAGCTGCGCGATCTCTTTTCGGATCATCAAGACTTGATTGTGGAGTTCGTGGAACTTCAGTCGGAAGGTTCCACTCCGATCTACGGCGCCCATGGCTCCACTGGTCACAAGGCATTTAGCGAATTGGGGAATGAACTCGCGGTTCTGAACACCGGCGAGAAGCCTAAAATTAATGGAGAAGAGCCGAGGAGTTCCTTCAAGGCGCCGGTCAAGAATGCACATGAGCGCATGCTGTTTGACTGCGAGGATGACATGTGCGACCTGGACGTGATGATCGGCCTCGTTCGGTCGGCAATGTCCCGCATTGGGAGCCATATGGCGGCCGGGCGCATTGAGGGCTGTCGCCTGACGGCCGGAGAGCTAAGGTGCATCAGGAGGATCTATGGCGACCAAGGGGCTGACATGGTGGAGCTTGTGAGGGAGAACCCAGCGCGGGCGCTGCCGCTTGTGCTGAGCCGTTTGCAGCAGAAGCAGGACCAGTGGGTGGCCTACCGATCGGATGCTCGCGACGTCTGGAAGAAGGCCTTCGTGAAGCACCACCGGCCTTCATTGGGCCGTGGAGACACCGGCACCATCACCATCGAGGCTCCAGTGGACGTCGGCAGCGGCGCGTCACGTTCTCCGATGGAAGCTGGAGCGGAAGCGCCAGAAAATGTCGGCGTGAATGTCCGCTTGAATCTTTTTAGCAGAAGCCAATGTAGACCGTTGCGGCTCGTGATTGGGAGATTTCGTGAGACCACTGCTTCTAAAAGTTTAAACTGCTAGATTTGCACCTCTGTCGCAGAGGGTTAACAAGATTGGAATTCTTCAAGGACAAGAGTTTCGTTTGTTTCGGAGGCTGTGATTTCAGGAGTTACGCTGGCATGGACATGAATATTGGGAATGAACATGGCTTGATAGGCAATAGCCTCGGGTCATGGCTACCTGTGAAACGGGTGCTGCAGCATCCACAAGGTGCTTGTTGAACACCTCGAGTCACACCTTCTCCACAGCCGCAGCATCTTAACACGCTTTGTAGAAAACAGATTTACTTAACAGCCTGCTGAATTAGAAAGCTCAACTCATTCATTCTCCTGGTGTTGACCTCTGTGAGATTCTGCATCTGAGTTCATAATCTTTTCATGGACGCCAAATGTTTCTATCTCCTTCCACTACTTCATAATACCACGAGTCAATTCAGGATGTTGGGATTTGGTTCTGATGAACCACTTTCAATTTTTTTCATTTAGGGCAGTAATGAATCTTGTGAGCAATGATTGTAATATTTTTTCTTTATTTTTCTCTTCCCCATGATGCTCTTTCCATGGCCACCTATTGGGGTGCGGATGTTTAGCGCAGTCACGGCTATTATCAGATACCAATTTGCCGCGTCGCGCGACGAAATGAGAAAGGAAAATACGATGGATCAAGGGACTTTTCCCTTTCTTGTGCGGCATATTGGCCGAGGGGAACACATAAACCTTCCGCATTGAGTGTGACTGGCTTTTTCTCTCATGCGTTCTGTCGAAAACTTTGACTTCAGATGTCAAAATTCATTAGTTCATATGGCATTCTGTAGTCTCGTGCATGTGAATCATTGTGGTGATCAAATGTGGAAATGACTGTACCTATATAATGAATTCCAGCTAGTTAAATTCTTACTGAAGCAAAAGCTGGTGTGGATAGATAAATAGACTGGAGATCTTTACTGGAGTCCGGGATTTTCTAAATATTGCTCGCAACATTTTGCGTGGATTGAAAGTCTGTTAAGTAAAGCGGGATTCTTGTGAGATGTACACAATAATTGCTCGTGACTGCTCTCCGAGCCTCCTTGGTTATCGTCGAAATCGAATCTATTTTGCCAGTAGTCAAAACAAAAATTGCTTTAATTAGAAACCGTATAATGAGAAATTGCTTATGACCCTAAAAAAAAAATGTGAGGTCGCTAATAATTAAATGTTGGTAAGTCTCTTAGTAGGCCTGCGAAAATAGCAGACTTTTTTTTGTTGTTGACAATTTTGAGAAGACAAGATCAAGATTATTCTTACGCCTTTCACATTTTAACTTTTATTTAATTTTTCAATACGCGAAACCTTTTATAATGTGCAGAGCTATAAATTATTATAACCTAATTTTCGAAATTTTTTAAAAAATATTCATTTATTTGAATTTTGGAGGAAAATTCATAAGCGGAGATAAGAAGTAGATTTTTCTCCCTTCCGAGCTGGACAGAGTTATAATAGGAAAGTTTTAGCAGTTAAAATAAACAGGACGGACTTTGAACTTGGGAGTTGCACTAAACCCTCTTCCCGCCACAACAACAACAAAAAAAAAAAAAAACAAGACCAGTTCCGAATCGGAGTTTCATTAGAATTAGGTTTCCTCACTTCTTTAACATCTGCGCCTGCCCTAACTTGCCTGATTTTCCCAACCATCCTCAAATTTCGATCCATCGCCTTCCCTTCTGAGAAACCCTTGAAGCAATGAAATGAGCAGTCCTCTGCAGATTCCTCCGAGAAAGCGCACCGCCCTCATGGCGGAGACCCTGTCGCCGGCCAGAGAGCGTCGACTCCGTCGCCTCGTGGATTTCGGCAACAAAGTGAAGATCCGATTCCCGGGCCACCAAGATGTGTTCGCGGCGTTCTACGGGACCTGCAGTCTGTGCGAGGCGAACGGCGAGGAGTGGGTTTTCGGGAAGCTGCGCGACCTCTTTGCGGATCATCAAGACTTGATTGCGGAGTTTGTGGAACTTCAGTTGGAAGGTTCCACTCCAATCGACGGCGCCGGTGGCTCCGCCGGTGATAAGGCATTTAGCTGGTTGGGGAATGAACTCGCGGTTCTGAACACTGGCGAGATGCCTAAAATAAAAGGAGAAGAGCCGGGGTGTTCATTCCGGGTGCCCGTCAAGAATGCGCATGAGCGCGCGCTGTTCCACTGCGAGGATGACATGTGCGACCTGGACGTGATGATCGGCCTTGTTCGGTCGGCGATGTCCCGCATTGGGAGCCATATGGCGGCCGGGCGCACTGAGGGCTGTCACCTGACGGCCGGAGAGCTGAGATGCATCAGGAGGATGTATGGCGACCAAGGGGCTGACATGGTGGAGCTTGTGAGGGAGGACCCAGCGCGGGCGCTGCCGCTTGTGCTGAGCCGTTTGCAGCAGAAGCAGGACCAGTGGGTGGCCTACCGATCGGATGCTCGCGAGGTCTGGAAGAAGGCCTTCGCAGAGCACCACCACCCTTCGTTGGGCCGTGAAGACACCGACGCCATCATCATCGAGGCTCCGGAGGACGCCGGCAGCAGTACGTTGTGTACTCCAGTGGAAGCCGGAGAGGAAGTGCCAGAAATTGTCGGCGCGAATGTTGGAGCTGTTGAAGAGGAGCGTGGCCAGCCGGAAGCTTCGGGACAAGCGGAGCAGTGTACCGAGAAGTTCTTCGGGATGCCGATGAGTTGGTGGGAAGAGGAGGCACAAAAAGGGAAGCGTCTTGCCTCCTCTTGAATCTTTTTAGTAGAAGCCAATGTAGATCGACGTGGCTCGTGACGTCGTGTGCTGAAATTTTGTCACTTTTGGAGTTCGAATGTCCAATTTTTTTTTAGGCACAGACATCGCTGATTGAATTTTGGTTATTTCGATCGACAATTGCGGTCATCTCATATCAAATTTTGATCCATTCAATAGCATATCAGTTTTGATCTATCACAACAAATGTATGGTTTGGTTAGAATGATTTTGATTTTAGTTTTAACTCCATAACTTATAATTTTGACGTAATAATCTTTCTTTCCGTATTCATTAATGTCTCGGATGATATGACTTCCTTTCATGTGAAGTATCCGAAAACCTTTCGAACCTATGAGTCTAAGAATACTTTCAAGTGGATAAATAAAAATAGTATAACCCGTTGATAGTATTTTTTTTGGTAAGAAAAGGGGTAAAGCACAAGTGTTACGTTATTACTCTCCTGATAAAACTTGATCTTCTATTAACAAAGCAAGCAAACCTCCTAGTGGCCTATCTAATGCTATAGGGAAATTTTGTCAAAAAAATCCTAAACCTTTGCATTTATGTTAATTCAGTCATTTGACTTACCGGCGCTGACGTGAACAATTTTAATTATTTTAATATTTTTTGATTTTATTTTATTTTCCCTTTTTTTCCTTTCTTTTTGACTTTTCTTAACCTTGTGGCCGGTGAGCTCTGGCGTGAAGCTCGTTGGTCAAAGGGTGAAGAAAAGCCAAAAAGAAAGAAAGAAAGTAAAAAAATATTATTAAAAATTGTCCATGTCGGCGCCGGTTGGTAAAAAAGAATGAATTGGTATAAATGCAAAATTTTTAAAACTTAATTGGCAAACTTAAAAGATTTATGACTGAATTGGTAAAAATATAATAGATTTATAATTTTTTTAATAATTTCCCCGATATTATAACGTCATTTACATCATAAGGATTGAAAGATCCTATTTATTAACCAATCTACACATGGATTTTCTTTCCTAAAAGTGTGTACAGTCTTGACCTAGAAAGCTAGAAAAGGTAATGCCATCGAAATTGAGAGAGGGAGTTGATTTCTAAAGAAGGAAAATGGCTGCCTGCGAGAGTCCACCTCCACAATAAGGTTAGGAATACCCAAGGAGATAGCCATTTTTTAGACCCAAAAAAAATCCCAAACTCTTGCTTTGGGCAAAGAGCACATTCCCATAATTTGCTCGAATCTAGCAAGCCGATCGCCAATTCATTACGAAGAAGCCCACCTACCGAACTTGCACCGAGTTATCTTTAGAAGCCCCATTAAAAGCGAGTTCGACCCAATTAAAAAGAGGGACGGTCCAACCCGCAAACTTATTCACGATAATATCAAAGTAATGTTAGGAATACAAGCTAAACATAACTCATCATTTCCCATCCAGCTACTGTGAGAACAGGGCTAACGTGATCGAAAACGAGAGAAACCGACGGTGGAGTCCACGTAATCAGCAAAGAAGACATGCTTGCGTGTCTCCAAAGTGTGTGTGTGTATATAAATATATATTCTCTTCTCAAGGGTCAAATAAAGATACGTATTACGTATTACGGCCAAAAAGGAATATTCAGCACGCGTGCCGTCATCAACCGTCCATGTGATTTCTCATTGGTTTCCGTAAAATCGACGGTGATCGCCCGCCCGTGATCCCAATCTCTCACGTGGCGCTGTCACTGTACAAGCTACGCATCTCTTCAATTCCCCCAATTTTTATTTTTATTTTTATATTTTATATTGCGTACTGAGATTTGATTAATAGGGAAAATAAAGAGCAAGTCCCCGACGACTGTGTTTCCTTCCCCAACCGCCGAAGCAAAATCGGTTTACTTTTTCACCCTTTTCTTTTTTCCTCCCCCTCCAATATATTCTTAATTTTTTTCTTTAATGTTCTCTGCGTCTGCGCAATCTTCCTCCCCCTGGAAAACCGAGCTTCGATCGATCCTCTCGCCACCGCAACAAGGTTCGATTTTGAATCTGAATCTCCCGTCTCTTCGTTTACGTGTCGAGTGGCTTCGAACGGGTTCGGATTCTCGTGTTGATCGGAGGTTTTTCCGACCGCTCGAACGTGATCGCGCGTTCCGATTCGCGACTCCTAGGGTTTGGTTTTCCGCTTGTTTTTTTTTTTTTGGTTATATTTCGATTCTGCTGCGTTCCGATCGCGGTTCACGGTCTCGCTCGCTGGACGCGGCTCTGCAGCTTCTGCGACACTTGATCATGACTTGGAGTGCTTGTTCTTCTTGCAGGATTTGTTGGCTTCGATCTTTTTTTCCGCCGGAAGCTTTGATTCCTCGGTTCGCGTTCCGTTGGTGGAAAGTTTAGGGATTGGTTTTCCAAGAGCCGTGCGAGTGTGAGAACGAGTGGTTCATCAATGCATGAGTAAGAGCCGAGCTATTGAAGGGATCGTCTCGCTGAAAGCAATTTAGGGTTTTCTTAGCTCTGGTGCTCCCATGGTGCAGAGTTTTGTAGTCTGATTTTAGCTAATCTAGTGGTGCATTGGGTTTTGCCTTTGCCGCTCGATGATGGGACGGAGGGAACTTTTCTATTGTTTAGTGCTTCTCCTCCCTTTAACTGAATCCTCGAGCCGATTGGGTAATGGATGGTTATCGAATCTTGGAGCCGAAACGTCCGTCGAACTTAGCTGGACATCCTTCAGCGCGAGCATATTTGTGCTCGTGGCCCTCGTGCTGTCCACGTTTCTCATCTTTGAGCACCTTGGTGCTTATAACCAGCCAGAGGTACATCCTACAACCCTTTCAGTCTGGATTTTGCATTTATATGTCATGCTATTATTCTTCGCTTTTTTCTCAGTCCAGTGTTTTCTAGTAGTTCTGTTTCATATATGATATACAAAACGTGGACCTCCTACGACCCTTTTTTTCCTTTCTTGTTCTTCTAGATTGTTTAGGGTGATATAGTCTACTGTTTTGGTTATTCTTTGGATGTTGAAGCAGTGACTCTGTTATTTCATCTCAGGAGCAGAAATTTCTTATCGGACTCATTCTGATGGTTCCCGTCTATGCAGTGGAATCGGTATCATTAAATTACTTACCTTTGTTTCTCGCATTTGTTGCAATATTGTTGTTTGTCGTTCTTTCTGGGTTGTGACAATACATCTCTGCTACATCCTGCTTACTTATGTTAATTTTCTTGGGATAGCCTTCTGAGGCTACTTGTTGTGGCTGTGGTATTAGCTTGAGCTTCATGCTGCTTCTTGTGTAGTTTTTATCACTGGTGGATTCAAGTGCTGCGTTCAACTGCGAAGTGATTCGGGACTGTTATGAAGCATTTGCCCTATATTGCTTTGAAAGATATCTCATTGCTTGCTTAGGTAAGAATATAGAACTTTGACATATTCTCTTTCCCGATGTCGGTATCAATGCTAATTTGTTAGCTCTGTTAAGAAGCACTTTATCCATACAGGCACAAGTCACTCCTTGTATTTCTGTGGGGTTGTCCTCCTAGTGTGTTCTCCTGCTTGCTGTTCATTAACATGGGGTCAGCTATTTAGTATGCTTTTTGTGTCTTGTATTTTGACTAGTTATGTTCTTCTAATTAGGCGGTGAAGAAAGTACCTTAAAATATATGGAAAGTCGGAGTGTAATCGATGCTGGCACACCTCTTCTGGAAGAAGCTTATTCTTACGGAGTTGTAGAGCATCCTTTCCCACTAAATTGCTTCATGAGGGAGTGGTATCTTGGTCCTGACTTCTACCATGCTGTGAAAATTGGCATTGTGCAATATGTTCGTATTCATGTTTGTATTACAAATAACTTGGGCTGTTCACTTCTTATGGATTTTTAATACAGAGAAACTTTACACCCTGCAGATGATTGTAAAGATGATCTGTGCTTTGCTAGCTATGCTTCTTGAGACTTGCGGGGTATATGGAGAAGGGAAGTTTGAATGGAATTATGGGTAAGTACACGTTTTAAATACATTCAAGGCTCCCTTGATCTTACATGCCCATGAATAGACGCAATTTAACTGGAAAAATTTGCCTTCTAGCTTGGGTGACTATTAAGGTTTTAGGTTCATTGCGCAATTATTACGTTACAGTTGAGTAATTGTCCTTGATATATTTACTGATGAATTGTAGTGCATTGACTGGATTTCTCTTACTCTTCCAGCTATCCTTACTTGGCAGTGGTCCTGAATTTTAGTCAGACATGGGCCCTGTATTGCTTGGTACAGTTTTATACTGTAACTAAAGAAAAACTTGAGCCAATTAAACCATTGGCAAAGTTCCTGGTTTTCAAGTCAATTGTTTTCCTGACGTGGTGGCAAGGCATTGCAGTTGCATTTCTTTTCTCAGTTGGAGTCTTGAGAGGGTCTTTGGCTCAGGAGCTGAAAACACGTATACAAGACTACATCATCTGCATAGAGGTGAGTACGATAAGAAAAATCGTGCATAGCTGGGTTTTTTCTTTTTGTTATTAACTTCCAATCCAACCTCTTGAGTAGATGGGTTACGACAAGGGAATCAGGCATATCGGGGTTTTTGTTGTTATTTATTAACCTTCAATCCAAACTCTTGAGCAGATGGGTGTTGCTGCTGTAGTGCATCTCTATGTCTTCCCAGCTGTCCCATACAAGCGTGGAGAGAGGTGTGTTCGTAATGTGGCCGTGATGACCGACTATGCATCTCTTGGATCACCTCCTGATCCCGAGGAGGTTCAAGACTGTGAAAGGACCACTAGAATACACATTGCACGGCATGATGAGAGAGAAAAACGCATGAATTTTCCTCAGAGTGTTCGTGATGTGGTTGTTGGAAGCGGTGAAATAGTAAGAGAGACCCATTTTCCATAATTTGAGTTGACTGGTTTTTATTGAAACTGGTGGTGACTCTCTCTCTTTGTGCTTTCAGATTGTTGATGACATGAAGTACACGGTTTCTCATGTGGTAGAACCAGTTGAAAGGGGTTTTGCAAAGATAAATAAAACCTTTCAGCAAATATCAGAAAATGTGAAACGATTCGAAGAGCTGAGGAAGAGCGCTAACTCTAAGGATGATAGTTATTTGATCCCCCTCAATTCCTGGTCCGGAGAGTTCTCTGAAGTCCATGAAAATCTCATTGAAGGGAGCACTAGCGACAGTGGATTACCCAAGGGCAAGAAACAGCATGGCCAGTCCAATCCCGTGTTATCTCGGATTAAAGGCAGATAACATATGCAGTTGCAGTTGCGCATAAGAGGCAGCGTGGATATTCACATGCTATGAACTGCTGAAGTGACTGCGTAAGTCTAGGGTCAATGTGTGACTTTCTTGTTCGCAAGGTCATGAAAACCAGAGATCACACATTCTTTGGACATTGGAAAGCTGTGTATAGGAGACTGGAAGACACTGCCGCTGTGGTGCAATATCAGCAAACAAATTGCATCCCAGCGTTTGAGTTATCTCACAGGATTCCCCTTTCGCTGAGTGCCGGTGTCGAATGGCGATTTATGAAGTTGATCGACGGAATTGAGATCATTGTAAAGACTATGTAAATAATGAAATAGATGCCTCATTTTTGGTTATAATGATGAAGCAGGACCGTTTTGTGTTCAATTGAGAGGGGAGAGTTCGGCTCTGTGACCCCATGTATTGCTGAGACGACTAGATAGAAATGCACCGACCACCAACAGTAATTCGGTCCTGAAAGTGTGGATTATTGTTGGGGTTTCTAAAGCCAGGGCTGTTCAAAAATAGCCCCAGGCAATCTATCCTCGAAATATTATTTTCACATTCCTCTCTTTTCCTATTGCCGAGTGTGCTGCTGGGTGCTGGCGACTGACCAAAAGTCGCCCCATCCCTAAATAACGCGAGAGAATTTTTAAGAAAAATACTTTTAAAATTATTTATTTTTCGCAAAACAATCGATCCGTGTTAACTAAACTCGACCCTAAAGTGATTTACATCTTGCATTAGGCCTCGGAGATGATCAGGCAAAAGTGTTTGGTGCGGCTTGGATTGGGCTTGTGTCGTGGGCCGGGCCCATCCATGAGTTGCGCAAAGAATTCATGAGGAACACGGCGTATACTTGTAATTTGCGGTTGCTGCTAGGGTTTTCGGAGATCCTCCATAGCTTTATTATATAAAGGCTCGAAGCATTCTCTCTGGTCCTCCAAAACGCACATCTTCCTCTCTTTCTCTTCGACGGCGCGGTGCACAGCCACCTCTCTCTCTCTCTCTCTCGATTTGATAGATGGAGCATGCTCTGGTGAATTGGGGTTTATTTCCTTCTCCTTTCATCGTTTTCTCTGTTTGTGGGGGATAAGGTGGCGAAACGTGGGGGAGGCAGTGATGATCAACTTGAGAAAGTCATGCACCACTCTGATCTCATTCTGTGCTGATAAATTTCTCTACACCCATTTTTCCATCTGAGCCTCTCTCCCCCGCCTCCCTCCCGGGTCCCCCAGACGCCCGAAAAGACGCCGTCTTTTTGCTCCTTCTTATTTTAACTTTCTTGCATTTTACTACTGGATATCTTACTGTGGATCTGCTTGCCTGTTTGTCTTTCGATGAGAAAGGAGGAACCAAGTGATGCGGTCTTTCAATTGGAAAGGCCGAACCATGATGCGGACCGTACAACTACTGCTGTTGCTGGGGATACACTTTGGTTGCTGATGGTTCCTCCTCCCCCTTCCCAGTCCTTCCCCTGATTTCTCTCTTTTAATCTTTTTTCCGGTTTGAATTTCTGATTTTTATCATTTCCGGGGCGCCTACACTTGATTTCTATTGTAATGCAAAAATGCTTAAAACTTCCGAAAGAGGATTATAATGAGTGGAAGTAAGACGTATTTAGGAGAAAATGGCCCCCAAAAGGGTCGGAATTAAGTTTAATGAGCCTGGAAAAAGATATTCAATTCGAACTCCATCGGAATTCCATGGGAGGCTAAAGTGCATTTATGTCCAAATTGGTGTTCATGGGCTGAAGTAGGGTTGGCAATGGGCCGGGCAATGCGATCCATTCATTCTAGAGAACATGCTGGCTAGCGGCCCGTCCCATGCGATGCCGAGTCAGGTTCTTGGGCTTGATGGGCCCGCCAATGGACCAGTATTTCTTTCCCCATTTTGGGATTTTTGGACCATTTTTAGTGTTAATTTGGTGGCACAAAGGGGCCACTACACAATAGTAGCTGCCGGAGAGTTGCCATTTCTTAAAGAAAAAGTTTGTGGATCTGGGCCAGGCATGGCGCAGCCTAGCACTGTAGCATGTCATGCCGGCCCTGGGGCACGGCCCAAGCATGGCATTCTTGGATAAACCAGCCGGGCCTTTGCACGACATGCTATTTTTCCAGGCCCATCCATACCGGGCCGGATGGCCCATTGGGCATTGCTACCGGGAAGTTTGCCAAAAAAATCGGGTCGGTCTGAAGTCTTTGGGCTCATGATTTTGGGCGAGAAAACTAGCCTGGTCCAAAAGGTGAGAGAGTAGGAAAATCGAAATTATGCAGCTGGGCTTGAACAGTTTTGGTCCTAGTCTGATATTTGAAGTTTTGTTCTCTTTAAGAAAGTGGTACACTTGCAATATTTCGTAGCCCAATTGTGCAATTATCAAACGATTAAATATGACGAGATATTTGGACCCAAAAAAAAAATGACGAGATTTGAAGAATCTCAATTGCACATATAAACTACTGGTGGATGAAATCGATCAGGAAATATAAGTTAAAAAAGATCAAATTGGAGAACTAATGTCAAGAGACTCCAACATAATTTGTTTTCTTTTTCTGAACAACTGTGGAAAACCTGTTGCATTCTTGTTTCCGCCGTCGGCGGCTGGTAAATTTCATAAGGCACACTAGTCACCTCTAACCCACTCATGTTCTAGCTAAGTCCTAGGTAACTTGCTGCAGGCGCGATTTTGCATTTGGCTATCTCTCAGGCCCCACCAAGAGTGCTACAAAATTAAGAGATTGAACCATTTCTCCCTCGAAGACGGAATTGGAATCGCGAGAACTTGTGGTCTACATGAATTGGGTCACTTTCCACCGTCGATCTTGTGAATCCTACATGAGGCTCACACGAGTCTGATAACAGACATAATGCCTATGATTTCCTGTGGTTCCCATCAGTATTTTAGTTGAATACTACTTAGGAACAGTCAAAAGAGTATCATAGCCAGACAACCTCCGTATGCCCTCATGATGTAAGTCAAGCGATAAGGAAAACAAAGTGCAATTGGCTTTGGAGAAGATGGTTGCGTGATTGATTCAGACACTAGTACCAGTCAAGAAGAAGAAGAAGACAAGAGAGTTGGACTCGGTCATTGTGACCCGTCCAACTTCTTATTGATCAGGCAAGGAGTCAGAATGTTCAATCTCAGTTCAAGGATGACATTTTCCTGGAAAAGTTACGGTGCGGATTGTCCAAATTCAAGCTCCACGCACGTGTAACAGGAGATATTTTATGATTTTTACAGGGCCGTGTCAATTCATTCAACCTAATCCCGACTAGTACAGAAAGAGGTATTCTATTATGACAAGCAATGATGTATGTTTAGACCAGTCGAAAATTGGTAGGTAAAAGCGATTGCTGAACAGTTTCTTTATGTACATCTGACTCTGTCTTGCCTAGATATATATGCTTCTTATTCATATCTTAACTGCTACGGGAAATGAATATTATCCAGGTGGCGACTCTCTGATGGCTACAAACAGCTAATCTAAGAGAGATTACTCTTAAGCATTTGCATGTGAAACCTTAATTTAACCGAATCTGGGTGTCCCCTGATGGGAGACTGCTTCAGCCATCCATGTGATTCTACTGATGATCCTCGCAAAACTTATTACAGTTCAGATATAGATTGGATCTCTTCATACCAGATGAACAAGTTCCTATTCATCCAACTTGGTTAACAAAAACAGTTAAGACTTCATGTCGTGGGGACAATAGCTGATCGCTCTGATGGCGGCCAAATTTCATTGGCATTCTCGCTTTTTTTTTTCCTTTTTTCCGACTTCACTGGTGTGGTGTGTCGTCTGTCGTCAGGCACTTGTGTTTCGCTATATATAAGGAGGTCCATACACTAGCAATCTCCTCGTTAAACTGAACGCGATGGCGTCTTCGGGTTCCGGGGGAGACAAGTACCGGTCTTTCTTGAGCGGCGAAGGAGAGAAGAACACCAAGTGGAGATTTGGCGGCCCCCCGAATTACGACGTCGTCGACAAGCTGTTCGAAGAAGGCCGAACTAAGGTTTGTACTTGCACTTGCATGCGCGTATCGCCGTCCTCATCTTAGGTAACCGGTCCTATATATACAGCTCATTAGCATAAGAACCGATATGATATGATGCGCAACTAAATTGAATTTGGCCCAATTCGAAAGCTTTTGCGATTTTTTTTGTGTTTGTTTTGGTTTTTGCTTGAAGATATGGCCACCCGGTTCCCTAGAAGAAAAAGTGCAGAACCTTCTGAAGAGTTGGGAAATGGAGATGGTCCACAAGGCATGCCCAGACGACTACAAAACAGTTGACCTCAAGAAGCTCACTTTGAGCCTAAATGGTACCCAAAACATTCAAGTTCTAGTTCCATGGGATTATCAAAGTCCACCAAATTCTTGGACATTCGAGTGTAGATGTTCACAGCTTCAGTTGAGGATTTACAAATTTGTCGATTTCAGGGAGGAAAACCCAGAGCTTGGCAGATGTGGGCAAGCTTGGAGGGGGCTACAACTTCTTCCTGCAGACTGCGCTGCCGGAGAACCTGCGGTTCTACAATCCGGAGGATGAGACCTTAAACTCGGGCCTTGTGGCCTTCACGACGACATTCCCGCGCGGCTTCGCGATCGAAATCCTCCAGGTTTATTCGGGACCGCCCGTGATCGCCTACAAGTTCAGGCACTGGGGTTACATGGAGGGTCCCTTCAAGGGCCACGCCCCGACTGGCGAAATAGTCCAATTTTTCGGGATCGGCATATTGGAGGTGAATTTTCATCTCCACATATGATGTTCTTTCTTATCGATACAGATACACCAGCTCTGAGGAGACTAATACAAGTGCGGCATCCATATTGGATGCAGCATGAAGATTAGAGTGAATTTGAATCGAATAAACCTTATTTCGCCGCTTTTAAAACAATTTGTAACATTACATATTCAATTGTGATCTGCTTGAGCTGAGATTGATTATGTCGCCTTTTGTTTTAATGGCAGCTCAACGAGAATGAGAAAATTGTGAAGGTGGAGTTCTTTTTCGACCGTGGCGAACTTCTCGGAGGTCTAATGAGAGGAGCCATCTCGGGAAGTTCTGGTGAAGAAGCTTCAACCACAAGCTGCCCTATCATGAGGAACACTGGTTGACCAAAAAAAAATTAAATAAATAAAAAAGGGGAAAATGTTATGGTCGTCCCTTGTTGTTGCTTCTTGAGAAGCAGATTCTGTTTCCTCCTCGATGTATTATTGATCTATTTCGAACTTTATGATCATCTCATGTCTCTTTTTCAACGAAAAGTTCCACTAGATTACCATGTTTGAGAAGTCATCTTGTCTATATATACCACCAATCTGAGCCTCTCCTGCTCATATAGCAGCAAATTGTTTGTCCATCCAAAAAAGAAGAAGGAAAATTCTCGAAATTGTATGGTTTGACAATCCACGATGATATCCACACGTACGAAGGTTGTGTAACTTGCGTAGTGTCCTTACGTATCCAATTTGACGAGGCATTTGGAAGGCACGTTCTTAGCGCATTAAATAACACTTCAGCGGTTAACTAGAGAATATGGATGAAAGGCGTGACTGTTGGCTTTTCATGTAACGTGCATAGGCGAAATACACATATACGCAGCGAAAATAAAAACTATACACGTATCTCCAGAGGCGTCGTTCGTGCGTCTCAATCAAAAATCGAAATTATGAACGGGGTTAATCGGATTACCTCTTGTAGCGTGCCCGAAGCGACTGGTTCAAATGTTCTTCAGTTCGAGCCCCACAAACGTTGGACCTCTAGTTCAGACACACCACCAATCGGACGACGAACGGATGAAAGAACTCACGGTAATCGCCACTTCAATTGTGCTAGCAATCTCGTGGACTCCGTTCTTTCTCTCGTAGTGTTTACGGCAATCAGAAAAGAAAGAAAACTGTTTTTCACTCAATTTCTCTTCAGCACACACTTTTGCACATTTTTCATTATTATATATTTTAGCAACTGTTGCTG
>BCNH02000006.1:23004517-23029350 GCA_001662345.2 Metrosideros polymorpha var. glaberrima | reverse complement strand
AGGATCATTAATATCCACTTAATGATCCATCGACCGGGAACAATTTAAAGATTAGTCTAACTGTGAACCCATCACACATATTCGTAACGTCTTAAGAATAGGTCTAGTCGCAACTGATCTTATGGAATCATTCATATATATAAAATAATTGGACAAATGAATGAATACGTCTTTGCCATTAATTAAATAATAACAATATACAACTGAAATCCCTAACATGTAACTATTACATTGTTGCTTTAGGGTATACATCCAACAGTGACCACTTGAATACTCCTCTCGAAGGTACATATCACATGGATTGACTGGATCGTTAAAGATGATGGCTTAATCCATTTTAAGTTCATTGATGAAGCTTAACGAGAGCTTCATCATAATATGGACAATAGGCTTTACAGAAGAAAGAGCGGGAAAGGGGCAAAATAGAATAATTAGAGAGTGATACACAGAGCAATTGAGTCAAAGTACTCGTGCTTGTAATAATCCAACAGGGTCTTATAAAATTCAAAAAATAGGGTATGGAGTAATTTTGGTAACATAAAAGATTTCGATTGGTTTATAGACTCAATCAATATCGATCTGTTTGGAGTGACTTTTTTCCTTTTTGATTTGTTTTCTAATCTTGTAGGGTGCTTTAACTTATTTATTCAACCTTAAACACTCGAAACTCTCATGATACGTAAGTATCGACCTATAGATTCACATATAATTCTTCATTATTTTGTCGAAGTTCGAATAAAAAAGGAACAGTTTCTCACGTGCTTTTGAAAGTCCAAACAGAAAGGCCCTATTCCAATCTTCATAGAATCCTATGATCACAAAGGCATCAGAGCTAAGCACCCAATCAATGATAGAGCTCGAATCATCACAGTCAAAGTCAACCGCTCGTGTGAGCCACCGCTTTGTCTGTTCCTTGGGAGGAGAAGGCTTTGGGTTTTATCCACATGAAGATTTATCGTTTCTTAATGGAAGTCGCATTCAGGCACGAAACCAACTTGGTCATTACCTACGCCCCGCATACTCGAGGGGGACTCAAGAAATGAAAGGACAAGGGAGAATTTTTATCCTTGTGGTTGTTGTCCTAGGTTTAGGTGCATCTGCAACTGAGGGAACACACTACCTAGGCAGGTCGAGATGTTTTGAAGACTATGTGGCTACTTGTTTGACTGGGGATAATTGTAAAAAAAAGTCCTAAACCTGTCGCACTTTTACCGAGTCAATCTTAAAGATTTAGGACTGATTTGGCAAAATTGAAAGGTTTAAGACTGAATCGAGAAAAGTGCAATAGGTTTATGACTTTTTTTGACAATTTTTCCCGTTCAACTGGGTTTATGAGTACCTAGAAGCTTACATCAGTTGTTAGGAAGAGAGACGATTTTGTTGAGAGATAGACGCGTGTGAGTTGTATCAGAAAAGCTCCACGTCGGATGAGTGATGTGATGTGGAGTAGTTGATATATCTCGATTGATCCATTACCCATTATGTTAAGCTTTTGAGTGAATGTGGATCAACAAGATATATTAACTAGCTTTGAGCGAAGGTGGGGGACTTGGGCTCAAAAGTATTTGTGCTTCTGCTGCACCTTCTCAGAAGGTGTCTAAGCAAAGTCTCACTTCACTTCAGGCGCGGCAGAGTCATGTTCAAGATTGAAAAGATAATACAAAGATAAAAAAAAATTAAGATGATATTCAAAGTTGTTGACTTGAGACTGTTGATGAAGTGATGATGTCCCACCCAGTTAAGCGTAGATGAAGGATTGGGATGGCGTGGTGAATGGCAGGGTCCGTCCTAAAGATCCTAATACTAGCCAGGACATGATGAAAATGAAGGAACCAACCGCACCGCAATGGACAGTGGCATGCCAAAAGTACGAGAATTCAGAGGTGATTTAACACAAAAATTTACAAAGTTAATGACGAGCAACCGAAATCCAAATAAAATCCAGGACTCAAGAGTGATGCCGCCAAGAAAATTTGTTTTTTTTTCTAAAAGGGTAGTATATATCTACCGATTTTCTTCACCAGAAGGCACATGTCAGTTGAAAAGTCATCCCAAAATGTAAGCCACAGTCCGTGTGTGTGTAGAATTTGGAGTCTATCTTCTCTTCTTTCTTACGAAAGGGTCTGGTCTGTCGACTATCATTGCGTGGAATTTGCCTATTTATATGTTCTCTCTTGCGCTGGAAACGTGTACCCATGTTTGAGTAGAGCAAAAGATGGCAAGCTTGGAAACTTGTGAGGACAAGTATCGTTCCTACTTGAGTGGAGAAGGAGAAGAGCACACTCACTGGAGATATATTGCCCCTCCCAACTATGATGCTGTCAACGCTCTCTTTGAACAAGGCCGGACCAAGGTCTGTTCTCTTTGATAAATGAGTCGTGGTTTCGTACGAGTCAACTCTCTCAATTTCGCCTCTTCTAACCCAATCAGTGTACTCGTGTTAAGGTGTGGCCGCCGGGGTCTCTTGAAGAGAAAGTGCAGAACCTGGTGAAGACATGGGAGATGGAGATGTTCCATAAGACCAGATTTCTGGACAACAAGTCTGTCGACCCACTTCATTACACCGTCAGCCTCAATGGTGTGCTACTTTGCAATTGCATAAACAATTGTCTCTCAATAAATGGACTAATCAAAACGAAGTTGAATGATTTAACCGCCAAGAAATGTTTGGTATTTAGGAAGAAAGGCTCTGACTCTAGAAGAGAAGAGGAAACTCGGGGGGAGCTACAACTCCCTCCTCCAGACCTCGCTGCCCGAGAAGTACCGGTGCTACAACCTGGCTGAGGAGACGGTGGACACAGCCCACCATGCCTTCACAACGACATTCCCGCGCAGGTTCGCCCTGGAGATTCTCCAGGTCTACTCGGGGCCACCGGTGATCGTGTACAAGTTCCGGCACTGGGGCTTCATGGAGGGCCCTTTCAAGGGGCATGCCCCAACTGGGGACATGGTGGAGTTGTTCGGAATGGCTGTTTTTCAGGTGCCCCTATATATATTTGCATCTGTTACCAATTGTGTTCTCAAAAGTTCAGGAGCTGAATTCTTCATTCACGCACATGTTTTATACGCTATTTTTCTTTTCCACGTAAAACAGTTGGACGACCAGGAGAAAATTGTGAAGGTGGAGTTCTTCTATGACCGTGGAGAGCTGCTGGGAGGTCTAATGAAGGGTGGGCCAATCATGAACAATAATGCTGTTGAAGAGGCTGGTTCAAGCTGCCCTTTCCTGAGAAATAACTAATGGAATGTGACAATCATGTGGAAAGCTTTTGTTTCTGATGGTTTTGCTTCTTGTTTCAGACGATGTTCTATTGTCTGTGTCATTGTCATCAAATCAATAATGCATGGAGCAAAACAATTTCCGCGTACTTTGTTATTTATGCTTAGGATCCTAAACCAACCGATGGAAGGCTCATATGCACCGGATGCGCGCAGAATGTCCATGTGTGTGGTGATGGCCTGTGCAGTTTAAGGTTTTACTGTTCAAGTACTATAATAAGTACATAATTACGTGAATTAAAAAGTTACCTATATATTTGCAAAAAAAAATCACGTTGCCACCAGTCTGGTTCTGGACTGACTGTGCCCAGATAATCACTTTAGCTAGCTCTGAATCTTGTAACCCGTTGACGAGCCGAAACTATCGATTGTCAAATTTGGGCTGCTAAAAAACTCTTACCATGAGCCACTATTAAAAGAGATTAAAGCTGGTGACCCTACCGGTATTTTGGATAAGTGATTGAAATCTGACTCAATCCAAGTACTCCTTTCAGCCAATTTGATTCCTGGGTTTGAAGTTGAAGCTGGGACAGTTCCAAGGCCAGAACTGGGAACTAACTGTGCCCAATAAATTCCGCGTTCCTGAATATGGGCCGAACAGGTTTATCGGAGGATAAACCTAGAGCAAGAATGGCTAGGCCTATTAGGGGCGGTCATAGGCCCGACCAGATGCTCGTTCATTTATAGTTAGCCGGGGTTTTAGCAGGGAGATTCATACAGTTCCATTTTGAGTAACATCCTAATTGATAAATCTTGGCATGGTCTCTATCGCCCGCGATCAAGGACCATAGTACCACTTCTCATTCCTATACTGTAGCCTGCTCTTTAATGTCATTTCCCATGCATATTTTTTTATGTATACTTGTTGGCTTGCTTACAGCTGACAATTAACATCGATTTCCAATAGCCATGGATGGAAGTTCGAAAGGACAGATCTAGTAGTTGCAACCAAAGGGAAGCTGTCTTCTTTGTACAAGACCGTTTGTGACAAGGCCGGCAGGGACAAAGTGTACAATTTCCTTCCTTGGAATCATCGATTCGCTTCTCCTGATCCGCTCTCTAAAGAGAAGCATCTTGGAATATGTCCAAGTGACGAATTCCTCTTGAACGTTTGATCTGTTTTCTAGTTCTTTGGACCTTTCCATTTGACCTCTTGACTGCAATACAATGCAAAATAAGCTTTCTTAGGATGCCGAAAAAACGGGAGCACAACAAATGCATGATATAGAAGTATAGGTGATCACAAGAAAGAGATGTTACACTCTTAACAAATCAGCCAGCAGGATTTTCATGCACAGAATCTGTAATTTGTTCTTTTCAAAAAAAAAAATTCTCATCTTAAAGCACAATCCTCTTCCTTCCTCATATCAAGAAGCGTACTCTGGGAACCTTGATCTTTTTAAGTATGCCCAGGTCGGACTACTCCATTGATTTGCCTTCACGTAATTCTGCAGTGGATTCGGACGCGAATCCTGTAAGGTTCGTTCACACAGTGTCTGAGGCGGGGCGGGTTCTGCCATCTGATAGCCGGTGGAATTCCATAGAACTCAGCTTCAGCCTTTATCCTCAGTCGCATACCAATGGTTATGAATCTATCCCCTCCAGATTCTCGAAGTCCTATGACTATAATCTCGTTATCACGGATAAGAAACACTTCAAGCGTTTTCTCTACATCGCCATCTCAATAGTACTCGTTGTTCTTGCGCTTGTTCTGCTGGTTCTCTTCCTCCCGCGGAAGCATAAGCATCATGGGCCCTCAAATAATCTCACTCTTGCAGTGAACCAGGCACTTACATTCTTTGATGCTCAAAAGTGTAATGATTCTCGTCGCACCAGCTTACGCAATTGTTTTCATCCTTTTTACTTTTATAACATAAACTGATGTGATTCTTTCTTCTTCCTGAATCACATTAAAGTTTGTCTTTTGCAGCTGGGTACTACCCAAAGACCAGTCCGGTGAAATTTCGAGGAGATTCGGGATTGCAAGATGGGAACGCCACGCAGGCTGGCCTTGTAGGTGGTTTCTATGACTCCGGGAACAATATAAAGTTCAGCTTCCCAACTGCGTACACGGTCACCTTATTGAGTTGGAGCGTGCTAGAATATCACGAAAAGTATGCCGATATTGGTGAGCTAGATCATGCGAGAGACATTATCAGATGGGGCAGTGATTACTTGTTGAAGCTCTTTATTCCTCCAAATGCGACTGCGGATCCCATCTTGTATTCTCAGGCAAGATTTATGCACTTTCCCTCTGTAATCCCTACTCTCATCTGTGGAACTCAGTCAAAATGTTGTTCATCTTTCTTTATAGGTTGGAGGTGACAACGACACAAGTTGCTGGCAAAGACCCGAAGACATGAGCTATGTAAGACCCGTTTCATCTTGTGACATTGCGGCTTCGGACTTAGCAGGGGAAGTAGTTGCAGGATTATCGGCGGCATCTTTAGTGTTCAAAGATGAAAAAGACTATGCAATACAATTAACAGCAGCCGCAGAAACTTTGTTTGAGCTTGCAATCAAAGAAGATCCAACAAAACAAGGGACCTACACCGCGGTTGATGAGTGCGGAGGGGATGCCAGAGCGTTTTACAATTCAACAAGCTTCAAAGATGATTTGGTGTGGGGAGGGACTTGGTTGTTCTTTGCTACCGGGAATGCAGCCTATCTCGAATATGCTACTCGCAATTTCAGTTTGGCCTCGCAAGAGGAAAGGACTAACGAGAGAGGGGTGTTCTATTGGAACAACAAGCTCCTCGGCAGCGCGGTGAGTCTTAAAAAACAAACAACTTTTTTGCTGCAAAGGTTGATTGGCGTTCATGTAATTCTGGATGGAAATTAGAAATTAAGATGTGGACGTGTTCTTATAGGTATTGCTTGCACGACTTCGATATTTCCGTGATCTCGGCTACCCTTATGAAGATTCTTTTGCATTATCAGCGAACATGACCGAGTCTGTCCTCTGTTCATATCTATCGGATCAAAGCTTCAATAAGACACACGGTAAAAGTTCTTGGGTTTGCTGTTAATGATGCTCTAGGCAAATTGTCATGTCTGTCTGTCTATCAATTCGAATTAAAGTGAGCGTGTGTGGATAAAGTTTGCAAAGTTCTCTAGTTTATGGCCCTGAATTTTTCTAATTTCTCAGTTTCTTAAGCAGGTGGATTGATACTCTTGAAACCTGATTCTGGGTCACCACTGCAATATGCAGCAACAGCATCATTTCTCAGTAAGCTGTATAGTGACTACCTCAATCTTCTCCACAGGACGGGAGGGGTGTGCCGTGACCTAGCATTCTCAGTCGAGATGTTGCAGAGCTTCTCTTCTTCCCAGGTCAGCTTAGTTATCACATAACTTAAGAATGCATTGAGCCCACTGTGCAAAGTGAAAAAAAATTCACTAGATGTGTTCATCGTACATCAAGACCTATTGATAGGAAGTCCTCCAGGTGGGCTTGACCTCAGCAACGGTTGGCTGTGCTATGCCGTAGACTCTGTCTGAACTTGTCGGTGCAGCTCTGTCCAGTGTCCACTAAAAACACAGTCAACTATGAACTAGGTCTGAATAGTTTAAAGAAAACAACGGAGTCAGGAGAATCTTGATGCAACGGCTTCTTCCATGCTCGCGCTCATGAATTTGTGATTTCATTTGAATTGGCCACAATAATTTCCTATTTGAAGGTTAAACAATCGTCACCAAGCCTATGTCTGACAATATACTGTTTTTTTTTTTCTAGATTGATTATATCCTGGGAGATAATCCAATGAAAATGAGCTACATAGTTGGCTTCGGAGGCCAGTACCCGTTGCAAGTTCATCACAGGAGCGCATCGATCCCGTGGGATGGTCAGAAGTACTCATGCAGCGAGGGAGACAGATGGCTGCAGTCCAAAGACCCCAACCCGTATGTTCTTTTGGGAGCCATGGTGGGTGGACCAGACCAGTTTGACCATTTCATAGATGAAAGGGACAAACCGTGGTTCACCGAGCCAAGCATCGCGAGCAATGCAGGTCTGGTCGCAGCACTTATTGCACACCACAATCCTCCTTGCCATCCCGCGGACTCGGGCGGCATTAATTTGGGAATAGATCAGACGGGGATTTTCGAAAAAATCCATCCAAGTACTTGACTTCATTGGGAATAATACAAGATAGCACTAACTTTCAGGGGAAGTCAAAGACGAGAGAGGAGACTCAAACTGGTTCTAACAAATCGCTGAGATCATGTGAATGTGATTTTGCAGAAATAATGAGCTTTATGTAAATTAGGTCTTTCCAACACTTTTAACTTTTGAACTCGGACTTAAATATTTTGAAGAAAGACCTCCGGAAACTCCGCTGTGTACTTCACCTTCGTACATATTATAGCTCTGACAATTTCACCGTTGGACAGTTGCGAAATGGAGCAAAAATGAAGTGTCTATGAGGAGTGGAATAGTTCTAGCTTCAACTGGATTTGAAACCGGTGGTCGTGTGACAATAGACATGAAACTTGTGCGGTAGATGGATAATATTATCGTTCAGAGTTGATTAAATCAGAAATGACAGTCAAAGTATAGACGGAAAATGCACTCTCTTCATATCTGCAACTTTTGGAGTAAGTAACAGGACTGTACACAAAGTTTCTTGCACCTTTCACAAGTCCAGCTCTTTCAGAGCCCAAGCCAACTCTGCTCAAGAAGCTAATTACACATGGATGTAATTACTAGAGGGGGAGGGGGCGACGATGCCAGGAGGGGAAAACTAAAAACACAAAAAAGAAAGTTCAAAACTTCATGACTAGCAACAACTATAAAAGTCTGGAGCTCCCTCGTCCGATCTCCTTAAATAGATTTCAACCTATCCAAGCCATAAAGATTCTGCAATATGTCAAAGAGATAAAAAAAATTAAAGTAATTTTGTTAAAAGAAATGAATCCAGTTGGAAATATGATGAGATGAGGTTACCAGGATACAGTGGATCTCTTCCAGGACAGGAGAGATTAACGAAATTAAGGTCTGTGCGTCCTCTTTGAAGTCTTCGTAGCTTTCATCTTTTGTCTTGAGGAGGTTGATGAATGTTTTTGTTTCGGGCACCAGTTGAAGGGCAACCTATAGAAATTTTTATCAATACTGATAATCTGATAAGAATTTGGCGGAAATTACTATAACGAGCATAGCGTAAATAACTACAAAATTTATTCAAAAACTACCGACTTGATCTATCCTGTCCAATCGTACCAGGTAACCCGATCAAGATTAAAACGCTACCGGAATTCAGAAACTATGACTGATTAACCAAAAACAATAAAAAAGCGAAACAACAGATGTTCAGGGGATTGATATTACTTTGAAGGCGGCCGAGGAAATCCATTTATGCCACGGTTTTAAGGTGACATTGTAGGACTCCTCCACTGCTTGTTCCATCTTCTGTCCAGGATCCTTAGCTAACCTTTGTAATAAGGCCACCATCAAGTCCATGGATCTGGTGTAAAACAACCACTTGTTACTTGAAAGTTGAGAATTTGAAACACATCAAGGGATTAGTGCTTTCTACCGTGGCAATACCAATGTAAGTCAATCGATATTGTGTAAATGAACAAAATTTCAGCCGAGGCTCTTCATCTCGTTAGGCGGTAACTGCTTCTTAGTCATACCAAAACCATCCTATCAAATGCGAATTACGATACTGGGACCTCTACATGCTGTTAGTGTCGAGCATAATTACTGATACATATCGAGTTGGAACATCACATGGACTGTGTTCGGTCAATAAGATAAAGCTGTCGAGAGTCGGCCTAAGAGATTTGAGCAACCAAAGAGCAGGGCAAGATCGGATTTACTTACCTAGTAAGCCAAACTATTGCTCTGCTGCAGCTGTTACTTTTTCTTGCATTGCCTTCACCTGCCTCTTTCTTTATCATCTCAACCAAATTCGAATACTTCTTTGGGTCGAATTCTCTGAACAACTCGACTCGCTACAAACCAAAACGGGCAATCAAACTAGGTGAATCTTGTATTCATTTTCTTTTTCGTTTATGGAAGTGAACACGGAACAGTGAGAGATGGAGATTTCCTGGCCACACCCCATGAAGGCGTGAACCGAACCGGCATTGAGATTGGATAACTGATAAATATCCTCACATAGAGACAATGTCACCCTGAGTTTGATTGGACAAAAAGGACAAAAGGACAAAAGAGGACATATCACGAAGCCAGACCGTTTGAAAATGCACACGGGGTACTTTCGTCTATGGCAGAAAGGAAAAAGTCAAAGCCTGAGGCCTCCACGTTCTCGACACTACTTCGTCCAAGAAGGAAGAGGTTCTCAAGGCATAACGAACAGGAAGCCAAAGACAAAAACAAGGACGAAAAAACCAGAATTTTCTATGCGTTCGTTGTTCATTTACCTGAACATTTTGATGGATGTCTAATCTCAGAACGACCATTGTAGGGCCAACCTTATCTGCAAAATCACAGAGCGACCGAAAAAGATCGAGCTGGCTAATAATTTGCCAAAAGCCTATCAAAGCAAGAAAGTGAGAAATTCGACTTTACCAAGAACTTCGAGGATTATGCTGCAGAGAGAAAGGAAAGGCCTTGTTGGTACATGGAAGGCATCATCACGCGGTTCGTCTTTTTCATCGCCATTTCCAGCTCTGGTCACGACTGGTTTGTGCTTGACCATCAGAGAGAGCTCTTCAATGGCGGACTTGATCTCTGACCCTCTCTCCATCTTTCTCCTTCTCTTGATACCAACCTCTGCATCTTCTTCTTCTTCTTCTCGTTCTTTATTTACTTGCATCTCGAGTCGGAGTATCTATGGCTAGTGAGAGAGACAGAGAGACAGAGACAGAGAGAGAGAGAAAGAGAGAGAGACAGAGAGACAGAGAAGTTTTATGCACCAAATGACGGCCTGGCTTATCAAAGGCTTGCATTAGCAAAATAGTTTTTCTTCTGGGGTCTGAACAAGTTTTTAAAAAAAATTCCATTTTTTTAAGCCAACATCGATAATGACATTAAATCTGACTTTGGAGCCATCACCACCCTCTGACGTTTAGTTTTCGTGAGAGAGCTGCTTTTGTATAGCTCGTGCCTATCCTCATCGAGCGATGATTACCCTGTTCTTAGCGAGAAGCGATCGACCCAGAACAGATCTGTGTTCAGAGGGCATGTGGGTTCTTGAGGGGAAGTTGAACCACAACAGTATCTGACTCATAGTATGGATTCTTGATCGAGTGAGAAATGAACCCATCTCCTTCGACTGTTTGCCCGCGCTAGAGTTCATCCATCGTCTCCTGTGATTGAACCTTGGCCTGACGACAGAACAAAGACCAGGAGGCCACGAGATGAGGATGCAAAGTGAAAGTTGGGCTCGGATGGGTCCAGATTGCATTCAAGAGTAATAATTGAGATGGGCACAGTGATTATGATTGTGTTGGCTTCGTGGTGAAAAGAAAATAACAGAGGAAAAAAGAAGAAGAAGATGAGGAAGAAGAAGATATAAAGGGTTGTGTTGAGAACAGCGCCCGTTGAAGGTTTGAATGCGTCGTGATCTCTGTCTCTCGATCGAGGGTCCTACTTACGACCGCCTTTTGGTAAGGGATGAACGATCAAAAAGACACCAAGGAAAACAGGCGCGGTCTCTCTTTTAGTCTCTAGGGCAAAGATCGATACTCCTTTTGAGCAAGACCCCATGGCGAGAAACTTATCGAGAAAGGTCCACCATTCTCTTCCATCTTTCCCTCCTAGTGAATTTCTCTTTCTCCCCTTTTCGACGTGCACGTATGTTTAGGCGTTCGTGAAAGCAACATCAATTGGGCAAAGAGATGGGCAAAGAGGAGAAGAAGAAGAAGAAGAATGTCGGAAAGCCCTGTGGCGTGTGGCCGGGAGCGGACCATCTAGTTCCATGCTAGAAAGAAAATATTATCTCTTTACCCCGCCTTTGATGTTAACCTCATCACGGATCACGCCGGGTTGCATGATTGGGACTAGTTTAGAAAAACGTATTTTTCCTGAGCCTTGGACTTATTGAACATAGGTCCATTGAGGTTCCGTCATTTTGATAGGACAAATGCATTGTTTTCTTAATACCATGCACGGGTGCCGGTATTGAATCTTATATCATAATCTCGACCCGTTCTGAGTCCATTCAATATCGTCCTTGGGACCGCTCAATTTCTCTCTTCAGAACATAAATTTGTGGCCGGATCTCTATGTCTGTACATAAAGCGCACCCAACAACGCTTATGTCATTTATTGAGATGAACTTAGCAACATGGGGTAACAAAAAGAGAAAAAACCCTCATATATAAATTATAATCTATATCATATATCATATATGTATATTCGGTGCATATCAGGGAGAGCCCTTGAGAAGTTGACACGTGGCTTTCTCACATCGCCCACCTTCAGTGAGCGACACATCGCCCAACTTCAGTGACGCTAAAAAAGATTTGAAAATTTGCAAAAATAAATAGGAAAGAAATTCTCCTCAGGCACCAATTAAGAAAAAGAGTTTCTTTAAGGAAAACACAAACAAGCTTCTGCTTCTTCTAGAGTTTTTATTAGCCTAGATATTTACAAAAAGGAGCATTTTTTAAAAGATTAGAGAGCAAAAGTTTCGTTCAGTGTGCATTGTTAATTAAATAAAAATTGATAATTTGTTTTTATTTTTCCCCTAAATCGCTATTAGATCAATTTCCAAATTAATTATAGACCTGAATATAGTCTCCAAGTTATTGCTTTAGAACTTTATAAAAAAATTACTTTTCTCCCTTGCATAGCACAGACTCGATGCTAATATTAATTTATATAAAACGAAAAGATATTAAAATTCGTTAAAAACACACCGGATGATTACCGCATATGATTTTTTCGGTAGTTTTAACTATCTTGCCTTCTTTGTTGAGTTTCGTAGTTAGATTTAAAGCTTATATACATGATTTCGCTTGCGTTGGAATCCATAATCCTAAAAAACAATTGAGATCTTGTGTCAAATTGAACCAAAATCCAAAAAGACAAATTATATTTAACCCCTTAGCGAGGAAAATTCACATTTTTTTTTCCTATCCCTAATTTTCCAAGACAAAAATATATTTAACCAAAATCGAGATTTTGCCTTTTTTTTTTCTTCCAAAAAGACAAAAATATAATTTTTGGCCAGAAATTCCTAAAATTCTAACTCCTCGATGCTTGTGTCCTTACCAACACATATCGTAAAGGACATTTTTTTTTCTTCGACCAAAAAAAGAAAAAAAAGACATTTTTTTTTTAATCTTCTTTCTGCTTTGCTCGATAGATTCCTTGCGTATTGGAGAAAAGACAGAATTTCCATTTCCATGGCCACTGCGGCAACTGTTCCTTTAACAAGTGCGCGTCTTCTTCTTCGCCTGCCTCGCAAATTATCATCATCCCCCGCGACTTCGTTGTCATCTCTCTCCTCTCTCGCTCCTCTCGCTCCGTTCAAGATGGGTATGTTCCAGAGCAGGAGCTCCGTGGCCGTGCCCCCAAGAAAGCCCACCGTCAGAGCCGCGAGAACCGAGTCCGAGAGAGTCTCCCTCGGCTTCAGAGCTCCGCAATTCCAGGTTCTCCTCATCGCGCTGCTGCTGCTACTATCATCAACCTTCTCGCTTTTCCTCATGTCAGCACATTCAATTGGGTTCACTTGTTGTTGATTCTCTTGGGGGGGTGAAAACAGCTTCCCGAGCCGCTCACTGGGAGAATGTGGAGTCTTGAAGATTTCGAGTCTTACCCTGCTCTGCTGGTACTCTTGCAATTGCCTTGCGAGCTCAAAGTTTTGGTTTTTGTTCTTGGGTCCTCGTACTGAATGGATTTTTGTCATTTTTATGGTGCGGGATCGTATTGTTTTGTTTTTTGTGTTCCTCTTGCAATGGGCTCTTGTTGTGTTCATTCTTGAGTAGCATCTTCATATGAAGGGCACATTTTGAGTGCAGATTGCTTCAGTCTTTTAGTTGGGCGACCGAAAAAGCAGAAAAACTGTCCCTCAAAGCCGCCTTTTTTATTGGAAAATTTTGTCATTGAAAGAAATTTTGCAGCTAGCATAACCTTCTTATGTGATTTTTTTTCTTTTCTTTAGTAAATTTCTCGAGTGAATAAGGGCCTGTTGGTAACAATTCTATTCCCGGAAACAATTTCTGAGCACAAATGATTTTGTCTAATTCTATTCCCAATGCTTCTTGTTTCTTTTTCAAATCTGTTCCCAGAAACATTTTTGTACCAAACAGATTTCTATTTTTTTTTTCCAGAAAACAAAACACCAAGAATCAGAGAAAACAGGAGCGTTACCAAACACGCCCTAGGGTTGCTTACAATAACTCTAAGCCTCAATAGATGTGGCTGCATTATGGAGATTTACTTGTTCTACGTTGTCTCATCTTGTTAGGAACTTTGTAAGGTGGTAATTAAGAAGGTTCAACAAATGCATTTTCTTGGTAATCTTCTGTAGGTTATGCCTTGGTTTACTCTGCTTTGAAAATGAAAGAGCTATATAGGAGGGAAGAAGTGGTTAAAAATGGATTAGTACATATGCAAAGTGTTGATTTGTAAAGCATAGCATCAAATTTATTGTGAATTGTTGCTGTATGAATAAGATGAGGCTGCTTTCTCCTGATAAAAAATATCGAATTGATAGTTGCAAGGCCTTTCATATTGATATACAACAACACTAGGTTGTCTTATTGCATGTCTATTTGAAGCACCTGGCACTGTAGAAAAGGTGCGTCCACACTTCTGAAAGTGAAACTAAGCATTGGACCCTCCCACCATGCTGCTTCTTGTACAATATATGGTGTCAGCTAAGCTCCTCCCTTGACAATGAACAAGATGCAAGGATATGGCTTACTAACTCAGTTACTGGCTTTGACAGTTCTTTTTAGCTGTCTCTCTATCAAGGATAGGTGCTCCCCTCTTTTAAACAAATAATGCTGACATTGCACTTATTTGCTTTGTTCCTCTGTCGTTCAGGTTATGTTTATATGCAACCACTGCCCGTTTGTTAAACACTTGAAGAAAGATATTGTAAAGCTCACAAATTTCTACACGAAGGTATGTAGACGCTACCAATTGACAAGAATGCTTTGGTTCCAGTTCTGAGAGGATATGAATACTGAGTCAACCATATGTGCACTATTTTTGCATGCTGTAGAAAGGACTGGCAGTCGTTGCGATATCTTCGAACTCTGTAGCTACTCACCCACAGGTTTGTTGCATATTGTTGTATTCATTTTAGAGCTGCATGAGTGCTCTTTGTGAATTGACTACGATGCATTTCCTTTTCACAGGATGGGCCAGAGTTCATGGCAGAAGAAGCTAAAGCATTCAGTTATCCCTTTCCTTATCTATATGATGAGGTATGCAACCTTGCTAAAAGGAACGATATTTTTTTTATTTTCTAAAGCTATTTTTTGAAATTTGTCCATGCCTATTGCTTTATATGTCTTAGTAAATCATACATTATTGTCCACGGATAGAAGCCTGAATGTCGTTGTGTTATTAAATATGTGGATCTTTGATTCATTTGATGAGACTTCGATATACACATGCACATTAACGAAGTAGTTTATTTAGATGATTAGGCATGCACAGAGCCATGTCAAATTTAATGTCAAATATAAGTATTGGTAATTGTGTGTCTCCTATCCTAATCTGTCCTGTTACTCTAGATATGAGCATCTTTTTGGAACTTAGTGGGCTCTGGCCTTCTGTTGTATTTTGTAGTTAAACTTTATATGACAGGCATTCTGTCAGAATTACTACCTGGGTGGGCTTGGTGATCGTTTCACATGAGGCGAACTTGTCTCTGTCTATTTAGTCTTTTCTTCTACGGTACATGCATATCCATGGGGTGTACATGTCGGTTCCTCATGTGTGTCCTTGTTTAGATGGACTCAAGTTTGAGGGATTTTCTTAAGTGGCTAAATATAATCAATGCTTATTCAGCTCTTTTGTTCATTATGATACTCTTGTCCCCCGTGTTTTCAGATACTTTAGCTGTTGAACTTCCAAACACATTTATACGGTCATATAATCTTGAGCTCAAATATTGTACAATCTATAAGGCAACAAATATATACAGAAATCATCAGATTTTGCATATAACTAAAAATTTTGCAAGCACTTACTTTGAATGATCAAATTGCAGAGCCAGGATGTAGCACGTGATTTTGGAGCTGTTTGCACACCAGAGTTCTATTTATTCAAAAAGGTGACCTGACCTGTGTGTCTCTCTAGTTGGGTATTCAAGCATTGTTTTGAGCAAAATTAAGCAGAAGTCTGTTATTCGACTTAGTTTTTGTTGTCATGTAACAGGATGGTCGGAGGCCATTTGAGCTAGTATACCATGGCCAGTTTGATGACTCTCGACCAAGTAATAATGTGCCTGTTACTGCAAGGTCTGTTGCGGTTTCTTGATAAGCTAAGATTCTCAACACTCCTTTTCTATTCTGTCGGTTTAATATGGATTCTCTTTCTCTGCCTAGGGATTTAAGTCTGGCCACAGACTGCGTTCTCAGTGGACAACCTGTATCATTGGCACAAAAACCTAGGTAGAACCACAAGATCATCTACCCCAATGAGCATGCACACACACATTCCGTGTAAATCCACTCACCATTTGATTTGACTTGCTTATTGCTATTTGTTCTGTCAAAAGTGTTGGGTGCAGCATAAAGTGGCATCCGGAGGTGAAAGTGTAATCCACACTTGTTCACTTCCACACAAGTTATCGTAATGGACTGTGAAGTCACCATTCCCGTAAGTATATTAACACCGTATGATAGACATGAACTCAAAAAGAAGCTGTTTATCTGTTGCAATTCCTTGTCTTGATTTTATATTCTGACTTATTTCAGGTTCCTCAAGGTTCTTTGAGAAATTGAAAACCAAAATTCAACCTTGAGGTCTTACAGTGTTGGCATTTATATTTGGGCTCACGTGTACCCTGTAACTTGCCTTATATTATCTCTGTACAGATAGTAGAGAAGCTGTTAAGAGTGAATTGTCACTATGTACAGTTCTTAGTTTCCCAGCAATAAATTGCTTGAATGTCAATGGTCATAATAACAATTAAATGAATGGGCTAACTGCTATCCCTCACCGAATATTCATGTCATTCTTCCAGGTGACAAGAAGGGTTACCTCTTTCAACGTTTTTGTCCTAGGAAAATGGAATGATACTATGCGAGGGGCATCAAAAAAGAAAAGTTTAGCTTTTAAACAAAGTCACAGTCACTTCCCTTGAAGTTATCTGAAAAGAGACTGACTTCCCATGACAAATGCCATTGCACTTAGGAAAAGAGACCTAGATAGCTTTCCTTTTGCTGTCCAAGATAGCTTTATGCTGGCTTATGTCTTCTATGAAGCCGCTAGTCAATTTGTGTACCTGTGCTCTCAGAAAGAAGTCATCCCTGCGAGACTTCTTAGAGAGATAAACATACTCAGAAAGAGTCGAGGTCCATTTGAAAGGCCATACATTGGTTCAGAGCATTTTCAGGCATTGCTCGAGTAATCTCATGTTATCATTGGGGGGAAATATCAGGAAGCAAGCCGCATCGTTGCAAGGGATGTACTGGGTGAAATTAGATACTGATGATGAGGAAAAAAAATCTGCTCTTGGAAAGTTGTGAAGCATGATGTGACTTTGTAGTGTGCTGGTTTCATGTCATTTATATGTTTTGATATTAAAACTGTGGTGGGTGTGCTTTGTGACCGCGAGAAACGCCTGATTGTGAGTAGTTCATGTTGCAAGTTGGCAAAGATGGTCAAATCTCACAATTTCTTTTGCAGAATGATCACACTTGCGATAAGAATGGAAAGCTTAATAGACTTCTCTGATTCTTCTAACTACATGTCATTAGGAATTTTTTCAAGGAATTGAGGAGTGGGAGAAAGATATGTTCTTGTTATAGTGGATGATTGGAAGCACCCATAAATGAGATATGTGACTAGAGACGATGCATCGTCCAACTTCCAAAAGCACGGAGGACAAAATCTCTTCAACTTCATTGAAATGGTCAGTGATAAGCTTGTGAGGATAGGGTACCTTTTGGGTCTCCATTCTGTCATGCTTTTGGTTCTCTTCATGCAACTAGCATCTTGTCGTCTCGTAATTGTCAGACTGATTGAATTTTTTCTATTGTAATGTTTGGGAATTTGCAAAATGAGCATATATTGATTTCAAATATAATATTCAGTTATATTATTTCACTTTTTTAATCTCGAGATGCGATATCTGTTTATACTTTGAGAGCTAAGGTGGAACAGGGAAGATTTTCAGCTTGATAGGATGGTTAGTTTCATAGTAGGGCTCCCAAAAAATGTCATGTAATTAACTAACTAGACATCCGAATAGAAAGGATTTTCTACTTCTAACAGTAAATAAGCTTTGGCAAGAAGATTTTCTGGTGAGTACTAGCAATTAGTGGACGAAAATGGGAGCATTTTGAATCCCAATTCATCTTTGTTTCTACCGAGTTAACACCTAGTGATCTTAGAATGAAAATTTGGAATTCGGAGTTCGGAGTTCTTGGCTTTAACAGTAGTGTGCTTAGCATTGCACTTCTTTCTTCACATTTTCTTCGACTCTGCCCACTATATTATTTCCTATCTAATTTTATATCTGCGAGAAGATTCATGAATACAATCAGTCCATGATACCTTGTATCGAAGAAGCTGATGTTTTACAGGAATGATACCAGAGCTCATTTCATATGATTGTTCCAGCATGGCTTCAACTCGATGTGATGATCATATACTTCGGTGAAAACATACATATCCTGTCTCAGAAACCGTTTACTTTGATCACTTGGTATAACATAGATGGTCAATTTAGTTGCTCAACGTCAAATGACTCAAGTACAAGAAGCTACAGATGAGCACGTGCAACGTGCTTATCTTAAGAGGAAGCCAAATGAATTTTGGTTTGTGTTATACACATCAATCTATACAATGAATAGGTCATTTTTTAAGGGAACCATAACCACAGATCTGGAACTTGAGGTCCTCCTATACCTAGGAAGTTGATCCAATGAGAGGTTCAGATGATCTAGAGAAACTGGAACAATGAGCAGCTGCTACCGGGTTGCTCCCGAAAGCTTTGCTCGGCTTCTCATGATCCTCATTTTCATGCCTGATCTCCTCGAGCATGGCCAGTACGTCTTTCATGGCAGGCCGATCCTCCGGGTGCGGGTTCACACACAGGAGCGACACCCCGAGAACCTGTACCATCTCCTGAACTTGTGTACCTGAACTCAATACCAGTTGCTGGTCGACGATGGACATGAACTCGTTTTTCCTTTCTCGGAGTTCTCTGTTCACCCATGCAACAATGTGCATATTTTCAGGAATCCTTTTATCAATTGGTTGCTTCGTGGTCAAAATTTCTAGGAGAACTATGCCAAAGCTGTACACATCACTCTTCACTGTGATCTTCAAGCTGTATCCGTATTCTGCAATATGTCATCAATTACTATATGCTTCATCCGTGAACTTGTAAATGAAAATGACCACGGGCAAAAAAGTGGAAGGATGACCAAGAGTTTTGACTTAAGTCCAAATTAGTAGAAATGTTCGGTTCAGGGGGAATGTGTGCTAAAAGCTATGAAGGAACAGATGTTTTCTCTTGACTACAGTTAGATAGTATTCCTAAAATATGCGAAATTTAGAGGATTCCAATATTGAAGGTGCTAACTGCAATAATAACCTTGTCAACTAATGGAAAACAATCAGGACTGAAGTCAGATACACTAGGGAAGAACGTATGTGACAAGGTCCAACTTACCAGGAGCCATGTACCCATAAGAGCCAGCAATGGTGTTGGCGGTCATCGAACAATCCGAAGAACTGACTAGCTTCGCTAGACCAAAATCCGAGATATATGCTTTGAACTGTGGTCCCACCAGAATGTTGTTCGACTTGATGTCTCGATGAACTATGGGAGGGATGCAATCATGGTGAAGATAGGCCAAACCGTGCGCCGCTCCTAATATGATCTTGTATCTCGCATCCCAATCCAAGAACTGCCTCTTCTCGTGAAGCAGCTCACCTAAGTTTCCGTTGCTGATGTAATCGAACAAGAGCAACCTAGTCCTCCCATTATCACAGCAACCCAAGAGTCTCAGTATGTTCTTGTGCCTTATTGATCCTAGGGCCCGAACTTCTGCAGAAAACAAATCTCTTTCAGGAATCTCCTCATTTTTCAATGGCCAGAGCTTCTTCACAGCGATAACCTGGTCCCCTGGAGTTTCTATTCGGTACACCATTCCCGAACAACCCTTCCCTATGATGTTCAAATCCGACAGTTGTGTAAGGATATCATTCACGGAGAAGTTAAGCTTCTGAAAGGGGGTAAAAGTCCATTGCAGATCGTTCTCGTCGTTATTTCCCCTGAACGCACTGCCATAAATTTTGATGAATAGAATTGTCCCGACAGTGACGATTCCTATCATCATTATAATGCTTAGAAGAATGCAAATGACAAGGTTTCTAGTGGATTTCGTGGCACGGATGCTCCGGTGCAGGCGGCAGTTATTTTTGTAAACGCACAGCTCTGGGTTGCCAGCATAAGCAGTTGGAGGCAGATCTTGAAATAACTTAGTATCGGGAAGAAGGCCGGAAAAGTTGTTGTAAGAGACGTCCAGAGACACCAGATTGTCAAGATTGCCAAGCACTCCAAGACTTCCTGTCAATGCATTGTGCGAGATATCCAAATTGGCAAGCTTGGATAGATTTGCAAAGCTTTCTGGGATTGATCCTGATAGAGAATTCCAACTCAAGTTCAGCAAAATATCCAATCCTTGCAAATGACCAATCTCGAATGGAATTGACCCCGTTATCCTATTGCAGCTTACATCAAATAGCTGAAGATCCATGCATTGTCCCAACGACCGTGGAATTACACCTGCGATCTTGTTGCCGCTCAATATTAGCTTATTCAGAGATTTGAGCTTGCCCAAGTTCTCAGGTATTGTCCCTTGTATGTTATTCGCAGAAATATCTAGCACATTGAGGCCTGTGAGGGCCTCGAAAGATGTTGGGATCATGCCTTCGAGCTTGTTTCCATGCAAATCAACCATTTCCAGCTGAGCGCAGTTGCCGATTTCCGGGGGGATCCATCCACTGAAATGATTCTCCGAGAGTTCAAGAAAGGTCAGATTGAAGAGAAGCCCAATCTCCAGTGGGATTTTACCGCTGAGCCGGTTTGATCCGAGACGCAAGCGAGCCAAGCTAGCACAGTGTCCTATGTTAGGTGGGATCTCACCATCCAAGTCATTCGAGATTAGCAACAATTGGAATAAGTTGTTGAGACTGAACAGAGACTCCGGGATTGACCCAGTAAGGCGATTATGGGAAAGGTCCAATGCTTGAAGATTCTCGCAGTTGGCAAGCTCGCCCGGTATCCTGCCATGGAGATTATTCTGCCAAGCGAAAAAGAGAGTGAGCTTCTTCAGTTGCCCAATGGTGGCCGGAATTTCGCCAGAAAACCTGTTATTATCCAATTCTAGCTGCTTCAGATTGGACAAGTTGCCAATGAGTGGCAATATTTCCCCTGAAATGTTGTTTTGGGATATAAGAAGTTCCTCGAGTGTGACTAAGTTTGCCAGCGACAAAGGAATCTCGCCGGTAAGAGAATTTACTGAGAAATCGATGACGAGTAACTGAGAACAGTTCCCGAGAGAGTCGGGAATCCTGCCTCCTAAGTTGTTCTGCCAAAGCAACGCTCTTTTGAGCTTCTTGAGCTGGCCCAATTCATCAGGAATGGTGCCGGAAATCTGGTTTTGATAGAGAAACAGATTCTCCAAGGCCAAGCAGTTGCTGATGCTGGGCGGAATCTTGCCAGTGAGATTTGCGGTGTAGACCGAAAGCGTCTTCAGGTTCTTCAGCTCACCTAAACTAGCTGGAATCTGCCCTGAAATTCCTGTATCTGCGAGGCCCAGGAATGCTAGCTCTTTGCAGTTTGATATCTGCATTGGGATCTCTCCACTAATGGCTGCATTTCCACCGGCCCGAAAAATTTCTAAATACTGCAATTCACCTATTTCTGCTGGAATTCTTCCAGACAGCTGATTATCGACAAGTTCAATTTGCCGAAGCCTTGAACAGTTACATATTTCTCTAGGAATCTCGCCGCTCAAGGAATTTGAATTCAATGACAACAGCTGAAGTTCAGACAATTTACCGACCTCGGTAGGGATTTTTCCTCTGAGGTGATTGAAACTGAGGTCCAAGCTGACTAGTCCTGTCAAGTTCCCTATGGAAAGAGGGATTTCGCCGGTGAGGTTTGCGCCGGAGATGACGAGGGATGTGAGGCGGTTAAAGTTGAGAACTTGTGTGGGGAAGGGTGTTGGAATATAGACGGATGTGATAGCCATTTCTGAGACGAACCCGTCGTCGGAGCATTTGATGTAGTCCCATCTGCATGGATTCTGATGGTTGAAGTTCCATGAAGAGAAAAAAGTGGCGGAGGGCGATGAATTGAAGGTTGAGAGCCATGAGAGCAGAGAGAGACCTTCCTGATTCAAGGCTGAGATAGATGGGAAGAGGGAGAGATTGATGAGCAAGAGAAAGATGGTGATTTCATTGGTTGACATGGATGAAACTTTTGCTACTTCTGCTGCTACTGTTCTATTTCATCTATTTTTAGCAAAAACCAGTTGCTTCTGAAGTTGTGATCACCAAACATGAAAGTTTCTTTTTTCAATGTCAAAGGCATTTCGAAATACCCCTCCTTTCCATTGATATTTACTGAAAAGGAAGTTTTATCTGAACTCGTGGTAATTAGTGATTAGCCATCCACCTTTTGCGAGTAACGCGGCTCGACTGAATTGATTGACAGCTTGTGTTGACAAGGGCAGATCATTTCGTGGTTTAAATGCAGCAATCGACAAATGAGTATGATAAGCAACGTCGGCTTCGAAAGCTCTGACACTAATGATCTGGTGTAGACATGCACGGGTTAAATGCGAGTATAACAGGTGAAACTATGGTGACCTTATTCGCATAGAGTGAAATCGCCGCAGATGCGAGCCGACGCTTATGTCCTTCAAGTATTAAATTTGCCAAGTGAATGGTGGCATCACAATTCAGATACTGATCTAAGACATAGCTTCTTACTTTTACTTTTTGCACTTCTCTGCTTGCAGAAACTCCAGTATGAAGGAGCCGATCAAAATTGCTAAAACACTTTCTGGTTCATCTTCATAATTTGCTAGTAATCCCATTGTGGGGTTTGTTTTTCTTTGGCAATGCATCAATTGTGACAGAAACTTCATCTATCAGAACAATGTTTCTTCATGACAGGAGTTTTGCATCTTTCTGGAGGCTAAAATAGAAAAGATGCATTAGGATTAAATGAATGAAAAGGACAAAGCAGCTCAAAAAGAAGAGATAGACACCACAGGCTTCTAGATTGATGTAAATGGTGGTGAGATCTCCAAATCAGGTTGTGTCTACAGATAAAGTTGCTCCAATCATGAAACAGAGCCTGTTTAGTTCTAAAAAGAAATTATAAATAATTCTGTTCCATCCAACCCTCATCTAGAGTTGGATCTCCATGCATGAACCTTCATGGATTTTTTTTTTAATGACCAACCAACCACCTTATCCCCTTAATTTTCCTCGGCGATTTTAAATTGATTATCTTATTGTTCTACTTCAACTCTCTCGGGTGTATTCACAGAATTGATTATCTTTAAATTGATTACCTTCATGTAATTTTTGATACGTCGGTGTCTCGCTATAAAAAAGGATAAAAGGAAAAAAAAAACAGAGAAAATAAGACATAATAGTTAGGCCTTCAATTTATAGATAATTAAAGTGTGATGTAGGCAGATCACCAGCTGTAGGACCAATTAAGCACTGAGTATCACAGTGAGATCATTTGACAAGACAAGAAAAAGTTAAAGTCTATAGAGAGTGTGATACAGAGAGAGAGAGCAAATTAAATAATTGGGTGGTACTTATTTTGCTCTCATTGATCTAGATGCAAGTAGGAAAGTACATTTGTCTACTCTCTCTCTCTCTCTTCTTCAGCTTTCATAAGATTATTCGTTGGGGTTGGGAATTCAAGGCCACTCGTTTCCATTTGCCTAATCCTCACCATGGAGATCATATAGCACATTGTCACCTACCCCACTTTTTTCGACTTATTTCGTCATTGATTTTTGATTTTACGTACTGATGATACATTGCGATCGATAGTCATACATCATATCAAATGATGATGTAGCATGTGACGCTTATTGAATGGGTCCCGATATCAGACTGCTGATCTCTTATAACACGCATATTCCTAATATTTAGACGCTCAACAGGAGTTTAAATTTGAAATTGAATTCAAACCCTTTTACCTTGATCAAAATATAGTGCCTGTTAATTCAGCAAATCGCATGGTAGTATAATCGAATGGGGAAAATCTTTGCCGCACTAAAATCCGACGATCATACTTTTTCCTGAGGATGGAAATTACTGAAGAATGACTTTACACAAACACAAATTTCTAAAAGATTGATTGAGATATCGAATGGGACGTGATGAAGTTGTATGGTTAATCTAGGTAGTAAATGCAAGAGACACTTTATGAAAAAGGCCATGCACCAATGTGAAGAAAGGAGGGACAGAACACGCTGCCAAAATAATTTTGGGGCCATCTCAGACGATGGGTCGCTGTCGTCTCCAAAAACAACAGCGCATGTTTGTCATGTGGTCTTTGTCGTGGATCTTCAAATTCGTCTACCAATGAATCTTTTTCTTTTCTTTTTTTATAGCTTTCCTGACATTATCTCCTTGCTCGTGTTTGGCCACTCGTCCGTGTTCGAGAGGATGGAGATGTTGCACCTACTTTGTGTCCATTAATTCGTGTATGTGATCATGAATATTGGGTTCGTAAAGAGTTGACAATCATCCTATTTTGCTAGCTTGGACGAGGCCAACGGGCCTATTATGCCCTCGATGAGGGCTAACGAGTGAACCCCTCCAAATCATTTGGAGTCAAGAATCACTTATCGGACTCCTAAGACCTAGACCATGGCACCAAACTCCCACCGGGGACCTCATGTTGTTTTGACATACGAATGGTTGACATTGGCCTGGCAGTCTGGCAAAATAAGATGAAGTTTACGATCGAATATATAGAAGCGAGCTCGACGAAATGCCTCCATGGAGAGGACAATGAAGAGAAGGATGGCACGTAATAATTCCAAACTTGGGAGGTCCATACGTGACAGATCATGGAAAAATCTGTCATAGCGATTTGAAGGGTGGGGGGGCAATTGATTTCCCAAACATTGGTAGTTGCCTCAACCGGACGACTTTACCTTTCGCTAAGCTTTCATTTTGAGCTGTTGTTCCGATGTTGACCGATCATCCCTCCAAAAACACTGATCAAAGAAGGAGAGAGAAGGGAAGAAAAGGAGGGGACAATACCATAGGTCATGATTGTGATTTTGCGAGGTAAATCACTTCGACATCTCTCGAGTTTTCACTAAATTACTTGACGTCTATGGTTACTCAAAATGAAGTGCAGGATGGAAGTCATAAAATGATACACGAAAATTAACGG
>BCNH02000006.1:22955138-22992793 GCA_001662345.2 Metrosideros polymorpha var. glaberrima | reverse complement strand
TGTTGGGCCTCGGCGATGGCTGACGATCGACGAGGGCGATCCTCGCCGGCCTCAGGCGAGGTCCCCTCTTAGGGATTTAGCGAGGCCGACCCTTGCCAGCTTAGGGCGAGGCTCAATCTCATCCGATCTAGTGAGGGCCAACCTCACCCAAGGCTAATTGTTGCTTGTGGCCAGTCGCCGGCCATTGTCGAGTCTTAGCGACTGGCGAAGGAAGAAGGAAAAAGGAGAATATAATAATAATTCAAAAGAATAATAAAAATTGTCAACGTCGCTTAGCTTTGAAGCTAGCAATTTCTAGCTAAAATTGGCCAGATGAACTACATTAGCAAAATATCAAAAGTTTAATAACTCAATTGGCCAAATTGAAAGGTTTAAGATTGACTTAGCATAAATGCAATAGGTTTAAAACTTTTTTGATAATTTTTCGTGAAGCTGATGCGTCGAATTGGTAACCCAACATTTAGGCTTCCTATAACAATTAGAAAAGTAGTTTAACAAAACATCGACGAGGAATTCGAAAAAAGAGAGGGAGGGAGGAAGAGGGAAAGAGGGCACCCCAATCAACCACTATATCAAAATATGTTATCATTTTTGTTTATTTTCTCATCTTCTTTTCTTTATTGAGAATTATGTTCGAATTTTAGGTGATTTTTCACAAATTTTAGTAATTATCTCTTTAAATATTTAAGACTCAGTCTAATAGAATTTCTTGTTAATTTACTTGTTTTCCTATTTTAAACTTAGAATTTCATTAGGATATTTTTTATTTAGTGAATTAGGATTCTTTAACATGTTTAGTCTATTTGTATTACTATTATGTTCTTAAGTAAAGCCAGCTTATCTCTTTAGAGCGAAAAAAAAAAAAAATCGAGATTTTCTTTCCCTATGTTGCGCTGCGTGCGTGTGTGCGAGTTTCGCTCGTGTTGCGAATCGCGATTCATGTTATTCCCGCTTTAGATTTTGACACTTATAACCTCTATAACTTCCCCCCATCGTACGACCTTTCTCGGGCTCAAAATGGGCCGACTAAATCAAACCTCTTAATATAATAAACCCAACAAAATAAAAAACAATAAAAATAAAACATATGTTCAGGCAGCATGGAACTGAGTCAAATGAGCTTCTACCTCATTAGCATCAACATCAACATACTCCACTTGTCTACAGACTCTCTCGCCCTCACTTAGTTTCCTAATTGGAATTGAGATCAAAAGGCCCACACGCACGTTTAAGTCCAGATCCAGCCCACGTGATTCGGCTGCCAGAATAAGGGAAACAGACACACAAACCCAATATGGATCGAAGGGACTCGATGCATCTGCCGATCCAACTCATCAACAGCATTTCATCACTTCAATGCCAATTTTGTTAGGACTTCATATAGAGCTCTACGGCCGAAGACGATTTAACTATCGATTTAATTCGATTATGTATGCCGAAATTTCATTTTGGTGATGAAACTCCTTTTTTGTAGTACGAAAATTTATACGTCAGATAGCTAGGTCACTAGCTGCATGCTCTCATGTTATTTCCAGGGTACAAAATTTGCATGTTTCAATTAGCATTGAAATCCTTAGACTCAATTACCGTCCTAAAAAATCGATATCACCAATTCCACTTGGGAATATTGTCCAAAAAATGTTAAACCTATCGTACGATGGCCAATTCAATCATAAATGTTTTAATTATACCAATTTAATCATAAACTTTTCAACGATTTGCCAATTTAGTCCTTTTAGTCAATCTTGGCCGAAAATCGATGACGAACACTGGTCAACCTACGTGTCATGACCGACGCTAGCTGACATTGATGTGAATGATTTTTATAATATTTTTTTTGAATTTTCCTCTCTCTTTTTTTCCCTCTTCTTTTCTTCTATGGCCAATCTCATGTGATGGCCTTTGATGGCAAGAAGCTCCCTTGCCGACTATCACCTTTGGTTGGTTGCTGGCTATTGCTTGAGATCAGCCACTTGCTAAAAGAAAAAGGGAAAAAAAAATCAAAATAGGGAAAAGGATAAAAAAAAAAATCAAATTTTGAAGAAAATTCCAAAAATCATCCACGTCAACGGTAGCATGCTATGTAGGCTGGCGGGCATTTGGCCGAAATTCGCCAAAAGAACTACATTGACAAATTATTAGAAGGTTTAAGACTAATTTGCACAATTGAAAAGTTTAAAACTGAACTGATCGTGTACAATAGGTTTAGGATTATTTAAACAATTATATTAATTCCAACTACCCATTAAGGCTCTGTTCGTTTTGCGAAAAATGTGACGTTTCTGGAAAATGTTTTCTAGGAAAATGACATTGTTTTTTTATGTTTGACTGAAACTCAAAAATGAACTGGAAAATATTTTTCATCTATGAAAAATCTGATTTGATTTTCCTTATTGTACTCCTTCTAATATTTTTATTTTATTATTTTATTTTTAGAAAATTGAATTATTAATTTTTTTACTTTCTTTTTATTTTTTTCCCTCAACCAGTCATCGACCATGGCAAAGGCCGGTGAGCTCAAGCCTCGCAGCCCTCTAGCGACGTTCTAGCGTTGCTGATCTGGTGAGCTCAAGCCTGGCCGGCCTGTGGCGAGGCTCACTCGCTTGTAGCTAGTCGCGGGCGATCGGTTGAAGAAGAAGAAAAAATAAAAAGGAAAAAAGAAAAATCCCAAATTAGTATACTTATGATAAATTTATTCCAAACTATTTTTTTTTTACCACGAAAAATCCCAAACTAGTTCACTTGTGACAAATTCACCCCAAATTTAGTTTTAAAAAAAATTAAAAAAACTTAGTTGACAAATTTTCAATTAGCTCATTTTTTAGCGATAGAGTTTAGTTTATCTTCTTCAACAAACCTTAAAATTTGGGATAAATTTGTCACAAGTGTACAACTTTAGAATTTTTTGTCGTCAAAAAAATAGTTTGGGGTAAATTTATCACAAATATACCAGTTTGAAGTTATTCGTAGTAAAAAAAAATTTAAGTAAATTTGTCACGAGTAAACCAGTTTGGGGTTTTTCATGATAATAACATTTTTTTCTATTGAGAGAAATTTTTTTTCTTGACTAGTTTATTTTTAGTGAACCGAACGCTGAAAAATCTAAAAAATATTTTATTGGAAGTTGTTTTTTGTGAAATGAACGAAACTCACGTTTTATTTTTGGGGATGATGCATTATAATATGAGAGAAGATTACCTCGTAAATGGACAAGATCTCAATCCATTCAATAGTACATAGAATATAATGAAGTCCGACATCGTATAACAAAGTTGCTTTAGGGTGCATTTGGTAATGTTTCTGTTCTCGAAAATCATTTCTGTTCAGAAATAATTTTTTCTATTTCTGTTCCGAGGAATAGTTTTTGAGCAAAAAAATGCGTATAGTAATTTTTATTCTCGGAATAGGAAAAGAATATAAATGTATTTGGTACGACTCTAAAAATTTCAATTCTCAATTTTTTTTCATTTAATTATAAAAAATGTCAATTAAGGCAACGGCGGTGGCTAGTGTCAGGCAGTATTGGGCAGTGGCGATAGTCGGAGGTGGTGGTTGCCGATGGTGGCGGTGGCGACCAAAGGTGGTGGCTAGTGTGGGGTGATGGTGGTAGTGGGGGTGGCGGCCGGAGGTGGTGGCCGATTTTGGGCAGTGATGGGGGTGGTGGCTGGTGTTGGGCGGTTGTGGGTGGCAACGACAGTGGTGGCGGTCAGCGGTGGTGGCCGATGTTGGGTGATGTTGGCGATGGGGGTGATGAGCGATTATGGGCGGCGAAGGTGGAGGGCAGCTATTGTGGCAATGGTCGACGATGGTGGCAGCGGCGAGGGTGGCTGACGTTGGGCAGTGGACTCATGGCCGGCTGTTGGCGATGGAAAGAGTGAGACTAAAAGAAAGAAATTGATTCTTTTTTTTTTCTTGGGAACAAGAAGTAAATTTTTTTTTTTTTTAGTTATTGTTTCTGTTTCAAATTTATTCTAAATCTGTTTTCGAGAATAAAAGAATAAAAAAAATAGAAAAGTAGAAAAGTTACCAAACAGAGCCCTTAGTCTCTTCATTTTCATAACCTGCAATAGTTTGTCATAACTCATTTATTGAAATTCCACCGTTCTCGAAGCGCGCGATACCAAAAAGGAAGGGCAGTGATGGGCATGAAGCGATTTCGGACATAGTTATAGGCTTTCTAGCCCATTCATATCGATAATTACATGTCGTGTTCTTCTCAAACGACTGAATTTCAATCGTAAAATCAATGACAATAGCACTTTGGGGACCGAAATCTCGTTCTTTCCCATTTGTCAATTGGCATTCATTGCAGGTTCACCATCAGATTGATTATTAATCGTTGAAAAGTCACGATTTCCTCCCTTCTCTGCCTCGATTAGGTGGACCCATCTACTTCCCAGTCCTTTCTTCTTCCTCTTATGGTTATGAATATCATTGTTAATGTAACACACATACATATATATATGCCCAAATAATGTCTGAATTTCACATAACAAGCAAATAACTTGCGAGACTTGAGAACCAATCATATAATTAGTGCACGAGACATTAGGGAAAAGTACCACAAAAGTCATAAACCTATAACATTAGTGTTAATTTCAATTGCACCAATTTAGTTCTAAACATTTTCAATTGAGTCCATTCGATTAATTTAGGCTGAAAATCATTGACGTACATGCCAACGTTCTTACGTGGCACGACCGACGTTGACATTGACCTTTTTTTAATAATTTAATAATTTCTTTTTTTTTATGTCCCTTCTCTTTTTGCTAGTGGCTAGCCATGGCGGGCAAGCCTCGCCCTGGATTGGGCTAGGGTGAGTGTTGGCGAGGGCCCCCTAGGCCACCCTCACCCAAGCCAGGGTGAGGCCAACACTCGCTCATCTGACACTTGGTGAGGCCAGCCTTCGCTTGTGGCGAGCGAGGGCGACCCTCGCTAGCCATGGCCTATGGCAAGTGACCATCTACTGGCAAAAAGAAAATGGAAAAAAAACTAAATTAAAAAAATGTTCACATTAGCGTTAGACGTGTCATGTAAGACAGTTGCCATCCACATCGTCAATTTTCGGCCTCAATTGGCTTGACAGACTCAATTGGTAAAACGTGAAAAAGATTTAGGACTAAATTAATCCAATCGAAATGTTTGGAACTGAATTGGCATAAATGAAATAAGTTTAAAACTTTTTATATACTTCTCCCCGAGATATTATCAAGCCACAATACATTGACTAATGCAGAGGAAACGACATGGTACGATCATATCGCACAATACACACCTTGGCAATATGCTTTTGGAGCGAGAGAAAGCGGAGATTAGTTAGCTTTAAATGGAAGTACCTGAAAAGTAGGAGCTGGATTGGGTTTAGGAGTGGAAAGTTTGAATAGATCCAAGCAACTGGAGTCAAACAAGTTCAGGTCCAATTAAGCTGGTGATCTTTTGGCAACTCATATGTATTGGAATGGGTCCAAGAAAGCTTCCACCCCTACCCTCTTTCATATTCTTTGGGTTGGATTGGCTTATCATCTTGTCCAATTTTTCTCTTGTCTACATCAATTATAGACCCCTTTTCTCTCTCTCTCTCTCTCTCAATAAAGCGACGACTAAATTAAACAAAAAAAAGGGGGAAATCACCAAAGGACTTACGTGCTTTGTTTCGAGGGTATACATTAGTGGGTAAAGATAGATGAATAATTAGCATGGAGAATCGTTGAAACAAAAATAAAACCGTTTCAATATGATCCTAATGGCCTACCCAACATGTCTAAGAATCGGGGTCTATTCCACTTGACCGCAAAAGCTTCGTCCTAGCACCCCAATAAAAATACAATATAGAAGCGTTCTTGAAGAGATTAACGCATTAAATTAACAACTTATTTCCTTGTCATATAATAGGTATGAGATTGCCGATCTCGCTCGTTTCATTGAATCCAAGCTATTCCATCACCAAATTTAGATGTAAAATGCCACATTTCTCAATCCTAAAAAGTCTTAAATCTTCTCCTCACCCGAATTACCTGCAATATACTCCATTCCTAGCATTTTCTTTCGACTGCAACTGAAGATTTGTGAAAAATTTCTGCTAGCTAAATGAGTTGGCCATCGCAAATTGGCAATCCCATCGCGAACTCATCTAGAAGAGCAAAAGCAATAGAAAGGAACAAAATGTCTCCTAGTACACAGCTAACAAAAGCAATCCATCACTTCTTCCCGTTTTCTTCTTTCTTGTTTTTTCTGTCTTGTCAATGGCCAGGGGAGACCGGGACTCAGTCTCACAAGCGGTCCTAGTGGTTAGTGCCGTCAGGCTCAAATTCCAATGACAAGCTCCAACATCTCTTGCTCGATCCATGTAATTGCATCGACACGAAGCCCGAGTACGATAAAGCACCGGTATCGTAAATTTTCTTGACCTAATTCTCTACAAATATTTGTCCTACATGGACGTGATGTCACCATGAAAAACTCCTGACGTTATTCGCGACTCCTTCTAACCTAAAACTCAAGGTTAGACAAGTTCAAACACCCATCAAACCACGAAACCGGCCTCAAATATATCCTTTAAATTATTATTACTTCTATAATAAGCCCATTTCACTTCATTATTTTGATAATAATAGTCCCCCGAATACTTTATTCCCCATCCTTCATTGACTTGCTCTCTTTAAATATTTCCCGTAAAACCCTCATATTCGCTGGTTTCTAGTAGAATAATATTGCGCTTGACATCACCATTAACATTTCCTCCTTCGCCATCATATCTTCCCCATCCCCAATTCAACATTTCCTGAATTCCTCTTCCAAGCTGCGCATCCAATCATTCCCAACATGGACTCCGACTACCCGGCTGGCAAATCGCCGAGGCGAGAGCTCCAAGGCCCGCGCCCAGCACCGCTCAGGGTCCGCAAAGACTCCTACAAGATCCGGAAGCCCCCCGTGGCTCCGCAGCAACAACCGTTGCAGCAGCTGCCAACCCAGCCCCGCCCGCCAGTCATCATCTACGCCGTGTCCCCGAAGGTCATCCACACAAACCCTAGCGACTTCATGTCGCTAGTACAGCGCCTCACCGGGGCATCATCCACATATTTGCCGTCCCCGGTGGCCTCTGGCGGGGTGTCGCCTGCAGCACGGTTCGCAACGGTCGAGAAGGCGAAGCTGCCAGAAGGGAAGCAGATCAGGGGTGGTGGAGACATATTGGAGGAGATAGAATCGATGGGGCAAATTGGTCATAGTGGAGTGGTGGAGAGGACCGGTTCAATACCGGGGATTTTGTCGCCCGGGCCGGCCTCACTCCAGCCGATCCCTGCGACCTTCTTCTCACCGCCGTCAGACCCAAACCCACTGAGCTTCTTCCAAGACTTGAGCCCGGCTCTTTACAGCACCAAGAACCACTTCACGGACTTGAGCCCGGCTCTTTACAGCACCAAGAACCACTTCACGGAGGGCAGTTTTTTTCTTCAGAGTCCATCCCCATTTATCTCGCCTCGGATAACTTCGCCTGCCCCATCTATAGATTTCTTCAGTAATTTCTTTGACTTGTAACACAACATACTAGAATTAGGACAAACATTTTAGAAACATGGGTGGTTTACTTATGGAAATTGCTGTAATTTCTCGACGTTTGTTGAGATTATAGAGAGAGTTTGAATTGGAATCGCATTCGATTCTTTTTTGTGGCCAGCAAGTTGGAAGCTTATGGCTTGGATTTTGATGTTGCTTTCTTTCAATTTAGTTAGGTAGGCCAATTGATAGACGATGCGGCAGTTCTGGCTGAATAAATTCATTGTAGTGGTCACCGCTCCCTCTCTTTAATCCAATTTTTTTTCCTCTTTTTTTATTTTGCAGTAGATTTCATTCGCAAATGTTTGACACCATGTGGTTATACGTTTCTTCTTGTTGTCACATGCTTCCGGCAAAAGTAGATTTGCTATCAACACTTCTTTTTTCCATCGCATTTGTTATGCTAAACGGCCAAATAGAAAAGAGAAGACTTTCTTTCGAAAGGTTCAGACCTTGTATTGACCTCCTTCAAAAAGGGTTGTATCATTGTGCTTGGCCCACCCCGATCTGAAAATTTGTGCTGCTTTTATCCTTGATGAGAGCTGGAAATGTGAATCTTCATCAGGTGAATGGCTTGCTTCCCTAGGCCTAACACAATCGTTGTGGATATTGTCCAAGGGATTAACAAAATACCATGACCAATGTCTTGTCCACAAGAGAATGTTCTTCTCCATCTAAGTCGAAGGCCGAGTCTTAACATGTTTGTGGTCCGATCCCTGTCCGACAAGTTTAAATGTCGACTCCAAGATGTTGGACTTTCAATGCAGACTAATATTCTCAAAAGGAAAATGAAGCCAGGGCTAGGATAGCAACGTTAGCTTTTAAATTGAGGTGTTTTGGCTCTTTTTGAAGTGTTTGGGAACATCTAAATCGGCTTTTTGTAAGCACCTTGAAGTTGCAGCTATAGAGCTTTTGGAACCACCACAAACATAGTTCTCTCGTTCCTCGAGATTTTTGAAATACATGCAGCCAGACTTTAGATAGTCAACTAACGAAAGTAAGTACAACTCAATTTTTACACCACAAAAGGCAACTAGAAAGAGGTTTTTTTCTTTTTCTTTTTTGTCGAAAGAAAGAGGTTGAGCAACATGGCATGCTCACGATGAGCATCGTGAACTCGTGATCAAGCTCACGATGGGTGTCGTGAGTACAGATGGGTCATTAAGGACAACTTTCTTTGTTATTAGCTAGCTAAAGTACCATGAAATTCGACCAAAAAAAAGTACCATGAAAAAGCAAATAGCTAGGAATCAAAATCCAAAATATTTCTTACCAGGTTGATAGACTAAACTCAAACTCTTGATTTTGATGACAAGTCTCACCTTAGCGATTACGATCTCTCGACTTATAAGTATGAAATCACTTTTATATATCATCTTGCGATAATGTGTCGTCCTATGTCATATAAAGCAATATACGAATAAGTTTAGAACGGATAACTAGATTTTAGCCAAAACGCCGAAAAAGGTATAGGTTTAGAAGACGTGCGATGTTTGAAATTGCGTCATCTTTACAATGTTATCCTGGAAGGGACAATAAATTTTTTAAAAAAATTTGTTGATGTTGGCAAGAAAATATGTCTATAAGTGGGGACTAAAATCGATTTGGCTTTGGAACACATGCTTGACCCAGCAAAGGAACGCCGACACGAATGGGGACAAAGTAGTTGAGCTTCTTTATCGCGGTGGGCTCAATCTAACATGTATAGCTCGACTATAGATGTACAATGCCAATTACGAAATCATTATCAAGACAAGGCCATGTCGTGCTTGAACACGAACCGCTTGACTCAAGCTCGAGCCCTAGACAAAAGGCGCTGACCTTGACTTTCACACGCCAACCTTGACATCGCCCCTCCATATAAATTCATAATAATTAGTGCTGAAATCTTCAGAATCGTCCATCGAACTTCTTCTTCCTTCCTTAGATGAGCTTTGACCCCGGAGGAAAACAACAGGAAGAGACCTCGGACATTGTTGGACAGCCTTTCTAGAAGGGGATGGAGTTGAGGTGGTCCTTTCACCTTGGGTTGTGCCTGTCGTTAGATGCACATCGGTCCAAAAGACATTTTCACTTTTGTCATGCTTTTCAATTCGAGATTTGTCGCTTGTTTTGCGCTTGACTTGTTTATGCTGCATAATGTCAAAGTGTAAATGGGGGTGGTTGCGCAAAAAGCGATTCGGGAAGTGGAAAGTCTAACCATGTATGAACATGGTTTCATGTGCAGTATATGTATTAAGTAACTGTTTATTTATATTAGGGGGCGATTGCTAATTTTTTTAATTAGGCGGTCCCCATGGAAGATTATCACAACTAGAGTAACTTAGCTTGAAGGACATTATTGGGGTTTAATTATATTGTCAATTAAGTTAGATCAAAGGGTATTATTGGGTTAAATTATATTTTTATTTAACAAACTTGGTCTTTAGTTTCGTAAGGATTGCAGCACACTGTTTCGTTTTCTTTTTGTTTTTGTCCAGGGTGAAATGACGAGATATCTTTTGTCACGCTTTTAATTAGATCGCTCCGTTGGCATTCGGAGCAATGAACCAACTTTTGAGATGTAATAATATCGAGATGCTAAGCTATGACGAAAGTCGAACTCAAGCTTAGATTTACTCTAATGTAGAAAGACTTGATTGGCGCCTATACAAGCTGAAATTTTATCAAAAAAGTCCTAAACCTATTGTAATTGTATCAATATTGTTCTAATTTTTTTTTACCAATTGAGTCTTAAATCTTTTGCATTTGTGCCAATTCAGTCCATTCGGCCAATTTTGGTCAACGGGCACTAACGTGAAGAATTTTTAATACTAGTTTAATATTTTTTTTGAATTATTATTAATTTTTGAAAATTTTTGAAAATTTTTTTACAACTCTAGCCAACGAGGTGGCCGACCACAGGTGAGTGGGGTTGAGCAGTTTCAGGTTCCACTTGAAACCTACCCGTCGAAATATGTTCCTTATTTTTTTGAATTTGGAACATACCATGCATGTCTTGGAACCTACCATATCATAGGTTTCATGGTCTACCTAGGTTCCACCAATATTCGTAATAGTCATATCACCTTTAACGACCACTATTTGCTAAACTTATATTAGACACACGAAGAATATAAAACATTAACAAAGTAAAAGTTTCAATTATAAATATCGCTCGAAATGGAAGCTCAGACTAATGGTTCCAAATTATACACTCATCATTGGATGCCATGGACTACCACAAGATCGCACGAAAAATTAGACAAAGAAAAACATAAAACCTTGTTTCAAGTTCCAAGTTCCAGATTCCAGATTCCACCTCCTTGGTACCTAGATACTACCTGTCGAAACAGGTTCCTAAATTTTTTGAATCTGGAACTTACCCTACACACCATGAAACCTAAAATTAGATAGGTTTCCATTGGTCCAGTTCCAAGTACTACACTGGAACCATGCTCACCCCCACAGGTGAGGGGTCGCAACCCTTGCCTGGTATGAGCGAGGCGTCGCGACCCTCACCTAGATCTGGGCAAGGGATAGACGCCCTTACTCGTGGCCAGTGAGGGTCACGTTACCTGTGGCCGGCAATGGTCAACCGGTGATTTGTAAAAAACAAATAAATGAAAGGAAAAACAAATAAATACAAAAATTCGTAAAAAATATTAAAAAATTATTCATGTCAGCCTCGATCACCCAAAATTGGCCGGATGGACTAAATTGACACAAATACAAAATGTTTATGATTTAATTGGCCAAAAAAAATTTAGAACTTAATTGGCACAATTGTAATAGATTTATGACTTTTTTGTTAATTTTTCTCCTATACAAGGGTAAAGTCATGGTGGGATATTTATGAATACCAGTATTATATTCTCTCGTTCCTAAAGTTAACGAAAGTAATTAAACTAATGATTAATAGCCATAATAATGAAGGACGCCTTAAATGATATTAACAAAAGAACCTCAAACTCGTCTCGAGCGGGGTGGGTTTGACCAGGTTCCTATCGCTTTGGGTAGCATTTATTTTTCATTTTTGGCTTTATCCATCCCTAAGAAAGAAGAAAAAGGACATGGATGATGAATTGAGTAAAATTCTCAATTGATTACAAGTAGGGATTAAAAATAGTATAAGTTAGTTCTAGAAGATAAGAACAATACCTACCTACTACGCTGAAACGTGCAAGAAATTGTTGAGAGAATGGAGGGTTCCTACGAGATCCTCTGTAAGATGGTGGTTAGGGTTTGATCTTTCCAAATAAGAGACCACTTAGCACGCGCTTGTGGCTCGCAAATGGATTCACATTCACCGTGATTAAGCTGTTAATAAGAGATTAATCGATCGATCTTGATTTTAACCACCTGTCTGATGCCCAAACCGCTGTCACTTTCTTCTATGACCCCATCTGGATTTTGACGTAATTATTAAATAATCTAAGGAAGAGAATTTTGTACCTGGGTCCGACCACTTCCCTTCGTACATTTGCCCTCAAACGAGCTGGATATCATCATGCACAGGCCAGTGACAATAACCCAAACCAAAGGAAATTGCGTAGACAGGACGCTGATGACGACTACCATTCAGATGGCCTTTTCGAGATTGTGGCACGAGCACATGAGATTTACGCGGTTCGATCAGTGTGACTTCCTTCCGATATCATCCCTCTTGCTCCTGGTTTTCTTCTCTTTTGAAGTTCTTCTTTCTTGACGCTCTGGCCAATCATGTTAATCTTCCTAATCCGAGGGTTTTCGTTTGGATTAATGCCTCAAGGGCCGGGATTGTCGAGCAGTAAGCATTGTCAAGAAAAATTCCTAATTTGTTTTGAAGATTGACAAAATCTTTCATTGTGTTTACGGAATCTAATGAAAGCATTTTCAGGTGATATATATATGAGGAAACCATGTTCAAACTCTTATTACTGCCATTTGGATATTGTGTCTGAAGCTCTGGATAATCACTTCGTGGATTTCATGTCATAGATATCATTAAAGTAACATGAGGATATCACAAAGCTTGCATGTGATTATTGTCAAGATATTTGACATCTTCAAATTCAAACTCTATGCAAAACTGATTCAGACTCAAAGAGTATTCAGACTCAGGCGATAACGTCTAATTGTAAAGTTTATTCACACTCTAAATACAACGATTATATATTTTGCAACGACTAGTGATCTGGCTCGGATTTCACATATAGAAAGTTTTGATTGAAGATCAATTCTATAGATTGTTTTGCAAAGATATTATTTATGCAAAACATCTTTGATTGATTGACAATCTTTTCTAAAGACAAGATATTCTTTCCATATGAGAAACTTTACTTATGGAAACCCAGATTTTGGTTGTATGGGCGACTAAATCAATGGGAATTCTGATTTCTTTGTCAATGTCTACTCAATCTCCTTGAAGCATTCGTGTACAACGGGTTGATTGGAGAATGATCCTCTGAAAATTGTCTAACGGCTAGATTGGAAGTGGAGGAGTATGAAATGAGATTCTGGTGCTGAAGAAAGGGTCGTGAATTTGAAATTTCAAAGTTCAAGAGCGCTTCTATCTTACATGCTTGTTTTCTTGAGCTATACATTGTAATTCTTAGCGATGTCAAACGAGTGACTTTGAGATAGTGAGACCTATTGAGATTACTTGCATTTGTAACCTCTATTTGATTCACTAGTAAAATACAGCCAGTAGGCTATTTGCGTAGAGAGTGAACGTACGCTTGCAATAAGCCGAACCACTATAATTTTTATGTGCAATTTTCTCTATCCCTTAACTCCTTATTATTATCTTAGATAGTTTATTGCACACATACTTGAATCTGATATATCACATTCTCTCTTCAAATTCTGATTTCACATTATACTAATCTTGACTATCCAAACACTTTAATTTGTCAAAGGTTTGGTAAAATCACTTATTCACCAACACCCCCCTAGTGCTAGCAACCTCAAGCATCAAAATGCGTGCAAAACGAGCAGGCATTAAAATGCTTTGTATTGTGAAATGTGAAGGTACTTGAGAAATATGAATTGTTGTGGGAGAATCATCATTAAGACAATTTTCACTCATAACGTGAATTTCTTGAAAATGCTAAATGAGAGACGGAAGGCAGTCAAAGTTCCCTTGAAAGTGACGTCACTAGCCGGCGAAGGTTCCAAATTGGGGTTGGTCGAGATCAAGCATTTGACAAAAAAAGGAGACAAACTTGCTTCATAACCGAGAATATGAGGGAAAATTATCTAAAAAGTCCTAAATCTATTGTACGACGGTCAATTATGTCCTAAAATTTTTGATAATTTATCAATTTAGTCTTAAATATTTTAATTGTGCCAATTTACTTTTAAACTTTTTTTACAATTTGTCAATATAGTTCTTCCGACTAATTATCTAAATAATAGGTCTAGAACTAGAATGGCAAATCTTCAAAATGTTTAGGACTAAATTGGCAAATTCGAGAGGTTTAAGACTAAATTGGCAAACCGTCAAAAGGTTTAGGACTAAATTGACACAATCGAAATATTTATGACTGAATTGGCAGCCAAACAGTAGGTTTATGACTTTTTGGACAAAACTCTCTATGTAGAGTAGTCTAGGATTTTGGACTAGTCAAGACAACGACCATTCATGTAACCATCGTGGAGAGGGCCGGAAGTAGAGATTTGGAATGCGCAGGAGACTCGCCAAGAAGATCAGTGTAGAAAATTACAAAAGGAACGATGTTAATCGTGTGGTTCTTCTTCATGATGGAAACACTCAACAAAGAGCAATCACTTAAGATCTATCCAGTCAAAGTGTGTGAAAAGGATTCATTGCCATGTGTCCCCAGACGAGGGTACAAAATGCCGATGACTCCAGCAGCAAACTTTTCCAGCATGACGATGTACAAACAAAACCTGATCTTCCATCTAATCACCCCTCAGAATGTGCACAGGCTTTAGGGCATGACCTCGAAATCCTGCTCTTTTGAACGTAGTATAGCATAAGCAGTTTTCCTACTGCTGAACCTCCATCGGACAGTACTCAGCAAAGTTGCAACTTTTGAAGGACGATGCACTTGCATTTTCATTTAACGCCTCAAATGCCTACAATGAGACATCCATTGCTTATTCCAAGTTAAATTTTAGGGATAATTACACCGATGGTCCCTGAACTTTGGCCTAATATACAATATCATTTTTGAACTTTTAATTCGTTCAGCATGGTCATTGAAAGTTCGATACATGTTCAATTTAATCCCTGAGTTATATGAAAATTTCCAATGTTCTCCTTCAATTAATTCAAGTTCATGAAATTTGCTGATTTAGCTTCTAATCCGATAAAATTGAACGGTGGACTCAAATTAGGATATATGATCATCCATCTTATGAAATAATATAAATAATCATTTTTCCGATTGAACAAATTAAACAAATTCTAAAGATCATTATGTTTTAATTTGAGTTGAATACTTTCGTGAATAATTCCCTCTCTTTTTTTGTCAGAACGTGAATAATTCACGTATAACTTTTTTTTCCACCATCAAACATACCGAGTTGAAACCCAAATCAGTAAATTCTGTTAACTTGAATTAATAAAAAGACAGTATTAAATATTTTCATATAATCCAGAAATTTCGAGAACGACATCATACATTGGGCTAAGTTCATCAATCACATTGAACAAATTGAAAAATTAAGAACGAAATGGCACATTAAATCAAAGTTCAAAGACCATTTATTTCATTTTTCCTAAATTCTAGTTTGGGATCAGTGCTACAACACTTGACGAGTTGGCCCGTTATGTCTAACATTGCTGAAATCTCCACAACAGCAGCGAACGGAAGGCTTAAACAATACAATACCTCGAAGTGACTAGAAGTTCATCTCATCAGTGAACAGAAAGCAAGAGTCATTTTATATTTTCAACTTTCTTCAGGCTTACACATCCATCCGCACAAAAGATTAGTTTAGGCCACAGAACAAAAAGCCATACTTACAAACACTATATGAAACACAAGGTAAGGGCAAGCCCGGGGCTTCAACTGTACATTTGACATATAAGCCATTCCGAACCTGCACATCTAAATCTGGAAGAACCAGGAAGAAAAAAATTTGTCAATACACACAGCTCGAACCGTTGCTTCCACTGACGCTCAGAGGACTCCCAGGGCTGCGCATCTTCCAACTAATCGTCTTCAACGGATCTTTCTCTGATACAGGCATGTTAACGTCAACCTTGGACACGGGCGAAGACTGCTTATCCCTGAAAACCCCCCACAAATAAAATTTTGACTGGAATCCTGCTAAAAGAGTAGGAGAGAAACAAATCGAATCATGAGGAGCTTTTCTTAGAAAGTTGACCTAAGTCTCGTTAAAAGATTAAGAAATGGCCCTTCACGACCATACTGTCAATTTTGTGCTCAAAACCTGCTTTTGATAACCAAATGAAACATCACGTTCAGTTTTATATCAGAACAGAAACACGTTTCTCGTATTGTGTCTCACTAGGCCATTAATGATATAACCTAGATATTGTAAATTGCCAGATTAACATTCCACCACACTTCACACAGGGTTGAGTTACAAGTCTGAAAAGAAGAATAAAATTGGAGAACACCGTGAATCGGCTTGCTTTCATGAATATTTCTCAACCAGAGCCTTGTGGAGAACAAAAAATTGGAGAACACCACAAATCAGCTTTCTTTAAACAATGTCCATTCTCTTCAGCTAAAAGTAAAAAAAAAGAAAAAAAAAGAAAAAAAAAAGGTTCCAAGAACACTTAAAGAGTTGGGTGCGAAGGCATTTGAAATTTGTAAGAATGAGAACAGCTTACTTACTCCAAAGGTGCAAGGGCAGATTTGTGGAAGGAAAAACTAGGAGCTCCGCATTGGTAACCACAGCTCTCATGGCAAGATCGTTGCAGATCATTTCAACGATAAGGCTATCAAAAAAATCTTGTTCACTGTACAAACAAGGAAATGAGTAAGAAATCCAGACTAAAAGGATAAAAAATCTTTAAAAATTGAGCATAAGGCAATTACCTCTTGTTATCGGGAAATATATATATCGCAATACTATGATCACTAGGACCCCCGTTCTTGAAGCTTTTTGGCCATACTTTAGTTCTATGATGCAATTCAGTGCAAAGCAATGAAGGGAACAACTTTGCCTCCTCGCTCACTTTAGAGCATGCTAAGCTGGACTCGTGTGCCACGACGTTCCCAAAATAATTGACCCCTTGTTTGTTGAATTTCAAACTTCCCCTGTAAATGAAAAAATAAAATAACAATAAAAAAATCATAAGTGGGTCTTTGCTGCTAGAGAGCCAAGAAATTTAGAAGGAAAGAGAAGTCAATTTTTACCTCCAGATTGGATCAATAATTGGCTGGGCATACAAATAAGTGTCTTTCCCAAATAGCTCCCCACAATCAAGCTTTGGTGATTGTGGGGCCTTCATGGATTCAGCCTCTTCATTAGAGTTCCGAATGTCTCCCGAAATAGCTCTCATGTCTGTTCCAATATTTTCAGCTTTGTCAAAGTGTCTGCTGCTCTGAGTTTCATAAACCTGACTAAGACGTAAATTTTTGGTTTTCTCAACTTCTGTCTCTGAAGTAAAGACCGTGCCCTTCTCAGCCAACTGTCCTCCTTCCTCATCTTTTTCCGTTTGTAGCTTGAGCTTCTTCTTCTCCCTCGTCCACTTCTCAATCCCCTTCTTCTTCCCCAATCTTTCTAGAGGAATATTTTTCAATTTTTCTGTACATTGAACCAATTCTATAATCTCTATGTCATCCTCTTCGCACAGGGGAGAGCAACTTTCCTCATTAGTATTGGGCTTTACAACCTTGGGTCCACAATCCTCACAGAACCAAACAACATGTTCCTTGAAAGTTTTAGGCAAGGTTTCTAGGCAATAGCTGAAAAGCATAAAAGGGTGACAATCAAATTTCAAACAGTGAGCATCTTTGACATGAACTAAACTTGGTATAAGAATTTAGCATGCTAAAGTACATAAAACTCAAGGAAGATTGCAGCTCGCTATTCAATTTCCACATGGCCACATTTGACAAAAAATATAGAACTAGGTTCGTACCATAATAAGTATATCACCAACTGCACTAGAAGCAACAGGTGATGAATGCTGATTTCTTAAAGACTCTTGCATTTCCCCATTTCATTTTGCTAAAGGACTTAAATAACAAGCAGCATGCCCGAAATACCTAAGCTAGAAATCCATATTTGCTATTGACACGACAGAGTTCATGGGAAACCTACGATACATCACATGATGGGTAATATGAAGTCATGAAAAGTATGTGTTATGCAAGATAGACACGGTTAAATAGACACGGTTAAATAGACACGGTTAAATAGACACAGTTAGATAGACAGTGTGTGCAACTCTCACTCCATCATTCCAAAGAAAAAGAACAAAAATTCCCTCTCACTCCAGTCTGGAGTGAACCGGCACCAAAAAGATCTAAAGAAATAGAATCTTGAGAGATTCTTTCTGATTGAAGACTCTAGGTTCAATTGTTACACGTCCAATAGAGCAATGTTAAATGTGCAACTTCCACCAGAAATACCTCACAAAGTAAATCAGTGAATCAAGCGGAGACCCTTGGGTGAACAATTACTAGGTTGGATGCCCCAACAGACTCATACACTACAACTCCATAATTTGCATCACAACATGAATGGTCAGCCACAGTAAAAAATACCTCCATTTTAATGTGAAAGGTATACAGTGAGTTTAAATATCTGAAAGGCTTGTAAATCACCATGATTTCCTCAACTAGCTGGAGCAAGATTCAGGAAAAACTAATACCATCGTATAAATCTCTACACGCGTGCATTCAAGCGCATGCATGCACGCGGGCGCGCACATGTATCAGGCGGTACTGTGTTCGCACCTGCATGTGCGGTGCCTAGGATAACGTGATGTAATTGGAGACGAAGTGAGGGCAAACTTACAGGTGAATAGCACATTTTTTACAGTCGCCACAATAGATCAAAGCAACATCGAAGCCAATGTCCCCACATTGTAGGCAGACAGTCACCTGGAAGAACAACAGGATTGAGTATATCGAAGGGAAACAAACTTGCATTTTTTTTCTAATACTGGTAAGGTTCACAAAAAAAATCGGATGGTCGAGCTGAATATAGGTGTGAGATTTCACTATTGAGTCTATGACTTGTTTATAAAGCTCCAAACTACCAAAATTCAGCAACTATTTCCGAATTCTTGACTACTTAAAAGCTACATATACATAAACTACTTCTAACTTCTTCAGGGAACGGGGCCAAAACAGAGGAACCCGTATTTTGCCCAGATTTTCAAATTCGGCCCAGCTTTAAAACTTATCAGCGCCATTACCGCGCCTTTCGATTTCGTTTCAGATCTGTTCCGCACGCAACAACTCATTCCTTAGTTTTACGTGACTCTAACAGTACAAGATAACTTCAACTATCCTCCGCCACCCTGCATTTCATTGATGAAATCAAGTGCCGAGGCGGTCGAAGGTGGCCCGGCGTTGAGCCGGAATCAGAATGTGGCACGTCGCACCGACAGGGTCGGGATTTCGGGCAAAAACGACTCAACATAGGTTAAACTTCGGACCATATTTGGGTTCTTTAGGTATCCAAGACGTACCGTCTGCAACACCGATCACGCTAATTCTAAAAGAAGGGAAAACAAAATAACGGCCCTTGTGGAAAAAACAGCGAGAAACAATGAACCTCAACGAGAAATTAGCGGCAAAACTCAAGTACAGAGAGAGCCAGAGAGGAAAAAAGAAGATAAAGAAGAAAAGGATTGGAGCTCGGCCAACCAAGGAGAAAGAAGCAAGAAGAGAGACCGCCGCCGGAGTTTGCGTACCATTCCTTTCGCCGGAGTTGCTCCCAGAGAGGCAGGTACTCCGTCCTCGGCGGCGCCGGCCGAGGGAGACGCCGCGTTCGTGGGCTGTCTTGTCGGAGGCGGATGGCGATAAGGGAAAACCCTCCCTGTGCTTCTGTTTTTAGTCGAGCACGAGAAACTCTAAAGCAGGAGAATCCGGTATTTGGGCTGTGTTCGGTAACGTTTCTGTTTCTCTATTTTTCTGTTCTTTTGTTCTCGGGAATAGATTTGAAATAAAAATCCTGTTTGATAACTTTTTATTCGCAAAAACTATTTCTATTCCCGAGAACAGATTTGAAACAAAAACAAGAAGAAAACAAAATTACTTTTTAATTTTAGAATCACTTTTGAAAAACAAGCTCACTTAAAAAAGAATCAACTTATTTCTCTTACTCTAACTCTTTTTCACCACTCTTTCCACCGCCGCCTATGTGTCCACCGCTCACCGCCAGCCACCGCCATCGCAAGCCACCACCGCTAGCCACCTTCGTCAGCCACCTTCGCCGGCCACCACCACCGCCCCTGGCCACCTTCGCCACCCACCATCGCTGCCCACCCGCCGCCGCCCACCGCCATCGCCACTGCCCCCGGCCATCGCCATCGGCCACCTCTGCCACCCACCGTTGCCGCCCACCTTCGCCACCCGCCACCCTTGGCCACCGCCACCACCTCCGCTCATCGTCATTTGCCACCTCCATCTCCAACAGAAATTTTATGCAGTTACTAAACGCATTTGTGTTCTTTTTCTATTCTCGAAATAGAAATTTTGTGCAGTTACCAAACGCGTTCTTTTACTCAAAAACTATTCCCGAGAACAGAAATAGAAAAAATTATTTTTGAACAGAAATTGTTCTTATGAACAGAAACGTTACCAAACGCACCCTTGATTCGTGAAGGATATCCAACATAAGTGAAAATTTCAAACCTAAATATGACTTGTGATTTGACGTCGGAACAAGCAATATATTATTGAACTACTTTCCACGTTGACATTGGATTTCTAATTTGAGTCCATAAGTCACGTTAGAATGTATAAAAATGAAATTTTATGCGATTATTACACAGAAAAAATTATCTAAAAAATCATAAATCTATTATAATTATATCAATATAGTTTTAAACCTTTTTTTCCACTTTTGTCCTAAATTTATTGTATTTATGCCAATTCAGTCTATTTGACTAACCGTCATTGGATAAAATTTAATAATATTTTAATATTTTTTCGATTTATTTATTTTCTTTTCTTTTCTTTTCTTTCTCTTTCTTTTCTTTTCTTCTTTCTTCTTCATCCGATCGATCGCTGTACCTCAGCAACCAGTTAGAGGCGAGGGTCACCCTCGCTGGCCATTAGAGAGCCTTGCCCTCACCCTCGCCCTCACTAGGCGAGCTTCGCCCGTGATCCAACGACTGGCTAGAGGAAGAAGGAGGGAAGGAAACAAAAAAGGAAAAAATATTTCAAAAAATATTAAATATTATTTAAAATTGTCCATATCAACGCCGGCAATACCACATCAACGTTGGCGACATCACATCAACACCAGCCAACCAAATGGACTAAATTGACACAAATACAAAATGTTTAAAACTCAATTGAAAAAAAAGAGTTTATGATTGAATTGTCGCAATTACAATAGATTTAAGACTTTTTAAGTAATTTTCCCTGTGTAATAATCAAGTAGAATTTCATTTTTATACATTCTAATGTGACTTGCTGACTCAAATTAGGAATCCAACGTCAACGTGGAAAGTAGTTCAATAATATATTGCCTGTTTGGACATCAAATCACAAGTTCTATTTGGGTTTGAAATTTTTGCTTATGTTGGATATCCTTCACGAATTCAAATTGGAGACATATTCTTGGCAAGTTGTAATTGAATGTTAAGTAACATGACTAATAAAACGAAATGGACAATGTCACCAAAAATCTTAAACTGATATACCCGAGACACGTTTACCCCAAATTAATTTCGTGTCAAAAAAAATCAAACCAATACAATTGTGATAAACCTACCATTAGTTAGCTTCTGTCCACTGTTACTATTAAATTGCCAACGCGAAAACTCGCGTTGCCAATGTGGATCCGACGAGAAAATTCAACTTAAATTGCTCTTTGAAACGATGTCGTCTTCAAAAGGTACTCGTTCTTGAACGAAGAATCTATGAAACATTGCAGATTCTCCCTCACCTTATCTCCATTGAGCACCCTCTTTGTGGTCGCAATCCTCTCCATTCTTCCCACCCCTAGCAGCTTCCCTTCAAGACAAGAGCTCCATTGCATTTTGGTAATTTGCTGAAATATCTAAATTTTTTCCCAATTTTGCTCTAAAAAATTGGTGATTTGGGTTGGGGGGTGGTTGGAGGAAGAGAGAGAGTGAGGAGGATGGAAGAAGGAGAATATTTAATTTTGCTCTAATTTCCAATCTCAATTCATTTTCTTCATATCTAACTTCCCCACAACAATGTCTTTTAAAGAGCCACCTATGCCGGATTTTCACGTCGGTCCACATCAGACAAGTCAGCTTGCCACCATCAACAATCTAATGGAGATATGAGACAGAATCTGACAAAGGGTACATTTATCATGAACGTATCCAGTTTAGAAGTTTTTGTGATACGAAAACAAGTATGAGATAAATGTATCTCGAGCGCACCGATTTAGAATTTTTGTTGACATCAAAATAAAATTTACGGTAAATGTATCTCGCCCATAATAATTTAAAATCTCTTGTGGTATTATCTCTAGAATGAATGGTCGGTCTGTGAGGTTTGCCAATGCATAGCCAGATTAATTGTATTCTATTCTTTAATAAAAGTCTAATTCTAGACATGAGAATAGGAACTTGCAGAGAGCACAAAAGAAACATCCAAAGGTTGTCAAAATGTCTAATCATTAGAATTTTGCGAATTATCATCTCTTCTCGTGACCTGTTAGTCCTCCTACTTCATCGGAAGAAGCTTTTCCATTCTTTTTTTCCACTTATTAGCATAAAGAGAACACGAAATCAATCCCTTCATCGCCCATCCCAAACTAATTTTTGATGAAACAAGTTAAATTCCTAGAGATATACATTGCATATTTGTATCATTCTCGTAGTTGAATCAACGAATGCAATTTCAGTTTCGTTTTTTCTTATTTACAATAAGTAATGGATGAACACTGCAATGGGGAATCATATCAGGGATCATGGATAGGCATTGAAAATGGGAATCACTTAGTAGCTCCAATGCATGAAAAAGATGCATGCAGATCTTACTCATGGCTCTAATGCACTGACTGGATCATGAATTCTTCAATATATAATAGTTCTTGAAGAGTTAGCTATACTGTCTTTTAAGCTTACGCAAAAAGAAGGGAACAACTTTGCCTCCTCATTCACTTTAGAGCATGCCGACTCTCCGGACGTAAGTGACCCCTTGTTTGCTGAATTTCGATTCCCCTGTAAATGAAAAAAATTAGATGATAATAAAAAAAATCTAACATAATCATAAGGATGTGTATTCCCGACGTTGTAGGAGCTCCAGAACCATCACTTCGTGAACTTAGAAGAGAGAGTGAGAAAAATACCGGTAGGGTAAGGCACTTGAATGGTGGGGAACTGCAGCAGTCGTTCCTCCAGTTATATTGGGCCCCCCAAGTCGGGTAATCTGCTGACCTGGCATCTGATAACCACGAAGCATCGGATACCCATGATTACCAGGAGGTTGATGACCAGACTGCCCAGACGAGCATACGTCACTGCTATTTGTGGATGGTGCCCGATTCCTTTGTGGGTAATGCTGGGCCATGTAAGGATTATAGGCACCCTGCAACAAAGAAGAGAAGTACATAAACTCATACCAGTGAGCTCGATATGGGTTACTAAACACTTATGCTACAACTTTCAAGAAAAGTTGAAATTTCGACTATAAGGATATCTAGGATTAACCTGTGGATACACATAGTTAGGCCCATATGTAGGGTACCTGCGGTAAAGAAAGCAATTGAATCACTTCAGAAGATATAGACAAATCAAGGTATTACATCAACAGGATTCTTTTCCTGTCAAATAATTTCTTGAAGATGGCACCGATTAGACCAGTTAAAGCAACATGCCATTCATCATACTGCAAGAGGCCAGTGAATGAATTTGATAATCTTAAATACAAAGAAAGCTTCCAATCAATATATGAGAGATGAAATGTCACAAACTTTGCATGCACAATATATCTTTTGGGCAAACAAAAAGGAAGATGCTCCTCGTACTCAACTATATCTGATTTTCCATGTCGCACGTGATCAACAAATTCACTCTCTGATTTTGGAAGTTCTGAATTGTATGCTAATTGCTATGTCTCCCGAAATCCAGATTGTGCAGGACCACAAGCATCCAATTCTAACTGGGACTAATAACTGTAAGTTCCTTGCAGGACATTACATGACTTTGGACTTACCCATAAATAGGATAGACATATCCTGGCTGATAACCATAAGAACTTCGATGGTGGTAGACAGGGCTCCCGATGTTACTCCCCCTGGGAGCCCGCACACTTCCAATCAGAGGTGTTACAGGTCTCAAATGCCCTAGGACAACAAAACAGGCATCCATTAGATCAAGAAACATAAACTCAGAACTCCAAAAAATGACTACTGAGTAGCTCAAATGAAACACCAGTACATTGTAACACTCATGATTAATGAATATGCCAAAGGAGGACCCCTGCTCCCTGTACTTATTTAGAGAGCCACATCATGTGGCTTACAATCTGAGAAATTCATTTGGTTGTCAACATACAAGACGCCAAGAATACAAATATCATTGAATTTCACAATTCATTTGGCAGTCATTTAATGAAACTTTGAGGGCACATACTATGATTTTCTCCATTGCACCCTAAATGCAGATTTCAGCATGCTTCAACTATGGACCAATGTCTGCAGAAACTTATATGGCACCATTACAATTTTGAACAGGCCAACTGACTAGTGCATAGATCCACTAGTTTAAACACCCATTTTCATCATATCCATGGATAAATCAATTTTAGAAAAAGTTCTTGGTAAACCTAGCTTGCTCTTTACTTACTACCATTGGTACCCTAACAACACGAAAAAGTTCTTGCTGGGATACTAGATCGAGTGCCACACGGCACTGTCAGTTGGAGCATGCAATGTTCACATTCAAGTAGCAGTGTGGATCAAAACAGAAAGTACCACAAGGAAGAGGTGGCCGAGGCCAGCTGAGAGAAGCCAAATTGCAATAAGCCCTTCTGCCATCAATAACTGGGCTGGAATTTTCACAAGCTCTTCTCGCAGATTTGCGATCACGGAATGTCACCTAACCTCCATATGAATACAATCCACAAATAAAAACACCATGGCTACAAACCCATCACCATCACATTGAAGCAGAAAAAACTGAACACACATACTGAGAAGGAATAATTAAAACCAACATCTCCAAATAACAACAGCTAAACGGTCACAGTTACAGAACAGAACATCAATACTTACAAATCCATAGCCTTTCGTTTTTTCGACTTCTGCCCCTGAAGTAAAGACCATGCCCTTCTCGCCCAACTGTCCTCCTTCATCATCTTTTTCCCTTTGGGGTTTGAGCTTATTCTTCTTTCTCTTCTTGTTCTTCTTCTCCTTCTTCTTTCCCAATTTTTCCGTGCCCTTATCACCTAATTGTCCTCCTTCCTCATCTATTTCCTTTTGGGGCTTGAGGTCATTCTTCTCTCTCTTCTTCCTCTTCCTCTTCTTATTCTTCCCCAATCTTTCTAGAGGAATATGCTCTTTTGGATTTTTAGTACATTGGACCGATTCTGCAATCTTTAAGTCTGGCAAGTCATCCACTTCACACAGGGGAGAGCAACTTTCCTCATTGACCGATTCTGCAATCTTTAAGTCTGGCAAGTCTTCCACTTCACACAGGGGAGAGCAACTTTCCTCATTGGTATCAGGCTTTCCAAGCTTGGATTGACAATCATCACAGAACCAATCAACATATTCATCGAAAGTTTTAGGCAAGGTTTCTAGGCAATAGCTGAAAAGCATGAAAGGAAGACGGTCAAATTTCAAAAAGTGAGCATCTTTTGCATGAACCGAACTCGCAGAAATAGTGCAAATATTTAGCACGTTAAAGTAATAAACTCGACGAATTGCAGCTCACTATTTTAACATCCACGTGACCACATTTCTCATTAGTATCGGGCTTTCCAAGAAAAAATATAGAACTAGGTCCAAAACTCAGTAAGTATATCACTAACTGCACTACAACTAACGGATAGAGAGTGCTGATTTCCTAAAGACGATCAAATTTCCCAATTTCATTTACTAAAGGACTCAAATGACAAGTGGCGTGCCTGAAAATTCTTAGCTAGATAACCGTAGTTGCCATTTGCTATTGACAAAACAGAGTTCATGGGGAAGCCCATGATACTTGGCATGATGTGTAATATAAAGTCTTGAAAATTATGTATTATGCATGATAGACACGCTTAGATAGAACCCATGTGCATTTGTAGCTTTACAATGTTTACATCTTTCCCTATCACTCCATCATTCAAAATAAGGAAAATCTTTCCCTCTCACTACAGTCTGAAGTGAAACCAGCACCGTAAAGATCTAAAGAAATAGAATCTTGAGGGATTCTTTCTGATTCCAGACTCTAGGTTCAACTGTAATATATCCAATAGAGCAACGCTAAATGCGCAACTTCCACCGGAAATATATCACCAACTTAATCAATGAATCAAGTGGAGACCCTTGAGTGAACAATTACTAGGTTTGATGTCCCAACAGACTCATACACTACAGCTCCATAACTTGCATCACAACTCTAATGGTCGACACAGTCAAAGAAACCTCAAATCTTGGGTACAAAGGGAATACTGTGATTTTAAGAATTTAAAAGGCTCGTAAATCACCATGATTAACTCAACTAGCTGGAGCAAGATTGCAGAAGAACGAATACCTACATAAAAATCTGCACGCATATGCATTCATATGCATGCATCCATACAAGTGCACACGTGTGTCGGGTAGTACTGTGTGCACCTGCGTGCGCGGTCATCAAGAATTACATTATATAGTTGGAAAGGAAGTGAGGGCGAACTTACCGGTGAATAGCATAATTTTGACAGTCCTCACAATAGATCAAAGCAACATCGAAGCCACTGTCCCCACATTGTAGGCAAACAGTTGCCTGCAGGGACACAAGGATTAAGCATACTGAAAACAAGGTAAACAAACTGGCATTTTTATCTAGTATTGGTAAGGTCCACATAAAAAACCAAATGGCCGAGCTGAACAGAAGTGCGAGATTTCAATATTTAACAAAACTGAGTCTACAAATTACCAAAATTGAGCAACTAATTTGGACATTAAAATTGTTACCTACTCAAAAGCTACATAAACATATATTATTTTTAACTACTTCGGCCAAAAAGAACACGTATTTTGCCCAAACTCTCAATTTCAGCCCAGCTTCACAACTTATCAGCGCAATACCGCGCCTTTTGATTCCGCTTCAGTTCTGGCCCGCGTGCAACAACAAAAAAGTTAGGTTTACATGACTAACATTACAAGATAACTTTAACCATCCTCCGCAAACCGTCCTTTCACCGATGGAATCGAGTGCTGAAGCGGTTGAAGGTGACCCAGCATTGAGCCGAAATCAGAATGTGGCATGTCGCACCGACAAGCTCGAAAGGTTCGGGCAAAAACAATGAAAAATTAGGGTAATCTTCGGACATTATTTGAGTTCTTTGGATGCAAAGTGTGCCGTCTGTAACACTGATCACACTAATTCTAACAGAAGGGAAAACAAAATCACGGCTCTTGTGAAAACCAGCGATAAACAACGAAACTTTATGAGAAATTAGCGGCAAAAAGTCAAGTACAGAAAAGGCAAAAAAGGAAGCTAAAGATTGGAGCTTGGCCAGCCAAGGAGAAAGAAGCAAGACGAGAGGCCGCCGGAGTTTGTGTACCATTCCTTTCGCCGGAGTTTTTGCTCCCACAAAGGCAGGTTCTCCGTCCTCGAACGCGGCGCCGCAGCGGCGGAGGTAGTCGTCGCGTTCGAGGTTGTCTTGTCGGAGGCAGAGCGCGGTGAGAGAAACGCTCCTCTGGTTCTGTTTTTCACGAACAAAGAAACCGTAGAATGGGAGAATTTGGTCTTTTGATTTGAATCGAGGAAAATATTAAGGCTGCCATCATTTCAAATATTTTTGGAAAAATTTCAAATAAAGACATGAAATATTATTTTTTTTTTAAATAAGAATTCGAAGTGAATTTTATTTCAAATAATGACCTAAAGTGCCTTTTTTGTTTCAAATAAAGATCTTATCTAAAGGGTATTTTCGTTATTTTACATTTTCTATTTTTTTCTACTTTTTCCTTTTCTGTTTTCTCAAAAAATAAGAAAAATTAAAAAAAAAAAAAAAAAAAAAAAAAAAGATGAACATGAACATGAACATGAACATGAAGATGATGTGCAAGCGCTCGGCCGCCGCCCCACCGTCACTAGCCCTTTCCGACAACGGTGGAGCGGCGGCTAGTGTTTGCTTCATCTTCTTCTTCATTTTTTTAAATTTTCATTATTTTTTGACAAAATAGAAAAGGAAAAATAGAAAAAAATGAAAATATGTATATAAAAAGTGAAAGGACTAAATTGCCCTTAATATTAGGCTCTTGTTTAAGATAAATATAGCACTTCAGGCCCTTATTTAAAATAAGAATGGTACTTTAGGCCTTTATTTGAAATAATGTCCACTTCGGGCCCTTAATTGAAAAAATAAGTGCACTTCAGGCCTTTATTTGAAATTTTCCCAATATTTTTAAAAAGTCATTTTTTAGAAAAATGATAATATTTTCGATATTCAATTGATATTTAAAAATAAATTGAAAAATATTTTTTCCCGTTTGGTATGAAAAATCAAATGCACTCCTTTTAATATATATTTATTTTTTTAAAATCCGAAATTTTTTATTTTTTTATTTTTCTTTATTTTTTCCCCTTTTTTGTTATCTTCTTCTTCGACAAACAAGGTCGAGCCTTGCCAAATAGGCGACGCTCAAGCATTGCCAATCTCGCCGACTTGTGGCAAGGTTCAATCTCACCTGTGGCCAATCATCGGCCTTTGCCGTGGCCAACGACTAGCCGGAGAAGAAGAAAATAGAAAAAGGAAAAAAGAAAAGAAAAGAAATTACAATTTTGAATTTAAAAAAATAAAATAAAAAATAATTAAAAAGAAAAGGATGTGAAGGAGTGTAAGAATTAAAATTTTGAATTTATAAAAATAAAAAAATAATTGAAAAGAAAATGAATGTAAATGGAGTTTTAGGACCTCCAATACATTTACCCCAATTAAATATGGACATATTTGGTAATATGGGTTGGATCGACTATTGGTCAGATTGGGTTCGGGTCAATCGGGTATAGGTTGCTAAAACTGTGTTGCATAGAAATTGGTCAATATGGATTAAATGGGTCAATTTAGGTTAGATCATTTTCAACCCAATTCAAAACCAATCCGATACACTCATTTGATGGGCCTTATTTGATAGCTAACTCCAACAAAGAGACATCTATTACACAACGGTTCAAAGGTTTTGGTATAGTTTCTTATGCATGGTTGTTTATCTTAGCTTCCTCTAAATCCCGGATTGGCCGCCCATATCGTGGTGAACATTCACATACGCACATTTTCATTTAGTTCATGCCTTTAATGGTTGATACAAGCAAATCTCTGCCTACCCAAAATAAAAAAAGATATTGACTTGATAATAGCAGGCAATAGGCCATCAAGGATGTAAATAAAAAAACCTGCCATAATATCGCAAATCAATAAATTCTTGAAATCAATGGATTCCCCATAAAGAAAATGCTGGGATTTCCCTTCTCGATCCTCCAAATTAAGTGCCTTGCCTATAAAAACCCCAGCAAAGTTAGGCTAATTGCATAACAAAGGGCTCACTCATCACCACAAGTTTGGCTTTACTAGAGAAGAAAGAAAGCAGATGGCAAACTCGTCGATCTCATTTGCTTTGCCTTTTCTTTTCCTACTACTTTCAGGTGGTCCTCATGTCATATCGCTATCGTTTGCATGAACTATATATTACGTTTGAATGACTTTAGAGCCGCATTGCGATGCATGATTGATAGCGTGTACTAGAAAGTTATAGGGAAGGATTGCTTGTTTTATTCCATCCCTCCCTCGTGATAATGTTCGAGTACACATTAAGATGTTATATTCACCATCGTTGGAGTTAGAAATGCTTCCCTCTATAATGGAAAAATCAACCGTGCTTATGTCATATGTCATGACGCTCGTTCGCAGGGGCATCGATCATGCTGAGGGTGGAGGCTTGCTCGATCGCGGTGATAGGCGGCGGGTGTCCGGACCACGAGAAATGCCGGGAGACGTGCGTCCCATGTTTTAGAGGGGTCGGTCAGATCGTGTCCTATTGCCGACCCGCGGGCGGAGGGATACCCTACGATCAATGCATCTGCGACTTCAAGAAAGGTGCACCTTGCCCCCCACCGGGTGGTCCGGGTCTGCCCAAATGTCCCCCTTTGTCTTTTAATCTGGGTACCCAATTGAATTGATGCGTGTCAAAGTAGTCTCGAGCAACTCTCAGTAGACTGAATAATTGGGGCTGGAAGTCCAGATACGTGGCCAAAGTTGGATGAATCAATGGAACCTCTTTGCTACTTTCAATACCCAGAGACCATAATAACTAGAGAATGACTGATTGAGATAGAAGCAGAATATCGATCTCGGCCCTTAAATCAATCATAATTGTTTCTAATTTAAGGGCTAATCTCAAATTCATAAAGAAAATCGTTACAACCTCAAACCTTTGCCCCAGAAATTTCAGAACTAAGGCCGTTGTCAAGATGATCTTTCGTTGTTCATCATTGGAAAAAAGGGATAAATTCATGAATTTGAAAGCTGGTGGAGATAATTGCGAGATAATTCTTTAAACATTCCTAATTTCCTAATGTTGACATTGAATCTTTTCTGTTTGATCGACAAATTTTTTGTATATATGAAAAGACGTGACTCTAAAAATGTAGCTTTAGCTCAGAAGAACTCCCCCGTTTTTACTCTTCACTCATGGCGTATACCCTGATCCATCATCCTTTACGAAGAAATGTTGAGTTACAGACTCCAAAAAAAAAAAATTCCAACACTGATAAGATGTTGCGACTACGATGACTTTAACAGTGACAGTTTGATAATTGCATAATCACTCGATTTCCAGATGAATAATAAGACGAAAGTCATCATTCAAATTCGGACAAAGCCTGTTGGATTGAAACCTTAACCTGTAAAGAAAATTTTCAAGAAAAGCGTTTAGGCAAATTTCTTTCCTTGCATCTTTCCTGATCTTCTCAAAAAGATTAGGCAAAGTATGTAATTAGATACTTTGTCCAAAAATAGGACCTCAAAGTTGGAAGCTGTACGCAAAATTACCCATTTTTATCACGTAGCCGTCGATGCTGCATATCGATCAGTTCCTATTACGGATTCAGTCGATGCCCGGACATGCCGAACAAATGCGCATCGACTTTGGCCACTTTGTGAGTAAGTATGTTTGCGGAAAACCATCCCCGTCATCGATGCGAACCTAAGAAGAAGAGGTCAACATGAATTCGCGGAAACGAAATTGGAATGGAAAGCAGTGTCCAAAACAAGATCTGCATCTGGACTGCTCTGCGTGCTGGTGGATATTAGTAGACAACTACTCAAGCAGTTGGGGAGCGTGTTAGCTAAATTCAAGCTCGCTGTGGTCTTGATTCTGCAACGATTGGTTGTTAGAACCACCTGACGTATTCAAAGGAAGTTGTTGATAGCAGATGTGAACGTATACCCTCCTTGATTTGCTTGAGCAATGAGATGATCGGTTCATCGGCCTAAACTCGAGTGAAGGCATCGATGCAACCACCAAACTCCCCCCGTGCCTTGCGAGAGAGTGTCGGGTAGTCGAGGGTATTCCGACCATTTTTTATCCCGGCGCTTCAGTCTCTCTTCCACGACTTATGACCGCCGATCCGAAACCGGAGCCGGAGTCGAGGTCAAGTAGTCGTAGCGAGTCATCGTGTGCCTCGTGCATAAGCAGCTAGCAGAAAGTCCAACAATCTAGAGATTTGACTTGACGAAGGTGAATATAACATCATGGCATATGAAATTTCGAACATCCAATAAAAAGCATTGATCATGAGAAAGCATGAAGACCCTTTTTTTCCTTTTAATCCAATCTGTCAAAAGTGTCTGTAAGATCAAATTGCAAAGAATTCATCTACAATCTTGTTCTCTTGTACATGTATAAACCCCGCGTGTGCACAATCACTTTTCTGTTTTTCGCCTACAAAAACTACCAAAAAATTCTGTAACCGAGAAAAAAGTCGTCGCCGTCACGATCAGCAGTTCAACAATGCCTGATGTGAGTAGTTCTGGTCTCGTAGCTCACCAACCCAGATTCAACTGTATTGCACCCGGATCTCAAAACCTTCACCAGGTCACTGCACATCCTCCTCACGCCTTCATCTTCTTCGGTCTGCATCACCAACAAGACCTTGGTCCTGCCATTGCTCCTCGACACTCTCTCCTTCACTCTCGAATCTCTGTACACGCAGCACATGCTCCACAGCGCCGCGACGGCGTCCTCCGTCGCCGTCTTCGACAGCTTCATCAGCCTCCCCACCAGCGAGCTCGTGAGCTTCGCGTCCTCGCTCATTGCCTGCCTCCCTTCCGCGACCGTCGAAACCATCTGCGTCAATCTCAAAGCCCTCTCGACGGTTGGACCGGTGGAGTCTTGATTGGAGATGAAACCGGAGAGGATCGGGACGAGCCCGAGCTGGACCAGCCGGGTCTTCGTTGACCGAGCGGTGGTCACGTTGATGAGGAACGACAAGACGGCATCGCGCAGGGTCTCGTCGGTCTCGGCGACGAGAAGCCGGATTGGTTCGGCGAGGACGTCCTCCATTTCAGCGATTGAGCGTATAGACTCGTTTTCGACCACGATTGAGTCCAAAATCCTAACCGCCCCAATCTTCGACGCTAATCTTCCCCTGCGAAGGACCGAAACGATCGGAGATAAGCAGTTCTCCCGGTCGCTCCGGAGCAATCGCCTGCTCAACCGCTCTTTGACTCCGTTTTCCGTCAAAATCGACTCCAAAACCCTTACCGCCAACTCCAAAACCTCTATTTCCGATTCCGAACCTCCTCCTCTCCTCATAACCTGGACAATCGCCTCCACAAAACCGTCGGAACTAGCCAAGAACCTCCTGTTCTCCTCGCGATAGCTCGCGAACTCCGCGACCTTCTTCAACGCGCCGCAGCAACCTTCCCGGGGCGTTCCCGTCGCGATTTGTTCGGTCAGAGCTCGAATCTCGGAGAGGGAGGACCTCGCCGCCGGCGGAGGCGCCAGAGAGCCCGGGAGGCGGGCGGAGGAGGACTGGATCCAGAGGTGGATGAGGCGGTGGAGAGTGAGGTTGGGGACGAAGTCGGTGGAAGGGAGGGGCTGGTTGGTGGCGGGGCAGGTCTGGTGGCCGGACTCGAGCCAGCGCTGGATGGAGGAGCGATCGTAGGTGACGCCGGTGCAGAGGCTCACCGGCGACTTCATGACGTCGAGCGAGATCGGGCACCGGAAGAGGCTCGGCACGGTGATGTGGAGCTGCTCCTCGTGCACCATCGGATCACTGTTCCCGGCGAAACTGCTCCTTCGAAGGATTTGAGAGAGAGAGAGAATTTGGAGGGGGAAGGGAGGAGAGGATTTGGAGGGCTTTTGAAGGGGAAGAGGTCAAAGGTCAGTGTGACGTCGTTTTTGGGGCGGTGAATAAACTGGTCGTTGGTCAACTTAATGTTTTTCTTTTTCTTTCTTTTTTTCCTTTTTGTCTTTTTGGACTTTATTTATTCAATTTTTTATTGATTGATTAATTAATGTGGGTATTGAGTTTGGACCGCGTGCAGCTGTTTTCTATATAAATATATATATTTTTTATTTTTTTATTGAAGTTAATTTTTTAATTTTAGTCAAGAGTTGACCCGTGGGAGCTGGCGAGCTGGAGGAGAGTGGTTGTTGACTGTGGGTATTTAGAATAGGAACCTTTCTTTTTTCTTTTTTCTTTTCAGAAAAATACTTCCTTTCATTTCCGAAAGTGGGTTCATCATTAGAAAGCCAATCTCTCGGAAAAAAAAAAGGGAAACGGAAAAAAAAAAATCTCTTGCCTGACCCGATACTCTACGGGTCCGCAGAGTTTCACTCATTCAATTAAAACATTTACCATATCACAATTATCCAGACCGAGATCTGTCCAACGTTTGAATTTGTTGTATTTCAATCCAACACTGGAAAGATTATGAGAGTAACGTACTCACTATATTAATTTGATGATATCAAGGTTGTTTGATCAATAAAATTACAACCCAATAATTTTATGAGAAAAAGGTTCTTAGCAGTGGTTATAAGCAATAACCTAGTCTATTGATTTGACAATATTTGTTGAAACGTGGAAAAGTTAATAACCAATTAGGAAATCTATCGACCTATGTTTATTGATAAAAAGCGCAAAATCACTATTAGAGAGCACACAGTAAAAGCTCGATACCTTTCGTTTGGAGAGATCACAAAAAGGGAGCCCAAGTCCAAATCTGTTTATATATCTAATTGGACCTACCTTCATTCAAAAACTTAAACCAATGAATTATGAGTCAATTATGATATATTAACTACTATACGCCACATCAATTCTTCGATAAGAATTTTTTTTAACATAACTCACATATGTATCCTAACAAAATCACATATATTGATGGTATTATCAACATATGTTCTATCATTAGAGTTGGCTTCAAATCTTTCGCAAAGCAAACGAACCTTACCAGTTCTCAAAAAGGGTGGTCATTGATCGAGTTCCCACTAAAGTGCAAACGCTTTTTGAGCCGCCGTCGAGCAGCTCCTCCTTATTTGCTCAATTGCAGTGGAATAGTGCTTTGCCATGATTGAAAAAAAGTCAACCGATGCTCAGCCCTCGTTTGGTACAATGCGGACTCGGATTCCTCGAGGACTAAGAGTCTACTTTCCACTACTTTTCATGGCTTTGGTGGAAAATCAGATTGGATTCCGCGTGAAATGGATTTTCTCTAGAAATGTGTGAATTGAATTACCTAATTATAGTCAAGATTGAGACTCTGTTTCACATTTTTCATAAAAGCCAACGTATAAAAATTTCAATTCCACAACTGACTGCTGCCGCCGTTGGTAGCCGGCCTCCACCATCGGCCGACGATCTCATCGCTGGTGGGCACCGGCTATCGAACTTCGTCATCGGTGGCTAGCGACAATCACCGAACTCCTCCACTAGCCATCGAACTCTCTTGCCGGTAGCTAGGCTCCGTTGTTGGGTGCCGGTCGTCAATCTCCAGACTTCACCATCAATTGCCAATTGCCGTCGCCGATCTTGTAGAAAACCAAAATCCTCTTGCAAACAATTGAAAAGGAGGCGGTGACTCGGAATCGAAATCCATCCGATGATTTCTTGTCATGGAATCAAACGAGACCTAAGAGTTTGGTACACTCAGAGTCATAAGACGAACCCAGTAGCTCTGAATTTCTAATGCTATGCATTAATGGTTTGTGGGGACTTCTATTAAAAAAAAAATTTGGGGTCGGAACTTCTACCAATTCATAGCTATGAAATTTCTCTATGTATTATTGACTCGGCATATGCTTGCCTGCCTAACAGGCTAACCCTACGCCCTGTGGAAATGTTGTTAGAGACGTGGCTGGGACGACCATTACATAATGATACTTTAATAAGCTGTGGAGCCCAATAAAGCAATTTCTAATTATAATGCATTGAGGCAGTCCAAATTAATAAATTACAGTAGAACACGGGAAAAAAAAAATTGAGAAATTACCAAATTGGGTTGCGATCTGTGTGAGCTGGCGTGGGAGTGATGTGCATCATGTTGAAGGTGTTAAGACATGTTGGAAATTTCAAAGTTGGGGAGCTGGAGGATGAAGGTTTCAAAGGCCACACAAGAAATATATTTATTTTTAAAAGATTGAAGACGGTGTTCGGACAAGTTGTGATGCCGAGAAAAATGTGAACGTTTGACTCGGGAACTCCGCTAATGCTGACTTTGTACCCACCCATAGGGATAGATTGCTCCCATTACTTTATTCATTCTTTCTCCAGTCCAACACGTTCCAGTTATTAAACAGCAAATCAATTTATTTTGTTCTTGTATTGCTTTCGATTAATCGTACACGAATATATGGTGGAATCAATTTCCACGTACCTCGGAAAGTTACGCGGAATCAAAGAAAAGATCACCCGAAAAAGATGCTCAAGCAATGAGTAACACGATCTCGATGCTTTGCCCAATCAAACATCTTTAAATAATAAAAATAACGAAAAATGCGTTGTTATAAATTTTTTTTTGCATAGTTTTCTAGCAATTTATTATTTTCCATGAGATTCTCATTGGAAAGTAATTCAAAATGAAAGAAAAGATCACCAAAAAAGATGTTAAAACAATGAGTTATATTATTTCGAAGTTTTGTCCAATAACATTTTTAAACAAGAGATGTGTTGTTATAACTTTTCTCGCACAGTTTTCTAGTAACAAAGAAATTGATCTGGTCGGAGGCGGACTATTTATATTGAGATTATGGTATTTACAAGGTTTCTATCTTCTCATGAATCAACTCCAAGAGTCTATCTCTCTGTATTCAAATTCTTTCGTCCTCTACACAAAATAATGCCGAAGATAACATATTAAAGGGTCTCAATCCTTTACGGATTGGGATTATCCAAATTTAGATATGCAATCACCATAAAATGATCAAATTACCCTTTTTTAATGGAATTTATCCCAAAATATCTTGACATAACCTCTAATCGTTGAGCTGTTCCTTACCACGGTCGTGCTGGTAAGCTGTCCCCATAAGTCGAGCCAATCTATCTCTCCATCCTGTCCTTTGTCAAATGAAAATAGAGGGGTTCACGTTGATTGCGGCGCGTGACCACGGAAGTCGCGAGTGGCGGATCAACCTCATGTGACCACAACCCAATTCAAATCGACTTCACAAGCCTAGGTCGATGTCATCCAATCAGCCTAGTGGTGAGGTGTCAACCTCTTAAGACGGTAAATTTAAAGTATAAATTAAATTCCTTTCGTAAATTTGTAAATTTAAAGAATCTCACTTCTTTACATGAAATAATTGTGAGAACAACATGTTGCATTGTCTCATATACAATGAACCATAATGAGTAATATTCAATTCATGATCTTGATGAGGAATTAATCCCACAAAAGCAAGAGACCTCATGTATCATGCTTCGTGACCCTCGTTAGCGGCCGGCCAGGGCTCGTGACCCTCGCTCACCAGACCAGGTAGGTCCTCCCTCAGTTGGCTTGGACCCTCAAATGCACTTTTCACAATTTAAATTATGGTCACAAATTACACATTATTTTACTCTTCATTTATTTAACTTTTTTTTTTCACAGTTTCTCTTCACTCTTGTTGCGTGTGCCCTTTCTCTAGTGTAGTGTATACTTGTGTGTATGCTGAAGAATTTTGGGATTGTATTTTTTTTTTTTCCAATTGATAAACTAGATATAAAGTTTAAAGAATCGGTGAGATAAAAGATCACAGCTAAGGGATAGAGGTGGAAAAGTACATAGAGGCCAACTCGCCAAATCAGGTCATATATAACTGCCCATGTGTACACTTCGGCGATATGGGACTTCATCCATGCCCATAGACCGACTTTTACTCGTATAATTGACAAACTAGACGACATAATTTCCTTAAAAACCTTCAATTAATTCTGCTTCCAACTTTTTTTTGCCTAAAAAAAAATTACAAACTTTCACCATAATCCAAAATCTGCCGCCGCGTCCAAAAATTACCTCCAGATTTTTCAAAATTATCAACATCAGGATCAGTCAGAAATTCATTATCAAAACCCACGTCTTCACCAACACCTTCGCCTTCGTATATAACAACAACAGTCCCTGATATTGATAAGTTTGCTGAAACCGGTAGCCATTTTCGGACGCAGGGCAAAGTCGGGAGATTTTAGGGGGATCAGGCCTAAACCGGACATAATATATGGGGGATAATCTGTTTTTAAGCTTCATTTCTTCCTTAATACCTGCAACAAAAGAAGAGCAAACTTCAATTCTAGCTGACGAAGCGTGCGAAAGTCGTCCACCCCTTTTGATTTTCCTAGAGAAAGTGGGGGGGGG
>BCNH02000006.1:22924978-22952027 GCA_001662345.2 Metrosideros polymorpha var. glaberrima | reverse complement strand
TATTCTAAATATTTTTTTAATAGGAATCTGTTAAAAAAGAAAATTGTATGCCTTGACCGGAGATCCGGGTAGTCCCACGTTGCCGACCATATCCTGTTGATCAATCGCTGCTGCTACATCAAAGGGCAAGTGGGACCATCCGCATTCAACTCGTGTGTTTCTTGCCCCCGTTTACTTCAATGAGCTTGGCCCTCCATGTCCATGTCTTTCTGGCCATCCAGGGTTCGTTTGATAACCATCTAAAATTTTTAATTCTGCTTTAAAAGTAATTTTGGAGCAGAAATACATTTGATAAAAAATTACTTCTTGAGAATTTTCTATTTTTGAATGAAAATTGTGTTTGGTAAAAGAAATGATTCTTTAGGGTCAAAAGTGGTTCTCCAGTAGTGATTCTTTTCTATTTTCATTTCTCATTTCTTTCTCTCGCTAGTAGGTCGCCGCCGATCCCCATCGGTGGGTTTGTATCGCCGGTCACCTGCCAGTCGCCAATTGTGAGTCGCCGGCTGCACCCAATCGCCGATCCTCATCAGTTGTCAATCTCTGATCGCCGTTTAGTAAACTTACTAGAAGTAGAAGTAGATTGAGGGCGCATTTAGTAAACATTCTAGAAATTTATTTCTCATTGTCTTCCAGAATTGATTCTGACCATAAGTTGAATTATGGATGAGAATTGTTACCAAACGAGCCCCAATTGGCCGCTTTGGCTAGACTAGAGACGTCGCGAAATGGAATCACAACTCCCAAGTCCGATTCACAACCAGAAGTAATCTCCCTGTGGAGTCGTTCGATCGCAACCCCAGGATCGAGGATCGGGTCGAGGCAGAATTTCCTTCTCTAAAGTATCGGGCATTTGACACTCTTCGCTTCTTGATATTCATCCATCCGTTGGAACAACAAGAGATCTCCACGGCTTTGGAGGAGTATGCCAGGATCGGGACTCATCCGTTAACAAAGCCTGGCTAGAAACCAACTTCCCAAAGAATTCGAAAATCTCAAGAGCGACGTTCAATTCCCGAAGATCATCAAAGACAACTCTATGCATCTTTTAGAAATCAAGAGCTGAATTGTCAATCGCTAGGTCGATTCATTATCTAATAGGGTACTTCAATTATTATTTTTTTATGGGCAGAAGCATACTTGACAAGAAAACTTTCACCAACCCTTTAATTATTATTTCATAACCCTTTTCAGGTTTTAACCCCACACGCTGTATCTTTTGGCTGACACTCGCCACGCAAACACACCTCCTGAAGACCCGCTCAAAGCCCCTGCCGATCCTGATCCTGATCCTGATCCTGCGTGGGGTTTGCCTTGTGTTTTGTCCATTCGAAACGAGCTTTTTCATTTATGATATGATGGTGCCAGTTGATGAATCCTTTCGTACGTTTATTTTATTTTCATTACGTCTGTGGAAGATTAAAACAGCAAGAGGCCGGTTCATCGTCCTGTTGGTCAACAACAACATCAGCAACAGCAGCCCTCGCAAGTCGCGATTGGATCAGGAAACACGACCCAGCATTTACTTCCCCATGTTTCCACATTTGCCACCTGCATTTACTCTCACAGAGAGAGAGAGAGAGAGAGAGAGAGAGAGAGAGAGAGAGACTTCATGTTCAAGACACCCAACAACAACAACGTAGAGAAGAACACCACACGATGTTTTTTTTTTTTTTTTTTTATTTTTTTATTTTTATTTTTTATGGCTGATGGGGTGGACAGGATTGTGGCGTGAACCTGAATATGTACACTACTGCATTTTCTTATGTAGAAGCCTTTGCAGTGCATCAAGTGATGTTAGAGATGGGAAGGTTGATTTACAAAATCAAATGAACGAAATAACATGACAGATTTTGAATAGATATCGTAAAGGAGCACGATCTACTCATGCAATTAAACAAGAGTTACTGCATCAACTTGGAAGCTAGACTTTTGTGCTTAGCAAATTATTTTTTATGCACAGACACACAGGTGACCTAAATAACTTTGAATTATCTTTATTCGTACAACAAGTTCAAAGCAAAGCTCCATATAAACAAAAAGAAAGGAGGCCACTTGTGGATCAATCCCAGCTATTGTCGGCACATCAAACGAAATATTTTTTTATAGAAAACGTTAATTGGCTATTTATATGAAATTGGGAAGCAAGTCTCTCTCTCTCTCTCTCTCTCAGGTAAACACCATTGTCATCCAATTCGTTGGGATGGGTAGGAGACGATTCAGTTACATGGTAGGCTTCTCACTTCTAATTGTCACATTGATTATTTGTGAAGCTCATGGATCTAGAGACATTCAAGTGTTCAAGCTGAATACAAAGCATCCCAAGCAGAAGTCATTCTTACCTCATCGCTTCACTGGGTTTCTGCCAAAGGGAACTCCAGTCCCACCCTCGGGTCCTTCAAAGGAGCACAACTCCATCGGCCCACAGAAGCTGACGACCATCTTTTCGCCATGAAACCGGCGACTGATGCCGGTTCTGAGGGATCGCCATTCCTCCATATACATCTACAACGCAAGAGGGATCAAGGGTCGAAGGTGTTACTCCTGGTTGCGCCTCTCTCTTGTCGATCTTCGTTCATTTCATGGTGAAAAAGGACTTGATTTTGCTCTTTCCTTTTAATCTACAGCACATGAAATTTTCAACATGTGCAGTGGAAACATATATAAGTTAGCTGACAAGAAATGTTTGTGCCCAAAGAGGTGAACATAAAGTTGCTATACAGCCACGCAAAAACCCCCTTTCCATATTCACTGTTCTTAAGATAAACATCTTGTTGACTATGTTCATTAAAGTGTGCAAGCTCTTATGGTGATTGAAGCATATATGGATAGGTGATTTTTTCTCAATATGCTTTGGTTTTGGAAAGACCTATCTGATCATTTCATAGTTGGCTGAATGTAACTTTGCCATATATGGGGACTTCACCTAAGTTCTAAGCTACATCTTCGATATCATCATGCATATGAAAGTCGACCTGACGAAAAAACTTAGCTTGGTCTCGGGAACATATACAAGGTTCTTCTTAGTTTACATAAGTACGATGCTTCGCGTGCGTCAGAAATTAAGAGATTATTGTAATAGAAATGACGATGACGAAACAAAGATGTTGGATTACTTCTTTGATTGTCCCAGTCTATGCAACACGTTTTGAAAATAAGCAGAATCTTAATCTCCCTCAAGTAGTGCTATTCGATATGCCATGATGTACATGTTTTCATTAGATCCAACTTGCAATTAACATGCTCTTGATAGGGTTGATTCATGTGATAGGTTTTCTTGATAGACCTCGCGAGGATGCTTATGTTATCTGTCTTCAGGATTTTCTTTTCGGAGTTCATATTCTGTCTACCGTCGTGTCGCTACTAGTTGTTGGATGCCGACACAAACCATCATTTAGCGATATTGATGTATACCCGCCCCCGTGCCGTTCACCGAACCAAAACCATGCAAATAAACATATATAACCTTGACTTAATCTCTCTTTTTTAAAATTTGAGGATTAATCTTTCAACCTAAATAAGTCCCTTTTTTTTCCATAGAAAATGAACAATTTGATAAACATTTTCGGAAAAATAATTATTTGTATCACTTAGAAAAGTTAGTCAACGGAAGAACCTTTTATTATCAACAATGATTTATGCCTAAACATCTTTGTTGATGATGAAAAAAAATTCAAAATTGATTTTCGTAAATGATACAAACTATAATTTTTAGGAAAATTGTTTTCCAGATCATTGATTTTTCACAAAACAAACGCAAATTGTTGTCATTTCTGTTGGCTTGATGAGGAGGTGGAAGTAGTTGATAGATCAATACTTGCTTCAATTTTGCAAGTAATTAAGGATTATTTTCGATACGAGGAAGATATTCTTTGTAATTTATAGGCCTACCAAGTACTTATATTAGAAGGGCAAATTGTTATCTAAACTCGCAGAATGATTTGGTGCTAATAGTAGCGTTCTAAGCATATTATACTTGAAACATCAGTCACCAGTTCAATTTTACACTAATTATTTTGATTCCTTTCATCTATCATCTCATATATGCTTATTGTCGAATACATCTCTTCAGAGTGTCATAACTTTTACAAATGAATATATCAAAATTAGAAATTACAGAAACAATCCTCTTTTTTAATACTTCAGGGCACAAGAGGGAAAACCCGACTGCTTAGATAGCCATAAAACACTTTGCAAGTCTCATCAATCGGTTAAGCTCAGGTTTGGAACTCAGAGCAGTTTACACGCAGTCAGTGGGACTAGAACAAATGACCCCAGTTCCTAAGTTGGAAACCCCAACACCCCAACCAATTGCGCCGATTTGGGGGTTTAGAAATAATCCTTACCTTCCCTTCAATTTACCTTTTTTAGTTTCAAAACATATACTTTACACCACCTTAGTTCAAAATCGTAAGGTTTATACCTTGAGGTTTTTAAAATAACCTATACTTTATTACTTCCTCTATTTTCTATAGTTTCTCGGACTCCAAAAGTTCAAAGGATTAGTTGTATGTTTTTCAAAGTATACGTTTGAAAAGTAGATGATGTAACGGCCAAACTGATTTGCAACAAGATTTGACCTTGAAGCACCGAGATTACTTATTTTTCTCTAAGTCAAGCAATTGTTCGAATTTCGCATGGGAATCTTGAACATCGTCGTATATTGATTACTATTCGTTAGAAAGTCCAACTAAAAAAAGTTATGTTCCCAAGTAACGGACTGGTAACCTGTACAAATTGCATACTTGTTAATGCTTTCTTTCGCGTGTAACTCGAGCATTACACAGTTACACATACGTTTCATACTTTAGTTCGTCTATTTTGATACGGTATCACCTTGAAGTCTGAATTATTCGCGCGTCATCTAACGCTATATTTTGCATGTGATTCTTGTTTTTCTTTGCCACTGTTCAAATCCGAGTTCACTGAATTTTGTTCTTCTTCTTTTTTTGGCTTGTGTTATCTAAACTCATCCAATCTTATATTCATGTAATCTCCTTTACAAACCAGAACGGTTGTTTAAAGTCGCTGATTCTCGCATTAGAATTGCGCCAGAAATCAAGGGGATATAATCGTTAAGTCGCATCAATCTGTGAGAAACGGGTTCGTTTCCCCGAGTTGAGAATCCATCCAATGTCGAGACTTCTGATGGCTGCAAAATGTCAAAAGTCGATCGACTTGGAGAGAAACAATCAATCTCGATTGACTAGAGCCTTCCATGTCAAATCTCGTTGAAACTCAGCTTGGTGAAGTTGTCAAAAACAACCGGTCACTTGCTCTGTTTGACTTTGGGTAAACTCTCACACGTTTGAAGAGTAGGTATAATTTATCAGAAATTTCATCTGATAAAGTAGAATCATCTACATGATTCTCAAGTTTGGTAAACCTAAAAAACGATCAAGCCAATGAACCGTCACTAAGATATTAACGAAGGATCGGATCAGATCCACCAAATAGAAGAAAATAGAGAGAGAGAGAGAGAGAGAGAAGAGCATCTTATTCATGAACGTTTACATTGGCGGAAGGGGGGACATCGCTTATGAACATTTACCAGCAAGCATAATGCTGAACCACTCTCTATTCAATCGTGCGATCTCAATACCGAGGCACAAGGAGGTTTGAACCTTGCGCGAATGTTTTACTTAAGTGTTGGGCACGATGAGGATTGGATTTATGAAGACAGCCAAAAATTTTGCTCAAAAGATATAACCCGCAAGTTGGCTGATCTGATTCTCAACTGATACTCTCTACATGTAGATCATGGCAAACTTAAAAAGAAGAAAGATCCACTGGACTTGGAGCAAAAAGCTTTCTTGCTCCCTCGCAGTCGATATTATATACACTACAATACATCATACATCTATAAATTGGGCAGCACCCAAGAATAAATAGAAGTAAATAAAGAACAAGAGGGAAAGAAAGAAGAAAAAGGAGATGGTTGCGAGGGGCGTAAAAAATTGTGGAACTTACGTCTCTTGAAAAGGGAAAAGAAAAGATGTCTACTTCCCTTCATACTGACAATGTCATGGCCTTTGAACCATGACGCGACGGGATCAAACTCATTTAGCAGTTCCGTTGGTGCAATATGGGCAACTTCAAGAAGTCGGTGTCATGGATCCTTCAGATCTACGAGCAGCCTGACTAGAAGCCGAGGACCTCTCCGACGCACGGACATTGTACCTTTCATAGACCCTCTCACGATTCTCTGACCACCAAGTCTCTGCCTGATGCTCCCCGAATCTTCTCCGGCTGCAGATGCACTCTCAAATTAATTGCCACAAAGGTGGAAGACATAAGAGCCAAACAGGCACATCATTAAAATAATAAGGAAATCGGCAATGCCAAATGCTGCACTTTAATTTGATAAATTCTGCACTTCCATCTAGTGATATAAGTGTCATTATGTAGAATAGACATGTCCTAGGTTCCTGTTTTGTTTATAACTAACTAAGTCCAGGAATAAAGGACAATGTTCACAGGATATGGTGCCTACATGAAATGATACGTTTTTCACAAGGCATGCTGCATTTTCCTTTATAAAAAAAAATGAGATGGTATCAGTCTGCAGCTATTCCAATTACCGCAGTCATTGATAGACAGGTCAAGTACTATAGGTACATACAAAGAAAAAGTGCCAATCAAACAAAGATAACATTCATTTTGGTTAATGAGAATAATAAACTTATACAGAAACTAGGACAGAATGCGTGAGAACACAATCTCCGGACTCAGGACGATCTCGAAGATCAACTGATTAAAACCAATTTAATGTTTAAATAACGAGACAAAGAAATCAGCTCATTACCTGAAACGCACTCTCTTAAGATCTCTAGTTCCATCACGCAAGGCCACCAGGGTTATATACACACCGGGCTCATACTGTTCGATCCATTCAGCCTCAACTGGAATAATGTTACTGGCCAATGCAGAGTTCCTGGAACCAACTCCATTCTCTCCGCTTTGTGAGGGTCGAGAGTCTCCACCATGGACCACCTCTGTGCCATTACCGTTAGTTGCCTGATTTCCATGTTCGCCGTTAGGAAGCCTGACATCACGGTGATCATCTGTCATACCGGAGTTCAGAGGGCTCTGATTCTGTTGGTGCATATTGGTTTTACTGGCTGGAAATAGAGTTCCAGGAGATCGACCAAGATTTTGAATTCCAGTGGCTAAAGCAGATTCATTTGCTGTAGATGAAGCCATGAAAGAGGAGCTAAATGAATCTGATCTAGAATGACATTCGCTATTTGCATCAGGACGGTAAATGCCATTAAACTCCAATCCATTCGGCAGGCACATCTGTATCACACTCTCTGCATCATAGACACCAGGTGGAAGTCGTTCAGCAATTTCCTTCAGCTGACAAAAGGAGACAATGCATATGAACTATAAGTCAGAAAGTGAAAACTCAAAAAGTAAGGGCCATTTCTGAGGAAGAAAAGGCAGCAGAATTTGCAGCACATACTCGTGAATGAAACAACGAGTTACATATATGAAAGAGGGTGTAAAATAAAGAATTGAGAATCAGGATTGTAGATAGCCATCGTTATTGATAAATTTCTTCAGGACTCTTTTACAGGAAAGTTGCTCTATCAGAATATCATCGGATCCTGGTGTTATAATAAATTTGTTTCTAAAGGAGTGGACAAGGCACCATACTATGGACATGCAATGCAGAGATGAGAAAGAAACCTGCGCTGTGAGCAACATAATAACTTCCTTTGCAGCTCTAGATTTAGCTGATTCTTCTGTAGCCAGTGACATTGCTTCTTGGGCTTTCTTAGTTGATCTTTGCAGCTCTAACTCCTGATGTTCACATCTTTGTCTGAGACTCTCAACCTGACCAGATCCACAAGAGCTGTGAGACTACTAGTTTCTTTCTAGGATATTTTTCTGAGGACATAACGACATGCAGTTGACATACCTGAGCACGCAACTTAAGCACTTCTTGGTTTAAAAGCTCATTTGTCTTCTTCAGACTGTCTGTTATGCTTTTGGAGAAGGAAAGTCCTGATGTTGTCGGAACAGGTGTAGCAGAACGAGGTGGACTGGGCCTTCTAGAGAAAGGTGACACTGACCTAGAACTAACTCCAGACGGAGTATGAACTGGTTTTGGAGCAGAGCGTCGCAGTTCAGTTGCTGTAGACAAAACAGCATCTCTTAGCTGCAAAAATGGGGGAGCTTGTGAGGAATGAACCAAGGAAAAGGTGTCAGCCTTTTTTCCTTGTTTAGCAGCTTTACTGTCCAACTGCTTAATCAAGTCCATATTGGAAGGCACGCTTGCCTTTGACAATCTTAAATCAGCCTTGTCTAATCGGTCCTTGTTTTCACCTGATAAGCGAGGCACAGAGTTCCTTCTATTATTGACACTGCCTTCCAAAACCTTACTCAGCTTAGCATAACATGAATCACACACACGACATGGTTTGTTAGGATTGGGCGCCAAGGCTGCTCTTAAAGCTTTTCTAGAACTGCATGCATGGCAATGCACAAGCCCACAGTTATAGCAATTGTGCCTTTTCCGAGTAAATCCAAAAGCCTGCCTACAAGCAGCACACTGAGACTGCTCAGCACCAGAAACCCATTTGTGAAGACATATAGCTGCCGTATAGTTTGAACCACAAGATATATACTTCACATGCCTGTCCTTCAAAGCTTCAACTAGAGTTGGTGTTTTCCGATCCTCGAGATCTCCGTGGCCCAACCTCCCATTAGCACCCTTTCCCCATGTATAAACTTCGCTCCTTGCTGTTAATACAGCCACGTGGTATGAACCACAGGCAATTTCTTCAACAGTTTCCCCACGGAGTTTGTCCTCTACTAAGCTTGGTACCTTCCCATCAGACTGAGGATTTCCAAGCTGACCACAAACGGTACTCCCCATGGTGAAAACATGCCCTGATGTAGTTAACCCAACAGTAATACTATGCCCGCAAGCAATTTTGTAAAAATTATAGTCTATAAGAGCCGGCACACATGTGGGTTTAAGCCGTGGCTCCTTGTCTCCATGTCCTAGGCGATTTTTATCTCCATCGCCCCAAGTGAATAATTTCCCTGAAGAAACAGCCGCACTAGACTGTGTGACAATAACATCCACAATAGCAGCAGTGTGCCACACCCCACAAGCAACAGCAATTGTCCTCAACCCTAGAAGAGATTCTACTTCTTTAGGATACCTAACATTTTCCCTGTCCCCGTGACCCAAAGCACCAAAAGTTCCATCACCGAAGGTAAAAAGCTGTCCACTTGATGTTATCAGTGCGGTGTGCCAGGGACCACAAGTTACTGAAGCAATTTGAAGTCCCTCAAGAGGACCCGAAACTCTTTTGGGTATCCAGTGGCTAACATCTGTACCATGGCCAAGAAGCCCAGCATTATGTGTGCCATCGCCCCAGGTATAAAGTTCCCCAGTCACTGTCACAGCACAGCTGTGGAACTCACCACAGGCAACAAAGTCAACATTAGCAAAAGCCAGAGATTCAACTAAATGAGGATGTGTCACATCCTTCCCAGCGCCATGGCCAAGCCGGCCCCCTGATTCTTCACCCCATGTAAACAATTCACCTTGCTTCGTAACCAAAGCAGCGTGTCGAACACCACAAGCTATGTGATGTACATCCAGAACAACATTAGATTCTAAAGGCCGGGGCACAAGTACATCTGCTCTCGTCGTCACAAAACTAGAATTTTTACTGGCATCCACCCTGACAATGCTATCGCATATCACCTCGCCCCAAATGTACACGTCACCTAAAGCATCACAATCATCGGGTGCAGAACCATGACTTGACGTGCTGGGTGCACTAGAAACACTAACTCGAAAAACATCTGAATTAGATCCTTTTACTAGCATGTTTGTGTTGTCTGATGCTACATATGATCGGTCAAAATGGAAAGAGTTCTCAGTATGGATAGTCTTTGGAGAAGAATTTGGATTAGAACTCAAAGAAAAATCAGGAGAACTGATATCTCGTGTAGCACTGGCAGAACTGTCACTCTGACTATTTGATGTCAAATCTCTACTGTCCTGAAATAGTTAAGAGCAAAAAATGTCATTGACAATAAACATTGACAACCACTTATGTCTTAAAGCAGACTTCCGACCATAGACAACCACTTATTTCTCAAAGCAGACTAAAATACCCATCAACATGGCAAAACTACTTATCCCACCTGCAATTAATCACGTTCTTTGCAATGTAACAAATACTACATACCTATCACCAGATGTCGGATAAAACATTACTAGCTCTCACTGATAAGCATAATTGTAGTTCAGACAACCATTGGCCAAAGAATGAAAGATTTTAAGAAAAAGGGACATTCAAACGAATTTCTAGGTAGGAGGCATTACGTCAAGACAGAGACTGCCGTCACCCCATCCATCAATTTTTGAGCGTCCTCCCTGACCAGTGGAGATCAGTGCTTTGAGGCCTGCAATCCACACCTCAGCCTCAACTTTGTCCTTGCAGATCTGGAGAAAATTTAAATATCACGTGCATAAAGAAAAAACAGAACTCGCTTCAAATTAGAAATAAGGAAAAGCTCTTCGCATCTTAGTGAAAATCTCAAGTTTCTGTCACTAACCAGATCAAGTGACCGTTTCCCGTTTTTGTAAATAAGAGAGAAGGACAAGTAGTCCTTCTCTGGTCGCAGATAACGTTGAAATACAGCCTGACATAGAATAAGTAGAAGACTTTAATGAAAGCATACATAGTAAGTGTATTTAATCAAGGCAGCACTATCTTTCCTTGAATATTGACATGAATGTAATTATCGGGGAGAGAATAAATCGGGGAGAGAATAAAATGATATCAAAAGCAAGAAATGGAATCTCACAGTTCTTTGTCCAGGAATAATTCTTGAAACAGATGCTAATTTCAAACTTTTTTCACCGCTACTTGATATCCAGATCAACGATGATTCATCCTGAAATTCACAGTAGAGCAGTGGGCAAGTTAGTAGCATAACACTTTTAGTGAGGAAACATAGCACTGAGGTACCAACTAATAATGTCACCAGAAAACCTGCTTGCCCAGTTCGTTTATCTTCTGTCTGAAAATGGTTTTCCAAGATTAAAATCTTCAAGTCTTAATGAACAGGAATATAATGATGCGTAAAATGCATAGACTAGGGTCACCTTTGTGAGAAATTTTCAGAGGAAAGCAAGATTAATATTAAAATCTTTATAAAAAAAAAAAAAGACAGAATAAACGTAACTAGGAATTACCTATAAGCAAGGGATATTTTCAAAATCTACCTGGCAGAAAGAAACAAAGAACTCGGGCCAATAAGACAGGCTGCTAGGGCAATGTTTGCCCAATTGAGAATTTATAGTTCCAAATTATGTTATCAAATCCATAAGACAGACTGCTAGAGGATAGCAATTACACGTAACAGCATTATCTTGTAAAGAATGAAATCCTCTAGTTTCATGCAACACTACAGACAAGTTATCCACATAAATGACTGCATGTATCAATTTTAGACTCTTCCTCTCTGCAGCAAAGGAAAACCGATAAAGAGCAATTTATCATTGAATGGTTTAAATCACCCATGCATTTGATGGAAGGAAAACCAGATTCATTTTTATGGTACTTTCTTCCCCGGGTCTCTCTCAATAACTGTTGCATCTGTGAAAATAGTGTCGTCCAAATAAACTTCTAAAAGCTTACAATGGACTAGATTAATAGATTTATTAGTAACGCTCACATTGGATAGTCTGAATGGGTAGAATTTAGGCTTTCCTTTTCGACCATACTTCAGCAGTTGAGCACCTTTTTTCAAAGCAATCAATGCCTGCAAAAGGGTAGAAACGTCATTTATGTTTGAGCGAGAGACAATAATATAAGCAGTTGGAAGGAGAACTGGAAAAGCTAGTTGGTTTAAGCCAGAACATTTATATGGCTCCATCCATGTCTAGCAGACAATCACCAAACAAGTTTCAAGATAGACAGCAGCTTAGGTTTCCTGATACAGAGGAACATTTTCCCTTATCCAACTATTCTCTTCATAAATATAAAGTGGCATGGAGAGCTTGATGCATCCATACACTAATAATACGGCCTAATAATGCTTTACAACATTAAAGTAAAACAAGCATAATGGTCGTTTCTGTAGTTTTCCCATAACCCAATCATGATCAACTTGCTTGCATAAAATCTATTGGAATTAAATTGCCTGTATGCACTAATGAACTCAAGGACAGAGCTATGCCATTTGTAGTACTCTTATGCACTGCTGTCTATGGCAGTGCATGTAACTTTATATGTTGCCATCCCTCGGCTTAGATTTTGCAAAACTTTTTCTCTCGTCCTTCCAAACTTAAGTTTCCGTGTCTGCCACAACCAGTATGAATCATTGGTTAATTTCGACATAGGTTGTTCTTGAATATCTTATGTAACCACCCACTATTGATTGAAGTATATTAAAAAAGAATCCCAGATAACGCATTATCCTTCCTAATTTCCTAGCCAAACTACCTTTAAGGAAAGAACCTTCTGCCAAAAAGATTCAGTATATGTATAATTCACGCTACAAAGGCCATATTATCCGCCATCGCCACAATCATTTGTGACAAAACTGAGATCGAGCATGACAATTGAAAAGGCTATGGGAGAGTAACAATCCCATATGCTAATGCAGTAGGACCAGGACTTGAATTTCACTCGTGATCCTAGTGCATGAGTCCACTGCAAATTAAGGATTTATCAGAGACCAAAAAGAAGTTGTCCGCCGTTGATTGGCTCTCAGCCAAGCACTCGATCAAACAGAACCCTTAGCTGAAACCCTTTCATCTCTTTCCGCAGCCACAGATGAAGTGTTACGATACAGACTAGCAGCAAGCATATATGAGGCTTTGTCGAGACAGCATGAAGGCACCAATATAATTGCCTCAAAGCTTCCACAGAAGAAGGCAGAGGAACTTTGAGACACCTCGCCGTCTGCCACCCCAGCCCCAACAAAAGAAAAAAGGATGAAAAACAAAAGTGACCCAAGCTCTTTTCTATCAAAATAAAAGAGAAGAAGGTGCTGATTACACGTTTTGAGCATGAAGAACAGAATGCATTATCCTATAATATCTCACTGGTTCTCCAGTCATAACCACACCTTAGAATATTCATTTCCCTTTTCTTCCAATTCATTGATGTTTGGAGCAGTTGCTCCAGTCAATAATCAGTGAAGATATCCACCTCTCACAGATACCAGATTCTACTTAATACAATCGCTACTTCTATAGTCTATCTCAACTGAGGACAGGGCCACAGTAAGTCCAGAGCTTGCAAAGCATATCCAGAAATAAATGAAATCTACCAGCCCAAAGCCTCAAATTCGTAACCGACGACATAACATCTCAACAGGAACAACGAGGGAAAAAGATTGCCAACTCGACGCATGTCCCAGCATATCTCAGAGAGAAAGATAGGCGAGAGAGAGAGAGGACCTGCTCAACGTCACGGTCGGCATTCCCGTAGCTAACAAGATCTGCCATTCCATGTATGAGAATCACCGGAAATCCACCGCCCTCTCCGATCTCTCACCGGACGCCCGGACATCATATACCTCTCGACGACTTCAACACTACCATCAACGACCCCTCTCTTCACACCACCACCACCACCACCAATGCAATATTTATCTCCCCCGCTTTCTGCAGGCACCAAAACGGAAAACACCGAAAGAACTCCCGCTCAGCACCCTACCAAAGAGATCTGCGACTCTCTCCGGGAAAATCGAACAGCATCGACCTCTCCCAAGGTCAATACGATCACAGTCCAGAACTCCGCAGGCACTCGCTTCCGAATGCAAGTACGGCGCCGGGCTTAGCACCGGCCGCCGGATAATTCACCGTCCTCGGACACCGAGATCGCCGGGAGGGATTCGAGCTCCAGCGACGGAGAACGGCGACGGAGGCGAGCGAGCGAGCGAGAGAGAGAGAGGCGAGTTTTTCAAAGACTGTAAAAAGAAGTACGAGTGGTCAAAGCGAGAAAAAGCGAGAAAAAAATGGGGAAAAGTATGCGAGATGAAATCGCTTCTTGCTAGATTTCCGAGAAAGAGAAAAAGGGAAAAAGAAAAAGAAAAAAAGGAATAAATCATCCCCATCTAGAAGACATCTCGCGGCCGCAGTCTCCAGCAAAATCGACGGCCCATAAATATCCCGAGAGCGAAAAAGAAAATGGAAAATAAATTCATCGAATTTCCCCCTTCTTTTATTTATTTATTTATTAATCTTTTAATGAATAATAAAGAGGGTGCGTACGTTTGGTGTTAATGTGGGCACGTCGTGACTCGTGAGGGACCGTGCTCCGGAAGCCCAGGACACTCACCAGTCGGGAAAGGTACGCTGTCCCTGCGAAATGACCCATCTGCCCCCACCCGGACCTGACGTGGTCATCCAGAGATGCGGCGGGAGGTTGTACTTGCCACCTGCACAGGCCTGTGTCGCGTAATCCGTTCTCCCTTCCCCTCGTTGTTCTCGTTTTTAATTTGATAAATATATTAGATAATGGACCTCCGTAAATCCTTAAACTAATTCGTTTAGGACCTCGTTCAAATCTTGAGATCTTTTGAACGTTAAAACAATTAGAGGTCCGTTCTCCCCTCTCACCGTTGTTCTCATTTTAATTTGATAAACATATTGGGTAGTACCTTCAAAGAATCCAAAATCCTACCGCAAAAAATTTCAAATTTGTACACTATTATCATATTCACTCATAACTAATTTTCGTGCAGCAAAAAAAAAAAAAAACTGATACATCAATCGCAAATTGGTACATCTATACCTCATTTACCTTGAATCAAATTTTCATGTTAAAAAAAATTAGGCATTTTAAAGGATTTTCAAACTTGAACAAGATCTCAAAGCATGATTAGCACATTTTTAGCGTATTTTTCAATCTAAAATTTTTGTGATTTCAGGATTTTTGTGACATAAAAATTAGTGTGGGGGTAAATATGGCAATGGCATACAAATTTGGGATTTTTTGCGACACGAAAATAAATTTAGGGTAAATATGACATGAGTGTTTTCGTTCAAGATTTTTTGTAGTATTAATCCAAGGAAAAAAGCCACAAAAAATCCAAAACTGTGCCCATTGTGACGCATATATCCTTATTTTTTTATGATATAAAAAACCCAAAAAGTATGCCTATTCTGACACATTTATCATAAACTTTTTTCTTGTAACATAAAAAAATCTATGTATCTATGTGACACATTTACCCTCCGTCAATATTCTAATAGATGATTTTTTTAGTCAAAACAACATTATTTTTATTTTATTTAAACCACGTAGACACCATGTCAACACTAACTACTTTCTGACGTTTATATAGGTAGATTTTTTTACCGTTCTTCATTGATAGAATTTCGACATAAGGTAAATGTGTCACACATGTATAAATTTAGGATTTTTGGTGGCACGAAAAAGTTCAACGTAAATGTATTATAGTTGGTATAATTTGAGATTTTTGGTGACTTTTTTTCCTTCATCCAAATGTGGTTTTTTGCAGGGAAAGAGGGGTTCGGATCCCGTGCAGGGGTGCAGTACGTGGTCCAAAGATCCGAGGCGTCCAGTCATCAGATTCATGACCGCGGGGGCACATGGGAATGTGACGGGATCTTGGTTTTTGGGTTTTCATTGCGAGTTCCGGGGAGAGAGAGAGAGAGAGAGGGAGCGCCCCCACGTTGGTGGTGTCTGACCAAAAGACAAAAGTCTCCACTTGCTGAGCAATTCGTAATTTGCATCAAAAGACAAAAAAAACAAAAACAAAAGCCCGGGCCAATCGAGGCGAAGAATGTCGCTTTAGGACCAAGCACACCTGGCATTTATGCGTCCCCGGTTCGGTTGCTCTTTTGTTCCTTCGAATCGTCTCCAAGAGCATGACGGAACCGTGGGATTTATCTGAGCCCGTCCCATGTCCTATCTCACCCGGCCCGTATGTTCCTGGGAATCGCGAACTAGACCCGATCATCGGACTTTCCCGATTGTCGGGTTTAATATTGGAATTCCTCCGTCGAGGTTGTGCGGGCGGGCGGGCAGGCTCGTGCCCAAGAGAAGGGAACCGCTTGCCCCGGTCGGGTCGGCTCGAATTCGTGCTTCGGATCTTCATGGCTCGAGTGGGCCTAGTCGGGCCCAACGGGCCATCTTTTATCTATGAGCAAGCGAGCGAGCCACGACCGTCCGGGCCTCGATCTCGGGTTCCGGAACACGGAAATTGGGCCCAATGAAGGCCCGAGGCCGGTCCGTCCTTGCGGTGCACCCACCCGTACTGGATCCTCGTTTATAATCCCTCGCGCTGCTGCGTCCCCAGCTCGAGAAATCGAAGGGAGAATCATGAGGGCAAAACATCGCAACAGCATTTCCCTCAGAAGCACCTAGGGTTTTAACTGAGCCCAATCCCAGAGCTCGCGCGAGCGAGATCTCCCTTCCCCTCTCCTCTCTCCCTCTCTCTCTCTTCGATCTCTTCTCCGTTCGTCGCAGATTCTTCTCGGCCCTTCTGTTGTCGGCTGCTGCCCTGCTCAAGCTTCTCTCCCGCGATTAGGAGGATGGGGGACGGTTACTGGAATCGGCAACAACCAGTCGTTCCTTCTCCTGGGCTGCTCAAACGGCCTCGTCTTGATTACGGTACTCTCCAGTTCCGCGAGTTCCTTTTGCTACGTTACTTTTTGTTCATGGGAAGCGCCTGGCGGAAATTGTTTAGGATTTTATGGAGCTTTTCTGCGCGCGGCTGTGCCCAATCGAATGGTTGCGATTTGGGAAAAGCTGTGTTTTCTCGTGTTAGTTTAATTGCTGTTGCGAAATTTGCTCACTGAATAGTCTCCGGGCTTTCGATGTTGTTCACCTAGAGCTTGGGCCTTGCTTGTGTTTCTTGATTGTTTGCAAATGGCCGTTCTTTTTGGAGTCTGGGCGGCGAAATAAACTTGATGGGCATTGCAAAAGGGGTTCAGGCGGCGCTTTGCAGTATGTTGTCTTCTTATGTTGGTTTAGCTTCCAGAGGCCAATTTGTACTCTGGATCTGTCGCACTAAAACCACTGAAATAGTGAATTGCAAGCAATCTTGCAGTAATCTGCTCTTTTGGCGGTGTCTTACATGCATAGCTGTGAAAACCTTGCATTCAAGAGTATTTTAGGCATGCAAATTTTGCTAGAATTGTAGGTCATCGGCCATATTATGAATGGTTGCAATGCATATCACCTCGTACCATCAATTTCCATCTGTGTGGTAGTTTTTTCCATAATAATTATATGCTTGTTGTTTGATTCATTTTCACTTGACAAACCTTTGTGTAAATATTTGAGGATCTTCAAGAGAGAGTGAGAGAGACATACTCAAAAGTTACATCTTTACTCAATAACTTAACAAAAGATTACATTAGATGGCGCTATTTATTGAGCATGAGAGACCCTAAAAAAACCTTAATTTCCTGATATACGACACCTACTAACTATTGACTAATATCCGGAAATGTACTGCAACACCCCCTTAAGCTGGAGGATCCATCTTTGCTTATGATAGGTGCAAGTTTCTTTCAAAGTCTGTAGCTGACACACATATAAATTGGACCTTACAGTAGACAAGGGATGTGGATACATTGAACCAGATTTAAGACAACGACGACTATGTAACTTGGACCTTATACATCAAATTGATTGACCTACTTTAACACCTTTTTTGACTAAAGCTTTAAAGAAAAAACCGAGATCAGAAAATTGAAACGTTTCTCTTTCTCACACAACCAAAGTAAAACACGTGAGAACTTGACTTTATCAATTGGGGCAACGTAAACTGCATCACTCCATGGCACTCAATTTTGGCTGCTCAATGGAGGCATGCTGGACTCCAGTGACTTCGCTTGTCGATGAAACTCACAATCAAAAGTGAGTCTAGCATTGGATAAATCCACATCAGGTATTGAGATTTGAGAAGACCCAAAATAGGTGATTCTGTTGAAGATGAGTTGCTGCTGGATAGGGCCCTTTTTCTTTGACTTTTTTCTTTAATAACTGAGAAATTTCTCTTAAGGAAACAAAAAAGCATACAAACCAAAGCAAATTTGTGAAGCATGACCAAAAAATGGGAAACATCAGAGGATAACGAAGGAGTCGAAGACAACTGCTGGGATAGAAGACTTGACGGAACCCTGGAATGGAGAATAGAGGGACTTGACTGGTGGTGGCCACTATCAAGACAGAGAGATGAGGACAGAGTTCGACTTTTGACAATTCTTACACTTCACAATCAACAAAGAAGAAAATAGATGAACAAAGAACTTAGCACCAGAACTGGCTCGATGAAGATGACACAGAACGATGGCCTAGGAACGATATTGACTAAGGATGGTGCTACTCTCGAAGATGACTGGAGTAGATCTACCAGCAGAGAACGACGATGCTGCTCTTGAGGGTGACAACTGAGCAAAGTGGGCAGACTCTAATAGGACTTTCAACTAATGGAGGAAGAGGGATGAAGGACAGCTCGCTACTAAGGCTCTCAGCTTGTGACTGATGACAGTGAGGTACAACTCCTCCTAGAGATGAGTAAAGATTGTAGGGAAGCTCAATGGGTTGACATAGAAGAAGATGCTGATGTCGCTGGCGACAGGAAGGGGACAAAGAAGATGATAGTTGCAACAGAGACGATGATTGAGATGACAAAGCTCAGAGAAGACGATAGCTGGCTTGCTTGCTGACTTGTCGGAGAAGACAACAATAGGCCTTTTTTTCTGTTGTTGATTTAAGACTAATGGCAAGAAGAAAGATAAAACTAGGGCCTTGATTGGGGTCCTTCTCTCTTAGTGGCTTTGATACCATGTAAATATCCTAGGATCTTCAAGAGAGAGGGAGAGAAAAAATGCTGAAAAGCTACATAATTGAATAAAAGAGATATAAGATGTCTCTATTCATAGAGCGAGAGAGACACTAACAAAACTGTGATTTCATTATATATGGCCACCTACTAACTCATGACTAATATCTATAAATATATTTCAGGAATGGTCTTACTGTCTCTGACTAATAAGGGTTCCCCCTTCCCTCTTCCACTCGTCGTATCTCCTCTCCATCTGGCTCAAGTAATCATCAACAAAAGATGTGTTGCTAGTTGATGAATTGTGCTGCTATGGTTGTTGGTCTGTTAGTATAAATGGTCAATTAGTTGGAATCTTGGACAATTTGAAACCTTTTTCCCCTGTAAGTGTCAACACTATTGCATTTTTATGTGCACTTGAAAATCCGGAGATGGGTCCATAAGGACAGCTCAAGCAGCTTTTTATCCAAAAATGAGAGAAACAGAGAGATTCAAAGAAGTGAGAAAAGTGAATAATTAGTTCGTCCTTGAAGGAACCACAAAGATGGATTTGTTCATTGATGGTAAAATCTCTACTTTTCAAATGTAGCATGCATAACGTCAATTAGGAATGGCCGTACAATCTGTATGTACTCTGATAGGTACTTGATGATGACTTGCTAATCTTATGTTTTTGCTGTTTTTTCTTTAGTTAAATTTTGAAACATCTTTTTACTGTCAAATTTTAAAACATTTGAGTGGAGCAAACAGGGACATTGGGGTGGCTATGGACACTGCATGATTTACCATGCATTCTGGTTCGATGGTTTTGTGACAAGTTGGTTTATCGTGCAGTTCCCTGAGATTTATTGAAGACTGCAGTTCCCTTTTTATTTGGCAATTTCCACTTTGCTACTATTCCTCGTGCATTCTGGTTCAATGGTTGTGTGATGAATTGGTTTATCGTGACATGTTGTCATGTACACCTCTATTTGGTCATTAATGTGCTATGCCTTTAGTTTCAGCACTAAATGAGCTAATATTCCATGATAGTTTGATTCAAGATAATAAAAGCAATGTCTACCTCGTAGGTTGATCTAACTCCTAATCTGGCAAACATAAGTGTGCATCTTTTAGGCATTCATCTAATGTGGTTGGCAGTACATAGCTTGTCACTCTTTTCCTCCAGTATGAGTTTGCTTTGAAAACTCTGCTATAAAATTGTTCTTAAGGAAGATACAGTACACCAAAGAATAAATGGGGCTAGTATAAATGAGAGTGTTCGGTATACATGTTTATGCACATGCTCTCACTTCAGTAGCCTCTGTTCATCCACTTCAACTGTTAGACTGTGCCACTTTGCACCTGACCATATAAGTTTTTTTTGGTGATCAGATGTTCCTCCTCCAGGCTTGCCTTCGGGTCCTGAGATGCAAAACTATCTAGATAATGATCCTAATGGACCTAGGGCTGTGAAGGACACCAAGACAATAGGATCGGCATATGACCGATATCTCCAGAGCTCAGTAAGCCTTCCTCTTTTGAACTTGTCATACTTGTGTTTTTTCTAGTCCATTCCAACAGGGTTCGCTAAGGGCGTTATATAAATACTTTTGAAGCAAATGTCTTCACATACTCCTGGAGAAGCTAGTACATATGGCAACGTTGGAATGGGACGAACAATGGGTGGTGGAATGCCAGGTGCTCCGGTTGCTGATCCTTCTTTGATGAGCCGTCCTGGGCCTCTTGCTCCGGACATGGCAGCAAATGGTCGAAATGCTGGTTTTGGTGGTCCACTTCCGATGGAAGCCATGGGAAGGCCAGGCCGTGAAACTGTTCCGTTGCCTCCAGATGCTTCCAGCACTCTGTATGTTGAAGGACTTCCTCCTGACAGTACAAAAAGGGAGGTTGCTCGTATCCTTTTGATGTCTAACAGTGGTTGTAGTTGGCAATGTATCAGGCTTTCCTGAAATTTTCAAGCTAATTGGAAGTCAGATAAGAAGTCTTTACGCTTTTTCAAATTTCTTAACTTGCCTTTAGATATATTTCGGCCTTTCGTGGGGTACAAAGAAGTGAGACTTGTGATTAAGGAGTCGAAGCATGTAAGTCCAACTTATTCAGTATTTCTTTATGCTTTCTGTGCTATATTCTGACCTTTCCTCATGCTACTTTTGACCTTGCATTGCAGCGTGGAGGAGATCCTCTAATCCTTTGTTTTGTGGACTTCGTAAATCCAGCTTGTGCAGCCACTGCTTTGAGTGCCTTGCAAGGTGATAATCTACTTTTAACCTCTTCCACTGTTCCTTGGAATTGAAAAATAGGTAAAGAAAGGACACAAAATAAAGGAAGAGAAAGAATCAAAGAAATTTTGGGGAAAATAATATCTGGCATATTTTTTGTTTGTTGAGACATGACTCAGCTTTTTACTGACGATTTCACTTTGCATTCTCGTAATCTGTTCTTCCCTTCTCAACCACTGGAGTTTGGCTTTTGTTTGGTAGTGGTGTTGGGAAGAGGGGCCATTTTTAGTATGATATTTGCTGTCAGGGCTTTGGAAAGGTTAGTTTGGCGTATTTGTATGGGTGGGGGAATAGAATAGGAAGACTGGACTTGAATTAAATTCCTGATTGTCCTTGAAATAAATGACGAGAGATAGTAGACCACAGTAATGTATGAATAGTGTGGTGATTTGGGGGGGGGGGGTCACTATTCTTTCAGATGGTGTGATAATCCCATTTGGGATGCTATTTTATCTTGAAAGAACATCACTAAACACAGGACAAAGAAGAATGCCAATTCCTTTCAATTAAACACATCGTTGACGATCGCATATTTTCTTCATTGCTATATCTCAATTTAAAGTACCTTTGTAAGTGTCTTTTACTTAAGAAAGATTTTCCACTTGTGAAATGACCTGAGGTATTTGGTTGATTTTTTTCTCAGGCTACAAAATGGACGACCATGATCCAGATTCTGCTTACCTACGGCTGCAATTTTCTCGGTACCCTGGGCCAAGGTCAGGTGCTGGACCACGTGGGAGGAGGTGATGGGTGAGACCAAGTTTGATGGGGTGTGGTCTTCTGCACTTTACTGGTACCCATCAAGTTTGCTCTTGCGCTGGGGTTTGCATATCCATGGTTCAGCACATGGGTCTATGTGCTAATCAGATTGCTCTCTTCTTCCCTTAATGAGTTCTTGAGGTGCAGGATATGTCCACGGGATGCTGTCAAGATTGTAGTGGTGATGCCGAATGAGTCTGTGATATACGGCTGACTATGACTGTTAATCTTGTCATTCTATGAAGGGTAGTGTTGTATAATTGCCTTTAGATTGAAAGCTTTCTCATTCGACTCTTCCTCTGGTAGCATTTTTATGTTCTGGATATTTATTAAGTTCTATTGAGGAAATCGTGGGGGAGAACCCAATTTTGATTTGTCGCGGCACACACTAATTTGATGTTAGTGTTTGAATCCTTGCGAATGATTTCGGATCTGATGCTGTGACAAGTGCAGGCAAGCCTTGTTGATTCCCTTATCTTGCTTTGGTTTTCACTTCTCTTTCTGATATTATTTTCAAACTTACATGAAGATTGTCCTCGCAATTTTTGCCCTGAGTTGACAATGGAAAGAGAGACCTGGGTCGTCTCGGGTGTACAATTTCGCGAATAGCAATCTTCATGACATTTGGTTTGGAGGTAGCATATTCACGCACGCTCTGTTCATCCTCATCCGATGATTTTCTTCAAGCTGAATTCATCCTCTTGTTATTACTCCGTACCTCGAAATGTCATGATGCAAGCTCGCATATCTGGTGCCGCATCCTGATAATCGCGTTCATTCTTTTTTGTCATGTTCATCCATTAGATGTGGGGGAGTCCACTTCCTCCCTTGCAAATACGTGAATACGTGCGGAATTCATCCATTTCCGTTGTCATGTCCGTCCGAAGCAAGAAAGTACGCATGCATATCGAGTAGGACCAGACCAGTTATAGATTGACATCGTTTCAATTTTCACGCAAGTGTTTCATTCTCAACGATATGTGATGGCCTTGCCCACATCAAGTTTCCTTTCTCCTCATCATTCGATGATTTATTCCTAAACCCCTCCTGACCAAATAATGCGCAGTGGAATCCTTCTCTCCGCCTTTGTCCGACTATGCTTTCTCAGTTATGCATAGAAACGTAAGATGGGGTTTCAAGGAAAAATCATCCATAGCTGGGGTCGGAAAAAGACAAGACCGACCACTCCATAGTCCATACCACGTTGTCCACGTGTACAAGCACAGGTATAACTAGACTTGTCAAAATGGATCCGGAACTCATTCATGAACCCATATTTGATTAAATGGGTCGTTAAATGGGACTCATTGTTTCGCAGATCAGCCATAACGGGTTTTAAAAATGAGGAGGCCGAAATATATGATTCTTAAATGAGTATAATCTGAACCCATTTAACCCATTAAAAGCCCGTGTATAACCGAGCTGAAATTCCGCGAAAGCGATAATCAACTTCACCTTTTTGGTGAGCCGAGCTGTGTCTACTTCTTCATCTCTGCAGTAGCATGTTGTGCATGTGCGAGTGCACCATTTCTCTTAGCTTAGGTTTCGTACAAACATGAAGCGTCCATGAGAGAAGTGGTCGTTCACTGAAATGGATCGAAGAGCTAAGCATTTCTAACGAAGTAAGGCACGTGGCGTCACTTGACTTTTCTTGGCCAGAATTGTCAATGTCGACATTAGAGAACAGATCCAACACCAACACCAACACCTAGGGGTTGAGTGGAAAATTGAACAGCCAACGCTGTCGGTCTAATATCGCTGTCGGTGAGGAGGATTGCGATGCTCCTTCATTTGACCATGACCAAGTAATATCATATTCTATGGACGCGATGAAACAACTAGTGCTTGAATATTATCCATTTCATGTTCAGATAACCTTTTTTTTTTTTTTAAATTCAATCAAGTATCCAATGTTTAGTTTCGGATTTAATTTAATGTGGGGTCGCTATTAAATAAATTGTTGTATCATGTGATTTTGTTGATATGACTTAGTTACTTAACCGTGTCACAGAAAATGGTGCAAAGACAACCTTACTATGAAATTTGACAATGGCCACACAAATTTATCGAGGACGGATTACGATGGGGGCACCTAGGAACTACAAGTGGGGTACCTAAGAACGCTAGGACTATAAAAACTTCCGACACCGCGAATTTAGTTCCATGCTAAAACTTAGGCCGATAAAAAATATAACGATTCGTCGACGCTTGATCCAATTTCCGGGCTCAAAAATAAGATCGGTTTCTCTCCTCTAAAGGGTAATTGCTTTATCAGAGAACGATTAGCGTTCGCTTTCAAGACGAGAGGTGTGCTAATATTGCTTATGGTATATCCGGCTATAGTAAGTACTAAAGTGGTAAGTACCAGTAATCATCCCACATCTCAACCATTCAATCTTATAAAAAGAAAGTGAATTTGCACAAATCAGCTCCTCCTAACGAATACATGCACAGTCCCGTGGACCTCACTCGATCTTCACGCTCAATCTGTTCATGAGAGCATATCTCGAAAAAATTATAGATTTTTCTGATAATTTATTAGTGAGATTTCCTGGGCCCTTGCTTAAATCGCTCTCTCAATTATTATAGGCATCTACCGTAATCCCAAAGCATATACCTTAAAGAAAAGAGATGCATTATCATTCATGGGAGAACGAGAATCATCCCTCATAAACAAAAGCTTGTCCGATTGGACATCCATGAAATGCACATGCAATGTCATTACGAAAGTGTCGTTTCATGAGACTACAAAGGGCAGAAATTTACTTAATCCGCGATAGATTAAAAGGGGATAGTTATCAGGAAAAAAAAATCCTAAATCTATTGTACGGATGTCAATTTAGCGTTAAACTTTTCGATTCGACCAATTTAGTACTAAACATTTCGACAATTTGCCAATAGAATTTTGGCAAAATTGAAAAGTTTAGGGCATAATTATGATCCGTACAATAGGTTTAGTAATTTTCTTTGGTAATTTTCCCGATTAGAAACAGCTCTTGAAGTTTTTCTTCGAATCGAAGTGGATAGAATATGAACGGACCGATCGTGCTTGCCTGCTAGATCTGATCCATGAGCATCCACATCTCTCGAACCGTATCGTTCTGATTATAGTCTCCATTGTTTAATGGTGGTCGGTAACTAAATTAAAGCATAGTCGACATTTGACTAGATTAAACAAGCGTCTCTAGACTCAGAGCGAAAATAGAAATCCTTTACTCGTTGCTTTCGGAAGCATCCGATCGATTGCCGTCAAGACTTCAGTGCCAATCATAAGAAAAAGATAAGCGATCGGCCCGGATTTACGGATTTGATAATGCATGTACATTTCAATGGAAAGAGATGGACCGTCGCGCACACGATTCCAAATTAGATAATTTATTATAATGGACCACATCTTAAGTTTTATAAACATTATGTGTGATGAAATGATTGAATTGTGCAAAGCGTAACGCGGGTTCATGCATGCAGCTAGTGAATGAGTAGAACACAATGTGTTAATCATGAGTTGAGGCCGAATTCGATTAAGAAGTTTAGTCTTCTTCTAAGGATGCGTTTGTTTTGTGAAAAATGCATGATTTTAAAAACTTTTCTATAAACGATCACTATGTATCTCGCTTGCAAAAATAGATAAACGAAAAATATTTTCATCGTTCATGAAAATGTTTAGATATAAATTGTTGTCGGCGATGAAAATATTTTTCATTGACTAACTATTTCAAGCAATTCAAGTGATCACTTTTAGGAAAATATTTTTCCCAATCATGCATTTTTCTCGAAACAAACAGAGCCTAATTACGTTTTCTTTTGGTGCACTCAATCAATTGGTTGTCCCTTTGGTTATGGTTGTTTATCATTGGATTATTACTTGAATTGTGTGTCAACTCTTTTGACAGGACTGATCTAATATGGGTCGCCACACATATTTCCGTAGCAAAAGTTCAATCTCTCTAGTACCATATTGCCCATAATCACGTCCAAGTTCTTAGCGGATCTAATGACATACACATGGGCCTCCTTCGGATCCTCAGTGTGTTTACACATGACCCTCACCATAGAAGAGGAGCTTTTGCTCCAACAGGGGCCTCTGTGGCCTATCCGTTTGTATTGCAGTGATGGCGGGATTCACAAATGCGTTCCTTATTTTTAACGTGTTGATGCCCGCATGCTTTGCCTCTCCAATTTAGTATAGTAAATTTTTCTTGTCCCATTCCCAACAATACTCTCTATTTATTTTACATTCAAATGATCTTGATGTTAGAACCAGAACTTAGATGTAGCCTTTTAAAGACTTGCTAAGGTCCATGTCACCACACATATTTCCGTAGCAAAAGTTCAATCTCTCTACTACCATATTGCCCATAATCGCGTCCAAGTTCTTAGCGGTTCTAATGACATGTGCTTCATCCACGTTTCTATTCCGTAATATACTCTCTTCTAATAGTCAAACGACGTGGCAAAAAAAAACCCAATGAAATTTTATGTTAAGTGAATATATTGTTCTCATGCTGAAATTGATGTCGCATCAATCAAATTTTGATACTAAAAAATAGCATAAAGTCTAATGATAGCTATAATTAACACGCTCTAATCTCCTAATAAAAACCCTCAATTTTAGGTCCAATTCAATTCTGTCCTGAATTTTTTTTGTTTAAAAAAAATCCTCAACTTTCACTCTAGTCTCAAATGTGCCCACACATCCAAAATGCGACACCGTTTCTTTTTTAAATTATCAACATCTGGGTCAATTAGAGGTTCATTATCAAAATCCGTATCTTCATCAACACCATCACCTCTGTATGGAACTTTAGCAGACTCATGATGTTGATAATCTTGAAGAAAATGGTGGGAATTTTTGGACATGTAGAATGAGAGTTGAAATTCTTTTTAGACAAAAAAGAAGAAGTTTGGGGCATAATTAAAATTTGGGAAAATTTCGATTAAGGGCCCAAAGTGGTCTCGATTTTTCAAATAAGGGCCCGAAGTGGACCCTGTTTCAATTAAGGGCCTGAAGTGGCCAAAAAGTTTCAAATAAGGGCCTGAGAATAGGGGCATTTTCGTCTTTTCACATTATTGATTAAATAAAAAAATATTTAAAAAAAAAAAAAAGGAAGCAGGCAAGGGGCTGCCGCCGCCCCGTCGCCGGCTCAGCCAGGGTTGGCGACGGCTCGGCAGGGGTCGCTGGCCCTCGGCGAGGCCCCGGCGAC
>BCNH02000006.1:22912045-22924945 GCA_001662345.2 Metrosideros polymorpha var. glaberrima | reverse complement strand
CCGTGACCCTTGCCCAGAGGGGTCGCCGGGCCCTCGCCCCGGTCGGCGAGGGTCGTCGGGGCCTCGCCGAGGGCCGGCGACCCCTGCCGGCCCTGGCTGAGCCGGCGACGGGGCGGCGACAGCAAGGGGCGGCGGCAGCAAGGGGCGGCAGCCCCTTGCCAGATTCCTCAAAAAAAAAAATCATTTTTTAATATTTTTTATTTAATCAATAATGTGAAAAGACGAAAATGCTCCTATATTCAGGCCCTCATTTGAAAAATTTTGGCCATTTCAGGCCCTTAATTGAAACAGAGTCCACTTCGGGCCCTTATTTGAAAAAACGAAGATACTTCAGGCCCTTAATCGAAATTTTCCCTTACAATTTGACCCAAAATTTTAAGAAATTAGGATGCAAACGTAACTGAGGATATTATATAAAAGAAAAATAGGATGAAACCTTAATGATTAGACCCCTTTTTACCGCCAATGATTAAAAAAAAACAAAAATAGTTAGCTAGATAGAGTTGTTGTCTGGCGTACTACGGAAGAGTAGGTGAAGAAAGACTCTGTTACATATGAAAAGTGCGAGTTGTTGATTATTATTCTGCATGAATTCTCGTGTATGCAACGAATGAAGCCTTCTAGAGAGGGAGGTTAAAGTCTCCGGACGATTCTCTCTCCTTGCCTAATTCTGATTAACCGCGAACTCATTCTTTAGTCCTTCATTAGCGAGATGAATAGCAATTGATATTCGACGCAAGGTTATGAAAATAGCACGAATGAACGCACAAGAAGTCAACAAGACATTGATGACACTTTGAATCGGTCGTCAAGGTAGTTGTGTTAATGAAGGAAAATTTGTCAAAAAAATTCTAAACTTATTACACTTTTGCCAATTCAGTCTTAAATATTTTGTATTTGTGCCAATTCAATCATAAACCTTTTAATTTTGCCAATTGAGTCCTAAATCTTTTGCATTTGTGCCAATTCAGTTCTAAGCCGCCAGCCGGTGCTGACGCGGCGCGCCAGGCGGCCAAAATAATATATTTTTAATATTTTCGATTTTTTAATTCTTTTTTTTCCTAGGCTTGGGTTGTTGCAGGTTGCTGGTTTGGCCGGCGAGCTAGCCGGCAAGGGTCGCCGGAGCTCGCCGGCCACTGGGCAAGGGCCGCGAAGCCCTTGTCGACCGTCGGCGAGGGTCGTGGCCCTCACCCGGCGTCGCCCAGATCTAGGCGACGCCATGGGGGTCGCAGGTGAGGCCAACCTCGTCATGGCCTCATCGGGCAAGGGCAACCCCTCGCCTAGGCGAGCGATGGCAGCTCTCGCCTCGGCGAGGGCCGCACTTGCCGGCGTCGGGCTCGCCCGATTTGGGTGAGTCGGAACCAGAAGCTGACAAAGGAACAAGGAGAGGTCAGAGGTTTTTGGGGATCGATTCGCAGAGACCGGCCGAGGAATAGAGGTGGGCTCGGTAGACGGCGTTGTCATGGGGGAGGACATTGGGTGCCGTCGATGCTGCCCGCCTGGATCGAGGCCACGACGAGGTTGGCCTCGCCCAGATCTGGGCGAGGCAGCCTCGCCCGTGGCCCCATGGTGTCGCCCAGTGGCCGACGAGCTCCGGCGACCCTCGCCGGCCAAACCAGTAACCCGCAATAACCAAGCCAAGGAAGAAGAAGAAGGAAGAAAAGAAAAAAGAGAAAAAAATTAATTAAAAAATCGAAAATATTAAAAATATATTATTTTAGCCGGCCAGTGCGCCACGTCAGCACAGACTGGCGACTTAGGACTGAATTGGCACAAATGCAAAAGATTTAGGACTCAATTGGCAAAATTAAAAGGTTTAAGACTGAATTGGCAAAAGTGCAATAAGTTTATTACTTTTTTGACAATTTTGCCTATTAATGGATGATAAGAACACCATCCTTGGCTGAAATTCACCATACCCTTGTCCTAACTCAACTTTGTTTGTGATTTATTGAGATCACTAGCGCTAGTGCGCGTACCAAGAGGTCCACAACATGTCGTGCATCAATGCTTAGAGTTTGGTGGCTACATGGAGGCCGGGCTTAATTACATGATTAAGAATAAGCCCCATCCTAGCTATAGCTAATTATTGGTCATATCAATGCCAAGATGGTTCAGTTAATGTTTGGAGAAGATGTGTTCTCATTGTCTCATTGAGAGAGAGAGAGAGAGAGAGAGAGAGAGAGCCGCCTGGTCCCGGATGGACAAAATCATGGAAAGTGGTCCCGGATGGACAAAATCATGGAAAGTTAGGCAAAACACGTGTCTTTTCTAAGATCTTAAGGTAGAAACATGTTGGGGGAGAGAGAGGACTTTGTGTTTGATCTATTCCTCATTTCCTATGCATAAAAAGAACCAAAATAAAAAATAAAATTAATGGGGCATATACTTGACCGTCACTCCCTTTCCTCTCATGCTGAGCTTGCAGCCTCTAACAATAGGAGATCAAGATCCATGCAAGACTAAACAATACCCACCAAAGTCAAATTTGTCCCAACATATTGATGACAACCCATTCAAACCTTACCATCCGGATTTCCTATTAAATTAATTTGAAATATTATTTTCCTAATGCAACTCTTTTTTTTTAACCACATTTCCTAGTGTTAAAAGGGTAAACGCAAAAGCTATATAAGGGGGGAGGGGGCACCCATCCATAGCACAACCAAAACTCTTTCTCTAGCCAAAATGGCTAAGATGGCCCCTCTCATTACCACTCTTCTAGTGGTACTAGTCTCTCTTAGCTTGCCCCTAGAATCTTCAGCAAACTACGGTTACTATTCTCCTCCACCTCCCAAGAAATCTCCTCCCCCACCGTCCCCGCCGCCTCCGACTCATCCCTATCACTACAAATCGCCACCTCCTCCAGTGCACTCCCCGCCTCCGCCAGTCCACAAGTCCCCCCCTCCACCCCCTCCTCACGTGGAACCCTACAAATACAAATCCCCACCGCCTCCTCCTAAGGAGCCACCCTACAAATACAAATCCCCCCCTCCTCCACCGCCGGTCCCCAAGTCTCCGCCACCACCTCCTCCCAAGAAACCCTACTATTACAAGTCTCCTCCTCCACCACCCAAGAAGCCTTACAAGTACAAGTCTCCTCCTCCGCCACCACCGATGCACAAGTCCCCACCACCTCCACCTCCCCAGAAGCCATACAAGTACAAATCCCCACCACCTCCACCAGTACACTCTCCACCCCCTCCACCTCCTGTTTACAAGTCTCCTCCGCCGCCGCCGCCGAAGAAGCCCTATAAGTACAAGTCCCCACCACCACCACCTCCACCGGTTCACTCTCCACCTCCACCCAAGAAGCCATACAAGTACAAGTCTCCGCCGCCTCCACCACCCGTCCACAAGCCACCACCCCACCCTTACACTTATGCATCACCTCCTCCTCCTCACCACTACTAGAGGTAGACTTTCGAAATACTCTCAAAAGTTAGGTTTGCTTAAAGAGCTTGCGCATTCGATCACTATTTACACTTAAAGTTGATGCTCATTCCTGCAATGTAATACAACAGATTTGTGCTGACTCATTCCTAGCGCTCCTTTGTTACTTTTTCTTACTCATGCATGTTTGTACGTAATATCTGCCTGTTTTTACCATTCAATCATGTCCAGTGCAATTAAGGGGAAAAGAGAAAGTTGATGTAATTTGTACTGACGAAGAAGCTGTGTACTTTTTTGTTTTGCAGGGCAAGCTGAGTCCTTATCGAAGAAATAAAAAAGATGGATGCTGAAGATTCTTATACAGAGAAGGAAAAAGCGAGAGAGTTTCAGCGTTTGCTTCGGCCAGCCGAGTTGGAGAAAGAATAAATAGACATATAGATGGTTTCTTTTTACGTTTTCATGTACTTTGGCTGCTCTTCTTAGAGGGTTTGTCGTATGAATGAATTTGAGCTTTCAGCCTCTCTGAAAATTCGGAGGGTGATCCGATCATATAATAAAAATAAATGTTGTGTTTTCCCTTTATTACCTCCTTTGACTCCTTTTTTTTATTCAAATTTTCCCCAATCTAACTTATTAGCCATAATAATAACCTGTCAAGAGCCCGAACCACATGGATGCTCAATTGCTCGTGCGCACACGTGTTTATGTGGAGACTAGCATCCACCTTTCGATGGATCTGATGATTTTAGGACCGAGCAATAATTTTAGGAATGCAAATAAACACCAGTTCACAAAATTAATTAATAAAACTATGTGAAAAAGAAGAAGTGGAAATCCAAACACACATGAGTTAAATTCAAGTATCCACGTCGTATATGTTCAAGCACCCAATAAAATTTGTCTTATTTTTCTGTAAAACAAGTTTTACAAATGAACATTTAATCTCCACATTATTTAGTTTACAGACAGTGGAGTAGTTTTTTCTTTCTATGTATATATTAATTATCACGAGCATGGTAATTGATTGTCGGTCGACATTGCAGAAATTCATTATCCTAACTTATTCTACACGACTGTGTAAATGAAATTAATTTTTTGATTGAGTTACTAGATCTATTTCCAATAATTCATAGAGGAGAAGAGTCCAAAATTGTGTCGGTGGACTCAATCTAGCCAAGTTTTTCTATTTTCTAATGTACGACTAGTCAAATTCAAACTCGCAGCTTGATCATAGGTTACGTCGACCTTAATTTAATGACCAGATGGAATTAAGGAGGTTGGCTCCCTTCCAGAATAACCCGAGTCTGAATCGTTCATTGGAAATAAATGATCAGAAGATTCAATTGACACGGTTAAAGTCCAAGAAATATTAGCAAATAAAGACTTCTAATTTTGAGAAATCATTCATGTTTGACGTATAGATTAAGTTTTGTTGACATAATAATAAGGACTTTGCTAAGAGGACAATACTGTTATCTATAATAAATAACGTTGCAATCATGGCCATATATTTATTTTACAAGTTCATGGCAATGGTTGGACTTGTGAGATTTTCATTAATTCTTTTCAAGGCAACAAGTTTCCTTGAAACAATTTGAGGTGGAGAATCCACCGTTAGGATTTGGAATCTAACAGCACCGTTAGCTACTCTTTTCCCTTTTCAATGCAGTAGCCCGGTGCCCGGGCCAATTTTGGCGAGTGCCTGGCTCCCGATGTGGCCAAGATCCAGACTCGTTAAAACCCTATTTTAAAAGATTGTTTTAGATGAGAAACTTGTGAAAACCCTAGAGAGCTTTTGAGAGCCGTCGCCCAAAAGAGTCGAGAGCATGGAAAGTAATCCTCTTTTACGATTGATTTTTGTCGGTCCGGGTGTTATCTAGAATTGCGAAACACTTGTATGCGATCGTTCTTCAAGCGATTGTAATCTTCTGCTTGCCGGTAACAGCGAAACTATTTGGTCAATCTCTCCCCGTCCCCGTGGAGTAGGCGCACGCCGATCCAAGAAAATCCGTCGTCTTCACATCTCATTTCCGTAATTTAATCCCTTACTCGAATCGCTTCGTTGTTTCTTCACACTTCCGCCACAATTACGACAGTCAAGCCTTATAACGATCAAGATTTGTGGAAAGAATTTCTCCCACGAAATTGAAAACTAGCGGTGTATTGAGCGTCCAACTTATCAGAGGGAGAGAGCAGAGTCTATCTATGATATTGCCATGGGGGACTGCTTTTGCTGTCGTGGTGAGTCGAGGGACTTGAATTACGTGCGATATGGGCATGAGTTAACCATGCAAGCGATTGTATTAGCGGTTTAGCCATGCAAGCCATTGTACTATCCTTAAGCCAAATGAGTCAAACAGAAAAATGATTTGATTTGATCTGATCTGATCTGATCGAAAGATGGGGCCATGTGGGAACGTAGCAACATGATGCAACGCACGTTAGTCCAAAAGTCCAGAGTGCAGATTTTTCCCTATATTGAAAGGTCCACCGTGACGAAGAAAATCGTTTGTTTTTCACCTAATCACGTACCCGACTATTCCCCGGACATGATAATCAACCTTATCTTTTGCTAGATAAAATGGGGATAAAATTATTGAGGGGAGAACAGGGAAAATAACTTGGGAAATTAGGAAATAGGCAGTCCATCAACATCAAGAAAACTAAGTTTAATTTAATTCGTTTTCGTATCCGGAGGGAGCGAACTAGGGTTTTAACGTTCGCGCGGTTTGTGATTCTAATAATTACGGATTCGACTTTTATTTTACTATCTAGTACCTCGAATCATTAAAACTGTGAATAGCAATGCAAAAATGAATGAATTCACGTGATATTGTCGCCGGAGAATTATCAAAATAGTTCTAAACCTATTGCGATTATACCAATTCAGTCCTAAACTTCTTTTTTTGCCAATTGAGTCATAAACTTTTTACATTTGTACCAAATCGGTCCATCTGGCCAATTTTGGCCGGCTGGCCCTGACGTGGACGCTGGCCGTCCCACGTGGCGCGACCGACATAATATTTTAATATATTTATTTGTTGTTTCTTTTCTTCTCTTCTTCCTCTAGCCGACAGAGGCGAGAGCCAGCGAGGTTGGTATCACCATGGCTGGGCAAGGTCTCACCGACCAAGAAAAAGGGAAGAAAAAAAAGAGAGAAAGATAAGAAAAAAGGAACAATAAAAAACAAATAAACATTAAAATATAATTAAAAATTATCCATGTCAGCACCGACTAGCCAAAATTGGTCGAATTAACTAAATTAGCACAAATGTAAAAGATTTAGGACTCAATAGGTTAAAAAAAAATTAATTTTGAATCGACATAATTTCAATAGGTTTATGATTTTTTTTATAATAATTTTCACATATTTTCGCTATTGTTAAGCTAATTTAATCTATTATTTTATTTTGACAAGAAAGAAAAGGGAAGTGATTTTATCTGTTCTAAGTTTCCAATCCAATGATCCTTCTTTCTTTTGAATTTAGCAGACCCTTTAAATCCTGGGGCGGCTTTAGTAGACACTCTAGTTCTTTCATTTATTTTCTTACCAAGCTTGATGTCCACACACTCCTTTGAATGAAAAAAAAAAACCCTAATTAGCTTTTTGTCACGTCAGTTAGGCATTCTTCGCAATCCTTGTGATTTGATCCTTTGCGATGCTTTTGCTTTTTCCATCTCTAAATTAAAGAAAAAGGAAGAAACGACAGAGAAGCCTCATCTTTTTGGTTTTCATGCATCTGGAGTTAGTTGATACAATCTGGCACGTCCTCTTATTGACCACGATGCATGCTTAGAGAATTGGGGTTACCTTACTTACCTCTAACGTACAATTCCCACGACTGACCTAATTCTTTCTAGCACGAGTCGATCCCCGATTTCGTCCTTCATTGTCGCCGAAACAATTTCTCGACTCGACTCTATACTCTTCCGACTCGATCGACATTTGGAGACGTGGGTAAGTTTCCTTAATCCTGCTTATGTATCATATACTTGGAGCGTTATTTGTGGAGTTGTAAACGAAAGGGTAATGTAGCAGCTCGTCATATGTCCTCACCGACGAGGGAAATTACATGTACTAGTCAAACAACAAGTTCTAGACACCAAACTCTATGAGTTGGAAACTATTATTGTTGAAAATGTTTCATTTGCATTCGTCCTTATTTGACCAGATCTTGTCGTGAAACCGACAGATGTATCTGATTTCCGCTTTAAATTAAGCCCTAGAGATCCTATAATTTCTTTTCATTATCGAAATCGTCGTCCATTGCAACTTGATGGACAGAGAAGGCTCTTTCTCACCTAAAAAAGCGACACACCCTGTCTTCTTTTTCTTTTCTTTAAAAAAAAAAGTATTGGAAACGTAAAAAATATGATAAAGAAGAAAAAGGGGGGAAAATATACGGGAGGAATAAAATATGTTTTTTTCCGTACGCCCACCTTAGTTGTCTTTTTATCTTTTGGATATCATCTTTAGAAGATTGTTATGTGTGCATGAAAGATCACTAATTACATGAACCATTGTGAGCTTGACCCATATAACGGTGATCGTGTAGATTAATTATTGCTTTTTTTTTTTCAACATTAACATAATTGACTTGGTTGAAGAACCGTATTTTTCTACGTTTCTAGAAATTTCGTCTAGCATATCATTAAGCTTAAATATGGATGTCGCTCCCTGTAAACTCAACTAAAACATGGATGAAATCCATATTTCTAACTCACTATTTAGAAGTGAGTTTTGTTCAATCGAGGACTATACACGTTTTTTCCGTTCTGAGAATATGATGATAGAAATGACAAATATCTTCAGTCATCACATGGAATTGGAGGGTATCCTCCTCAAACTCCCCATCAATTTGTTTTTCTCTTCATCTCTACCATATGATAAATTATACATATACATATATAATTTAAAATTCCCTTTCTGACCTAGAGTGTCTAGCAAGAAAGAAAAGGACATGCAAAAATTATGCACCTTAACACCGATCATGCCACGTAGGATGGTTGATATTGATTGAACCATCAGATTAGAGATTTCCTGCCAAAATTGACTATAAAAACTAAATTGGCAAATTATAAAATAATTTAGAACTGAATTAGCCACCGTATAATACGCTTAGGACTTTTGAGAAAATATTCCACATGCAAGCGTTTGTTGAGAGTGCTAGATGCTTCGTGACAAGTTCTTACCTATGTCCACGTGGTTTAAACGCTTTGCCTAGTTCTTGTCCAAACAGAATCGGTATGGTAAAAGATGCACTAATATTGTGGCACAGCCTAAATAATCTATTTCCTATACAACCCACGTTCACCGCCATTTATTTAAATTCTCTTATCACTAATCTGTCTTTCTCTTCGTCGATTCCCTATGATAAATAAAAAGATAAATCATGCGTACATTGCCCGATGATAGGGCCATCTTCTATGTTTGATCGGAGCATCGATACAAGGATCGCAAATTGAGTAGGGGTGAGCAAACAGGACCGGGACCGCCCGGACCGGACCAAGACTGGACCGGACCGGCCGGGTTGGTCCGGTCCTTGAGGGTACCGGTCCGGTCCTCGGTCCCAATAAACGGGACCGGTGGCTGGGCGGTCCGGTCCTCGGTTCCAGGGGGCACAGGACCAGACCGCCCGGACTGGACTGATAAAATAAAAAATAAAAAATATATATACACATTCTCCTCAAACTTTCTTAGAAAATGAATGACTAATTTAGAACCAAAATTTATATGTTAACACAAACATTTCTTGAAAATGAATATGGTAATTTAATTATGTGAGCTATTTATCAAAATTCATGAACTCATTTGAAATAATTGAAGAGTCGGATTACATAAAACTACATCCATGGCCTTTTTCTCTTTTTGATAGTCCGACAATGTTCTGCCTTGAACTCATTTAAATTGAGAGAGACTCTCACATTGGCAATGATTGATATTATTGTTAAGGTAAAAACATATAGGTTATAGGATAGATACAATTTGTACAAGTTTTTTTTAGTTTCCAACCAAAGGAAATCAATTAGTATTGAAATTTAAAAAGCAGCAGATGAATTTATCTTTTAATAAGCCTTACTCTTCTCATCCGAGATAGTCAAATTGAGAGAATAAAAACTATGATTAAACAATACTGTGTATTTAGTGTTGAAACTTTCTAGAAAAATACAATAACTTTTCTTTTAACAAACACTTATTTACAATGTCATCGGCATCCGCCACACCTCCTTTCCATTGCCTACAAAAACGTCGTCAGAACCCACCGCACCTCCGCAAAATCGAGGCCGAGCTCCCCAAGATCCGCGACAAGCGAAATCACGAGCTACAATGACTTTTTCGATTTGTTTGCCGGTCCTATTAAGACCGGACCAGACCAGGACCATTGGTCCTGGTCCGGCTGGTCCTGGTCCGGTCCTTGGTCCCGAAAATTTGGGGACCGGGACTACCGGTCCGGTCCCCGGTTCCATACAGGGCCCGGACCATGCACACCCCTAAAATTGAGTACAGCATTTCCTTTAGTAATCGAAAATAGACTACATAGCACAACAGAATATGACACGGTTGGTCATTTAATGCCGGCTCTCGATGTAGAACGCAAAGGATCAAATGCAGTTGAATCGTGGGTACATTAGCTTGTTGTGAAACTCGTGCCATCATCCAATCACATCACGCAGTGTACAATGACAAAAGTTCACTTAGGTGTCTAAATTTAAAGATCGATATAAAGTTCAAATCCAAGGCAGATTTCTCACATTTCCACTTAGTCAAGTAAAAGAAGATAACCTTCTTTTTTTTTATCTTTTTTTTTTTGTCACTAAGATAACCTTCTTTATTCGTGGTAAGTTGTATCCCATTTGCAAAGATTCTATTAACGTCAATTTTATCATGTCCTTCTAAACAGAAAAGGTGTAAAACATGGAAATTTCAATGACGGGAGTGGTTTTTTTAAATAGTTAAAGCGGTGGATACATGCATCACGTAAGCATTTATTGTTGTGATTGACCTTTCTCCCTCAACGAAGAGAGTGTATCCTATTCATTTTGAATGATTAGGTGGTTGTCTCTTCTATCACAACAACCACGCATGTATGGCTCTTCTGGATACTCAGCAAATCATTACTGAGGTTTTTAGACCTGGATCGAACCGGCCGATCCAATGGTTGAATCGGAGATGCGGCCCTTATCCAGTCCGATTATTCATTGATACTTGGACCGGTCAAAACCCGAAATGGACTGGTTTAACCAGCTGTTGAACCGGTGAATCGGACCGTGATTCGGATCGAATTGGCCCCATCATTGGACTTAGGAGTTGAGCTGTCACTTATCTAGTTCACTGCTCGGAGAGGAAATTTGATCTTAAGAATTGGAGCATGGGTTTTAGAGGCGCCAGCTACCTTAACTGAAGCACATGTTTGCACAATAACCTGTAACTTATTTATATACGCGACACTAAACTTTGACTATAACTATAGGAGGCGGTCGAATCATGGGTAGACCGGTCGAACCGCCACTAGGAGACCTGACCGGTTCTTTACGGGGGCATGGTAGTCTGTTGGTCCCATGAACACTGTGATCGACGATGATCATAATGCACGAGTTCGAATTCTTGATAGTTGGTCTGAATAGAATGTGCAAGTAATATTCTCTGGGAAAGACAGCGAAAGGAAGCATTGTTTGGTATTAGAATTGATAATCCAATGGGCTGGGTTGGTGTGAGGACGGAATGAAATCGTGCCAAATTCAACTTCTTCTTTTTCTCCTTTCAGTAAAATATGCTTGTTATCGTTGTAGTCCAAGAGAACATTAAAGCAATAGGGATTGGGCAAAGGGTTTTTCAAAACGTGGCCTGATCTCTTCTTGGTCGAGGTCAGTGTCGGCTAACTCAATAAAAAATTATTCTTGTCGCATAAGCACGTGCTCTCACGTGGGAGGGAGCCTTCTGTACGAGAATCCAGGAGTCGAGACAGTCGAGTGAACCAGGATGTGAACATGGTTGAGCTGTCCGGGTTCACTGCTTTCTCTTTGTGGGTAATGATTGCAGTGCCCGGGGAAGAGTTGCTGGGTGGAGATTACAACTGTGAAAATGGTCATAAACCTATTTTTTTAATGCATATTTGATGTGTTGAATTGTTATATGAATTATTTATATTCAATAAATTAATCATAAATGGGTTTAAAATGGTAAAGCTCAAACAACTTTCTTAAACTCAATTCACATTTATGACTCTCTTATCACGCAAGTGCTCACTCCACACTCTCATCTCAATATAAGTTTTTCTAAATTAAGTTGAATATTAAAGTGATTTAGCAATATAGGCCGGGTCGGATATAAATTTGATCGGGAATGGGCAACTAGGTTTACATTGCATGGAAATGGGTTAATTTGAGTTTACCATTTTCGACTCGTTTGAAGGGTCTAGTAAAGATACATATGTGCGATGTACACGTGTTAGAGACTGCAATGATAAATGGACACTCAACTTTCCATTTGAAAATTATTGGCCTAATTCTCTAAAAAAAACCTCCAACTTTAGGTCAAGTTCTATTTCTACTTCAAACTTTTTTATCTCAAGAAAAGAAAAATGCCAAATTTTAGGTCTGATCCCAAATCTGCCAAATTTTTGTTTGTTTCAGAAAAAAAAAAAAACCCTCAAACTTTAGGTCTAGCCTCAAATCCATCCTGAATTTTGTTTTATCTAAAAAAAATATCAACTTTCAATCTATTCTCAAATATACCATCATTGTTCAGTCCTAATTCAATGTGTCATATCCACATAGATAATAAATCCATATTAACAAGGCGACATGTTAAATTATCTCCAAAATGAAATCGTTTTAAGATATGAAAATTAGAGACAACTAATGGCGATTTTTGGACAAAAGGCTAATGTGGACAGATTTGGGACTAAAGTAAAAATCGGTGAATTTTCTCTTAGACAAAATGAAAAGTTCATGGTAGATTTGAGACAGGATCTAAAGTTTGGAGTTTTTTTCGAGACAAAAAAAATTTGGGGCAAAATTGAGATTAAATCTAAAATTGGTTTTTTTTTTTTAAAAAAATTAGGCCGAGAATTATTGTGGGTCGTCGTTAATGAGATATTGCACCGCACCAATTGTAAAAGCAATTTGAAGTAACTCTACGCACGAAATAAAAGATGAGTGCTTTAAAATCAAGTGAAGGTACTTTTCAAATTAAAGCGAAAGTTAATAATAAAAGCGATAGCACGCATCTATTCTTTCGATCCAATTAGAACGCGCCTACATTAGAAGTAGAAAGGCGCTGAACGAGGTGAATCGAGATGGTCTAGGTTTGCGACCTCCAAGGCGCTGAACGAGGTGAATGGTAACCATTCTCCTCCAGAAATCAACTTCTGGCCAGTAGTTGATATTTCTACTTCTACTCCAGAAGTTGATTTCTGGAGTAACAATGCGTTTGGTAAAACAAGAGAAAATTTTTACTTCTAGAAGAGAAATAATAATATTTTAATTTTTTTTAAAATTTTGTAA
>BCNH02000006.1:22883828-22912012 GCA_001662345.2 Metrosideros polymorpha var. glaberrima | reverse complement strand
GCCACACTTCTTGGCAAGAAGGAAAAAAATAAAATAAAATAAAATTTTCGAAAATATTAAAATAATATTTTGGCCGATAGGCGTGCCACGTCATGTTAGCGCCGGTCGACCAAATAGACTGAATTGGTACAAATGCAAAAGGTTTAGGCAGTTTAAAAGAGAAGTCAAAAGTCATTCTTTCTCCAAAAAAGTAAAAAAAAATTACTTCTCTTTTTTGGTGCAAAACTCATTTTAGAGTAGAAAACTCATTCTGGAACAACAAAAAGAAGTAGTTTTAATAAGCATTTCTACTCCAGAAGTGAAAAGGTATTCCAAAAGTAGAAAAGTGAAAATGCATTAACAAACGCATTTCTACTCCAAAAGTCATTCTGGAATAGAAATTCTACTCCAAAATGGTTACCATGCACCCCATAAACTGCCCAAGTGACTGAATTTCAAAAAAGGAAAAAAAAAAAGAAGAAGAAGAAGAAGAAGGAAGTACACAGTACATTGCTCAATCAATATAAAAGTACAAAATCGGAGTGGATCCACATTTTATGAAATTCACCTTTAGAAGGGTTATTACCACAAGCCAACTATAAATTTACTTCGAATTAATTTTTTTATCTTAAAAATTCATAAATTGATACATTTGTGACAACTTTAACACGAAAAATCCTAAATTTGTATATTTGTGATAATTTTACCCCCCATTAGTTTTCGTTAAATTTGATTAATACCATGAAAAATCCCAAACTGGCACACATGTAACAAACTGAAGGGTAAAACCCCAAACCGGTACACTCGTTAACTGCCACGTATCATCCGACTCAGCAATTTGATGGTAAAATTTAATAAAAATTAACGGAGGGTAAATTTGTCACAAGTGTACCAGTTTAGAGTTTTTGATGATCAAAAAATTAATTTTTGATATATTCCAGAAGAATCCGTGTAAATCAAAAGATGTATTTGGAACACAAAAAAGCAAGACCAAATTGAAAAACGAGGCCACAAAAACAACTGGAACCCCAGAAACCAAGGAAGCGAGATTTCGCGCGGAGGACAAGGATGGACCCATTTTATCTGCATCCTATGGCAGTTGACTTTTGTTTTTAATAATCAATCAATCAATATTTTGTGTAAAACGCGGCGTTGGTTAACCGCAACATAGTGCACAGAACTGTTGCATGATTGATTGTTGAAGCAAAATCACATGGGAATTTTCTTCAAACGCATACACTAATGGAGTACCATTTACTCGACATGAATTGAAGTGGAAACACGCAACGGGTCATGTGTTATGCTCCAACATGTCTTTTTATGAGTGATGAAAACGGTCTCCCTCGTGACTCGACATCTCGTCAAGGCTCCGACAAGATCCAGCCCTACCCTTTGATTAGGGAACACCCTCGATGTACATCTGAATAAACCTAATTATACGGGTGAAACAAACTACCTAAGTTCGAATGGTCCGATCCGAAATACAAAGAGAATAGAAGGGAAAAGAATGAGAACGACTTGAATTTGCGTTGAGGGGAGTTGTGTCAATCTCATTACTCTCTCGAGGGACTGGTGCCACAGCAATATTGGAACAGATTCTCTTAATTCTCCTTGCCAAAAAAACCAAACAAAGATGGATGGTTAACTACTTTTGCCAGGCCGCGTTGATTTTCTTCTTGGGTCTTTCTTATCGCGGCATGGCTCTACAAGACATCCAGACCCGAGCAAAGAAGGATCAGCACTCTTGAGCCTTGATGCTTGACAGAAGACAAGCTATAGGCTTTTCAAAACCAAAATAGGATAAATATCGGGATTAGTAGAACCTTCTATTTTAAGATGAAGAGGGATAAATAGTAAACCCTTTGAGATCACATACATGTGACCTACAAATGCATCTAGAAAAATTTCATAATCTCGGCAGCCAAAATTGATCAAAAGCGAATCTTTATACCTGATAATACATTGACCTATTCAAAATCGAAGAACATCCCATTCCACGCAGAGGTACTGAGGCACCCCACTTCATCATTTTTCTCCCCATAAAACAGAAACCCCTTTAATTATATTAATGTAGGCGACATCAAATGTTTACAACCCGCGTTGCCCTAGGTCAGTCGGAAAAGCAGTCACTATAATAACTCTAGTATTTCTAGTTTCTGTATTTACTCATGCCAAACTCTCTCTCTCTCTCTCTCTCTCTCTCTCTCTATTGTACAAAGTAACCTGTATAACTATTTGGCGGGAAAAGGAGGATTCTCAGCCATATACTGTGCAAATCCGGTACATAATCACATGTGATACTATTCACTTGCCATTCGCTACTTCAGGGTGTTCCTGCAAAATACTCAGATAAATCACGAGAGAGAGAGAGAGCAAACACAAAATTAATTAAAAGTGCAAAATGGCTACCTGGACCTCCTGAAGAAGAAGTTCCAATTCAATGGTTATCTCAGAAAAAGCAGGTCTTTTGCCTGGTTCTGCCTCCCAACATCTTTGCATCAACTCGAGCAGTTTGGGGTGCGCGCTCTCAGGAAGTTCTGGACGCAGTCCCTTAAAAATGTGAAAAAAGTAGATAGATGTTACATATCATTTGGTCAATATCCAGAAACACCCCTATGTTTTCATGTTTTAATACGTACTTGTCTCACTCCCAGAGCAGCTTGAAGTGGAGTCATGTTTTCATAAGGGATCTGAATGATTAGGGAGCACTATATCATTGAGCAATTAATTTGCATTTGTGAAGCAAAGGGAGAAGAAGTTGCATCTTAGGTTGATCCATACCTTGGCTGTTATCAATTCCCAAAGTACAACAGCAAAACTGAAGACATCTGCTTTCTCATCATATGGTTGATGGTTTATAACCTGGCCGCGAAAAAGAACATAGAAAATCAGACATTAGTCCAAAGCCCGGATGCAAGTAAGATGGCAATGATATTCTAAACTTCGTTTCTCATTGCGTGGTTAATGGCTTATGACATGGAGGACGCCGATAAGATGCATTGGAGCATATTCTAAGCTTCGTATCATTTGGCCACGTTTGTCAAATAAAGTATTCACTGGGTAAACGTAGTTCTTCACCCTCTATTAGGGTATTTATGGCAACTTGGTGAACTGAGCCACCAGGTCATCTCTTCTTCATAATCTGTTTAAACTGTTTATTTGATACACTAGAGATTTCCAAACAATCTTTGAATTCCACCTGCTGAGGCCAATTTGATCTGATTTACAAGATACCAATCACAACGAAAGACCTGCCTACCAAAATCAGCAAAGAAATTGAGGTTTCATAACAAAAACTTCAAGAGCACCGTCGATTTGGCCATATTTTTCTCAATATAAACTTCAACCAACTTATCACCGCAAAGCACAGGTGAAGATTGATAGTGTCAAACCTCGGGAGCCATCCACCGGTAAGTTCCTGTTTCTGCAGTCATCACTCCACCTTGGCTTTGAAATCGAGCGACACCAAAATCAGCAACTTTAACAACCTTGCAACAAAGAGCACATTGGATTCCTTCGCATTATTGACCTATTTGACAGAAAGTACCAGAAGGCCAAAGAAATTCTCTCAAACATTAAGTGAATAGTGCTAGACCCCCCCCCCAAAAAAAAAAAAACTCGCACACACACACACAAAAGGACAAAAGGGGAGACACCGTCAATATAAAGCTTCCAACCAGAAATGGTGGGACAACCACATAATGTCAGGAGATAAATAAAATTTACAATTCCATCCCCCATTAACCTAAACCATTTAGGGTGGATTGACAAGCAGAAGCACTCATCACAGTGAGAAACCCAACAAAACAAAGATAGATAGTCAGCTTCCAAAGTGGATCATCAAGCAAATAAACAAACAGAAGACGCTAACGAGGTGGCCCTCTCTGGTTGGACTCATTCAAGCTTGCTAAAGATGGAGTGAATGAGAACCATCCATGTAGATCAGGTCAACTAGATTGATTGCACACTAGAGAAAATCACAATTCTACTAAACAATCTAAAACAAGACTAGATATGCGAATAAGGCAAGCTAACCTGCTATTTCCAGCTTATTATCATTAAAAGTATTTTCTGGCATAATAATTGCAACATGCTAACAGAAATCGCAATTTGCAACACCGATCTCGGGTGTTACCAATGCATATTCTGTGAAAACTGGTGCTTGCTTGCTAATTTTTATCCAAATCAAATAATTACGAATGCAGTATCAGATAATAATATGACAGGTTTCAAATGGCAACAGGAATGCTTCTTAAAGTTAGATATGGAGAATAACAGAACCAATAAAATGAGTGCCGGAGACAAAAGGGAAACAGCATGGAATAGAACTCATATTACTCTAGAAGCATAACTCTGTCCATACATAATGATTCAATTTCATTCACTCCTCAAAAGAACGAATGTTTGAAAAAGACAGCAATGATCACTGTCACTTGAGTAGCTGACCAGATCACTGTCCAAGCTAGTAAACAATCTAGCAAAACAAGTAGTTTGTGGTACTTACATTATGGTTGTCCATTAGCAAATTTGCTGTCTTCAAGTCCCTATGAATTATGTTGCTTTTATGCAGATAATCCATGCCTTTACAGACATCAATTGCAAATTTCAGCAACTGAGGGAGCTTTAAGATATTATGATTCTTGTGCAAATAGCTGTACAGACTCCCTCCAGGCATATACTCTGTGAGAAAGGAGCAAGAAAATGGGATTACTCGAATCATAGTAAGGGAAAGCAGTAACTTCAAGCTGACAGAGTAAACATAAAATATCGGAATGTTCAATATAAGGAACCTGAAGAAACTAAATTAATTCTCATACCCGTTACAATACAGAAGTGAGGAGGCTTGGTACATGCACCAATAAAGCGAACAATATTTTTGTGCTGAACCTGCCTGTAGCCATGCCACATAAGCCCAAAAAGGAACATGGTTAAGTATCGACAATACATGGTTAAGTATCGACAATGCGGCCAATCAATGTGATGCAGTTTAAAAGAAACAGAATCCGATAAGATAATCTGGCACAGCAATATCACCAAGTCATTGAGCAGCAACTTTGAGCCTAACAATCCAAATTCTAGAACACATAATAACATATCAGCATTCCAATACAGGTGAGACAAATATATCTTAGGGATCGGTTGATAAAACTGAAAAATAAGTGCTGAAGATTAAGGTACTCAAGTTTTAAGTATAGAAAATGAAAATAAAAAGTTGCTTGATAATAGATGAAAGTACACGATATATTTTATTAGTTTCTTACCAAACACGAAATAGTGAGCATTGTTGGAAAGTTTAGACAATATAGCTGGAAAGATTTTAATTTTTATTGAATAATTTATCACTAAACCAATTAAGTAAGTCTTCTGTACTTACCGCATTAAGTGATTTTCGACTTAAAACAATCAATTAAGTTGTGTGTCTTTAGAAGTTAATAAATGGAAGGCTCCATTTGTTCACGGAACATGAATAATTTGGAAAATATTTTCCTAAAAATGATCGTTTATATCACTTACAAAAATGAATGAACGAAAAAAAAATTCATTATCCATGAAAATGTTTAGACATAAATTGTTGTTGATAATGAAAACATTTTTCATTGGCTAATTATTTCAAGAGATACAAGCGATCATTTTTTGGAAAATGTTTTCCAAATCATTCAATTTCCGCGAGACAAACATAGCCTTAGCTACATTAAGAGCTGAAAAGTTTCAAACATACCCTTAATTTTAATGACTCAAAGTGTGGCTAGATCTATGCATCACTATTTAACTTACTTTTACCTTGAACCTCACTGTCACACATCTTCTTTCACTTCAAAGTAATTTATTATGTAGTAGCTAGTAGATGGCCAATCGGAACATATAGGTCAACCAAGTAGTAATTGAGGACAAAACAATACTTGCATGCAAACTTACAATAATACAGATTAAAACAAATCTAAATGATTTTGTGCATCATCTTTACCAATATACCGGATAAGAGAAGCAAAAGGAACTCTTCCATATATAAAGGACACCTTAGAATCAGCTTACCTTAGGATTGCCACTTCTTGAGCAAACTCATCCTGCAGAGCATCATTTAACTGCTCAGACTTCAGGATTTTAACTGCAACATCTCGGCCAAAATATTCTCCTCGATGCCTTCATGAAGGGAGAAGAAAAGAAAAAAAAGCATAAGCAAGAGCAACTGAAACGGAAAGTATATGTAACTTATAATGGTAGGCTGAACAAATAACTAAAGCCAAACTCACAAATCTCCACATGAGCCAGAACCAATTCTCTCCCCTATCTTGAGTAATCTCCTATCTATTTCACAGTCAGCAGACTTGGCATGTGCTGCTAAAGCTTTTTCTACAGCTGAACAAGAATGTGATGAACCAGACCATGATTCCTGAAATTGAAAAAGGATGGTCATTCAACTTTTAGTTCTCCCTACGGTAAAGCAACATGTACAACCACAAAAATAATAACATGTGACAGCCATCAGAGATATCATTCTTTGTCCCATAGATCACACACAATGTCCAGTATGGCATCACATCTACAGATCATAAAAATACTATACAACAACAAATTGTTTACTGATTCTACTGCATACTGGTGATTTCTTTTACAGACTAAAAATCAATAGCCTAATGAAATTATAAAATTGCATCATAACAATCATAAATAACACTTATAGTGACGAATAATGTGGGTGTTGGCAGACAAATGTGGAGTTTTATGGACCAGTAAAAATATGGCAGGAGAAGAGTGGATTTAGACAAGTATGAAGTGGGTCTCAAATTTTAGCAAAATTACTGTGCAGTGAAACAAGAGTTAATGAGAGTCTTAATCAATTATCGGGATGAAAATGTCTATATCTGTCTATACATATGTTTCAAAATATATCGAAGATTGAAGATGGAAAGGCCAAATATGCTGATTTTCAATTTGATGGAAAGCTTAATACAGAAAAGGACAATAGCCTGTGATCCATTAACCGACGTAGTTAATGTTCCCATTGTCCTAACATGACCACCATTATGATTGGTGACATTAGTAGCAACATTTATATCTGACACTATGCAGCTGAACACTGATTTTAGCGAAGAGCTACTATTGCGTCTCAATAGAATGTGTATGGAATTGAATTGGTTAATAGGAGGTAAAGCAAGACAATTGTTTGATGCCACATTGCAACAAAGAACTTTACTTAATAATCACAACAATAATGACAATCCTTAAAAGTCCAACCAGTTGTTCCTTGAATTCAGGAACTTGCAACTCATTGTCTAAATAAACAAAGGGTTAAATATGTTGATAATAACAAGAAAATGTCAAAGTTTCCAGGTCTTTTTACCAGTTTCTAACAGATGGGAAGAGTTTATTCCGGCAATATAAAGTAAAACTTCACTACTAAATATCTCCAGGGATTAGGAAAGCATGACATAGCATGAGACATATTAAATGACAAAAATATGCATGCCAACTTTCCACTACTTTCATGAGGAGCAACATTATGACAAAAAAAAAAATGAGGAGCAACATCAAAGAGACTATTTTTCACAACTATATTTTTGAAAGCAAAGCAATTATCACTGGCCATCAGACCCTTTCTTTTGTATACGACTTCCTCTATATGTAACATCTATATATGAAAGCAAAATGCACAAGGGGGTTGCAACGAACTGGTGTTTACCTTGTTTCTAGCAATAGCTTTTACCATTGCTTCATTCAAACCATCCGTATCCTGACCACAACATTGCAAAGTCAACATTTCAACTGAGTATGGAACCCTGTCATAGAGGATATAAGGACAACGCCCCTTAAGAAACAGGAGTTCCCCAGGAAAAAGCACAGCTATCTTCCATCTCATATCAACAGCAATTGAAATAATGACCAACTTATGTGTCAGAATGAGGGTGGAGGAGACAGTGCTTGGCCTCCCAAACTTCTCCACGTCCCAGTGGGTCCATAGTCCAAAAAAAAAATGCCGTGAAATATTGGAGCAACTTCACTCACTCCCCGGTCCCCACAAAAAGAAATGAGAGCCCCCCATAGATAATTTATCAAAACTATAGACCCCCTTCTCCAAAACTTTCATGTCAATGCTCTAACTCCTAGATTTACTATTTCTGAAAGTTAATTCCCTAATACCCAAAATTATTTAACAACCATGAGAAATCAATTCAAAAGTGCATCTTTATAGAGATTTACTCCAGAATTCTATACGTGCTGGAATCTTAAGAGTTCAATAACTTTAAGATTTCTGCATGTTTATTGTGATAGGTTGAGAAACACTAAGGAATTAAATACCCATGATATTTATTTTTTGAGAAATTAAATCGCCCAATAGTCAATAACAAGTTGTAAACCTTGTATAATGTAATAAGTCATTCTTTCCTTATTTCCACGAAAACAAAATGTATACTTTCTGATTATATGATATCGTAGTCAAACTTCAAATAGCTTATCTGGTAATATGACTTAAATAATATACTGAAGTCCTCCAAATTGCTACTCCCTCTATAAGGAATAATCTCTATAAATAAAAACATATTCCTCCACGGCCTACATTCTAAATCAGTCTTTTCTTACGTGCATCCTCAAGTTATCTTCTATCCCAAATATCAAAGTTAAAACATAATAACATGCCTATCCTCCCTTCCCCCTTCACCCAAGGAAAAAAACGAACAACATATTATTCTTCAAGTCAACTAAATATTTCAACAGCATGAAAGCTACCTTGCTATTTGTCAAAAGAGTCAAACTGTCTTTCATCTAATTTACTGATTGCTAATCTGATGGTACTGACAATTCATAAAACATTCATCTTAACCTTTATGCTTCAAGATCTTCAACAAACTTCAATTAAACCAAGGCTAGTCCCCTCCCCCACTCCTCTTCCCATCTCTCGTGCTTCAGTTAAAGCTTCAAGGCATACCTTGTTTCCATTTTAAGCTAAAAAGAGTGAAAATAACCTTCATTACCATAGTTTCTGAAAGTGGAAACCTTTTCCCTTGTTTTCCTCCAAAGATTGCTTTTGATAGTTTACTAAATGAATTTTCTGATTTACTCTCATTCACAAATGGAAATGAAAGTAAAATTCTGAGTACTTCTAGTATGTTGGAAGTAATTAAAGGTACCTCAGAGTACCATCCATCCACAACAAACACATCCAAGGAGTAGCCATCAGTGGTGGAGAATACATGTGCTTCCCGGATGTTAAGTCCTATATCAGAGAGCAAAGCAGAAAGCTGCAAGGGAAAAGTAAAAGAAAGCTGTTAGTAGAAATGGTCATATTAGTTATTATTCGCATTGGGCATAGTCGCCATTATTCATGGTCAGCCAACTCATTTTCGTAAAAATACGATACTGGCTTGTGTTCTTTAATGATTTACACAAACATACTGCAGGCAGGCTGTAAAGACTGACGCATGTCCTCAAGGAGAGAGAACTAGACTGCACCTTTCTCTATCACAAGATTCAATTCCATGAACAAACTTTTGAAGGTAGGGATTGCTGCTTGCTTGATTTTATTTGACATCCTCCTAATAGCAGTATGCAGTACATTTTGGGGGGTTCGGTGCAGTTTTGGATACCCTGAAGATTCCTTAAGCCATATATTTCTTTTAACAATGTTAATACCCACTTTATTTCCATTACATCAATGCCTTTTTTTCTTTTCCATTATATTTGGTCAGAGGATGCCCTTCAAATATTACTCTGGTCTTGGATTAGCACTCAGTTTTGGTATCTTCCAAGAGGCCCATGGACAGGAGATGGGGGGGGAGGGACATGGAGAGAGGGAGAGAGGGCGAGAGGAAGAGAGGGGGAGAGAGATAGAGATGAGAGTTAGACAAAAGTAAGGATACAGAGGGATGCAGTATACAATAAGTACACAAAGCAGCAACAAACGAGAGTATCAACAATAAGTGTGTAGGCGAGACCGAAAGTGAGAGCAAGAGTAAGAGTGAGAGTAGGTTTTTGGGCAAAGAAGGGCTGCAGGTTCGCCTTACAATGGCTCCAATAGTGAGAAGTGTAGGGACATCTTTATGGAAAAAATGCCAAAAAGAAAGAGAAAACAGAAAAGTAATAAACTGTGTGCCAAATACAGATGTTAACAAACCCCATCTAACAAATTTCTATTTCATTAGAACCAATTGAAAGAATAACTTTGTTATATGGTACCTGACTAAGAAGCTTTGGTTTATCAACTGTAGAAAATATCACTTCGTGAATGGGAATATTAGATATCTCTTGCCTGCAATATATTGCGAAAATTAGAAGACATCTTAAATTGATTCTAATGATTGTTGCATCATCATACAGAAATATCCAGTAAATGCTGGGAAATCATTTATAAGAGAACGGAAGCTAGAGGCCGCCAATAACACATAATAGTTTCCTTAACAACACCACTGGGATATCAGTAAATTTTCATGTGCAAGAGGCAGGCTACGTCAATTGTCTGATAAAGTGGATGTACCTGTTCTTTCTTTTCCAACAAGAATTTTATCATCATGTAACTGCTAAATGTGGAGTTGTGGACCAACAGATCTTTCATCCAGATAATTGCTGGTAATTTGAAATGAACAAGTTACAGTTTGATTTGTCCTAATGTCCATACATAATGCTCCTCAAGAGATTTTACCCCATGTTTGTCTCAATTGAAGTCACGAGTAGGTTAAATTTGCTGAGCAGAGATATAAGAGTACTAAACCTGCTATAGGTAACTATTGATAGCCAAGATTATAGTGATCCTTGTACCTACCTTGGAAGCTCAAGATGAATAATAATAACTAGGTATCTCTTCGTTTCTTTTTAATCATTCCTTTCTTGTGGCAAAAGTACAATACAAGTTTGAATCCTACACAGTTATAACTGTGCAGGAGTGGCTACAGTGCATGTCGTCGTAATGAACTGACTGTGTCTGAGCATGAGCTTTCTACAAATGTGGTTGATACATATGAAACAAGTATATGCATGTCGTGACTGCAGAAACAAATACATCCTACCATGTCTCAGAAACTCTAATTGAACTTATTAAGCCGAAAATATTTTCTTTTCTAAACCCTAGACACATTTTCAAGGTACCAAAGTCAATAGTGTCAGGATCTAGTCCATCAACCAAGGTCATTTCTGTCTAATTTATCGAGCTGAGAAACTTACGCATGTCGAATGCTGGAGCTCTGCAGAAAAGGGAAGATGGTTTGTTGATTTTGACACAATGAGTTTCCAGCAAGCTAGTTTAATTGCTAGGATGGAAATCAAGAACAAGCAAAAACAACAATAAGAGAGGAAAATGCCGAGTCCTGGTAATGGAGAACTCAAGTACAAAAATGAAAGAAGGGATTTATAAAGCAGAAAACAAGAGGACATCTTGTTACAGAGGATGATCAAGTCTCAAGATCTAGTAATAGATGCAACACGACAAAAACTTTAAGCCGTCATGAGATGAATAGTACCTGCATCCCACAAAACCGGGCATTAAAATGAAGGAAAGCGAACTCTCTAGTCATTCTAGTTATTGTCTTCAGTGATAGATTTCTGACATTGGTCCTTGCATTTAACTATCTTGATATAGCCAGTTTAAACAAAATATTGGAGAGGATGACAAACAATTTATTGGAATCTCTTTTCTCCTTCCTCTTTCATTACAACTTTAATGCAAAATTTTGCCAGAATCATTTAAAGTTCAAAGCAATAGTAGGGTCACTAGACGTATCACACATGATTAAGCCAATCTAATGAAAATGCAGATGCAGTGGCAGCAGATCGATGGCTATGTCTTGAAGTTGATTACCGTTTTGAGTTTGTCTCTGGATGATATCTTCCATGCACATCATTGGAGTTCTTTCTAACATCCAAATTCAGGTCCTCAAGCTTAGAGCAAGGTTCAAATTCATTCGCAACATCACCATTGCTGCTATGTAATGTATTTGGAGAAAAACAAAACAGAGAATATTATTGTCCCGTTACCATGATGATATTCTTGACCATAACAGACGAAAGAAAACTATGGGTATCAGCAATGACAACTCCAACCAATTGAAGCTGAGAAGGAAAGGTAGAATACCTATTCTCTGATGGCAAATTGGCTGCATCGTCTTCATCATACCATGGTCCATTTGAAGTACTCGTCAATTGTAAATCATCATTGCCATTGGCTTTGACAGGTATGTTCTACCAAGCAATCAACAGAAAGATACAGAGATGGTAAATCACCTCAGATAAACAAAGAAATTAAATTTAATCAAGGATCAGGCAGATTAGATTGTTTACAGGCACAGATTCTTCCAAATTCTTGTAGGCATCAGCAATAACAGTCCTCAAACAGGTAAATGTGCCGAAAATTAAAGTTTCAACCACAGAAAATCTAGAGTCAATAGTCAGTGACTTAAGTTTTTTTTTTTGGTCAGAAGTGACTTAAGTAAGTTACACGACGCCTATATATGCTGATAACTCAATTCACCCAATTCAATTCAATTAACTGGTGAATTCAAGTTTCTTGACCAAGTTCATGAAAAACCAGACCACGAGTAAAAATGTCAATTGTTTCACCTTCATCCAAATCATCTGGATTCACCTCTTGCCACTTAGTCCAATATCCAAGTAGGGTATTAAAATTACATGGCTACGTTCTAGAACTTATTTGGCCACCCAATTAACAACTATCTGATGACATTTCATACGCTGAGAACCTCTTTGGCCATCCATGTTCTATCTTAATGTTCATAGAAGGGACCCCTATTCCAATACTCCCTTACACCCAAATCGCACGCACACACAGAGATTATGTTTTTACAAAGGAAGATGAAGAAAGGAAAGGAATGGGAGAGGCAGTTGGGATGGCTAGAACGAAGTACCTCCAAGAAACGAACATGGAAAACAGGACGCTTGTCTGGCTCTTTGGCCTGTATAAGAAGTTTCTGATGCAACAATACATCCTCCACTCTATCCATGTTGACATCAAGCAAATAACTGTCAAATAAAAGAGCGTAAGAACCAATCAGCTTATCACCATCAACACAAGCTGTCTATTAATTACAGTTTAAGGAGTGCAACAAACACTTGATAAAGAACTGGAAAAACACAGCCCTGTTTGCATAATGCGGAGCCTTTCGCTGAAAGGAAGGCAGAAGAACCTTCGAAAGCAAGTTACTATTTCCATACAAGTTGAAGAATTTGCTTTCAAAATCGAAAAGAAAAAGAGAGAGAGAGAGAGAGAGAGAGTTTCTTTGTTTTATCACTAAGTTGCATGTTCAGTCATTGTCTTCTCTTTCAACAAAACTTTCTCCTTTGCTCACATACTTCATGAATACTTAATAGTCACCATTCTCTTTTTAGTAAACTAAGTTACTGACCACAAAGAGATCCTACAGTTTCTATTTGAGAGCGCCATTTTCCTAATAATTGGAACATTGCAATAAGTATAAGCAAAGCAAGTCTCAGGTTGAGGTGCTTTATTGACAAGTGAGGTATTTCTGAACTATTACAGTGCTTTTCTTGCATACTTGAAAGAGATGATTACAACAAAAACTAGTAGATTACTTTTCCCCATCTATGCAAAGAAAACTTGGAACAGGTACTTTTCAATTTCACCAGCATTAACAAATTCCGCCGTTAGTGTAAGGACAGCTCCACTATTTTTAGCAATTCAAGAACAAAAGTCTCAACTTATAGTTGATTCATAGAGATATTCACCGGTGTTTGCTTAGTAGAGTCGTTTATTAGGACATAAAGAAAGTAATAAAGCACGAATGTTAAGGAACATAGCATCTTCCTTCTCTCTAACTGAAAGCAGCCATTTCACGGTCGCATTGGGTTTAATAAAGTTGTGCCTATGAACTGAGTGAGTATTCCATTGCTGCTAAATCATTATAAGCTAAAGCTAATTTCTAAGCACCTTCTTTTTCAGATGTGCAGGTTTTACTGGAACATTAGAGATACATGTATGTTATAGGTTGCCTGCAGCACTAGGAAAGACGCACGAACGTGTCAATTAGAACCGAAATGCTTCGCCTGGAAGCATCAAACCCAACAGCGAGCGACCGGCCTCGAAAACCCTCCAAATCCCAACAACCCCCAAGCTAATTCACATTCTAACCACGAAACGAAATCCCGCATTCGCTCCATTGTATGTGCGACCTCGAATTCACACGAAGACAGAGATAAGCACACACAGGCACACGCATATAAAAGGACGCGACAAGCCAAACCGGAAGTACCTCGACGGCAATCTATTGAAGTGAGCCTCCAGAAGCTCGCGGAACTCCGGATTGCTCACGGCCTCCTCATTGCCGGCCTCCACCAGCCGAGCGTACACATCGCTCCTCACGTCGAAGTTCCCGCTCAGGCTCCCGACGAAGCTCCTCGGCGGGGACGAGCTCTCTCCGACTCCTTCGATCAAATCCATTAACCGGACCTAAGAACGGCGTCGAGCTCGAGGCATCAAGCGAAGCCTCCCTCCGCCAACAGCGCCGCGGGAGGGGCGGGGCAAGAGAGAGAAAGCGCGAGGAAGGGAGGGAGAGAGAGATAGAGATAGAGAGAGAGACTTCTCGATCAGCAGAGGAGAGGATCTTTGACTGTTGATGGAATCTGGGAGGACAACGAGGGAGCTGTTGGGAGTTCCGTGGAGAAACCGAGGGCAGTTTCGTCCATGGATACAGTGCGGCGGAGGCGAGCCTAGAGATAGAGAGAGAGAGGAGAGAGAGGTTTGCGCTGCTTTCCCGATTTCAGCTACTGCATCAAGTTTCTCAGAATGTCCCGGAAAGAGAGAGAGAGAGAGAGAGCGGGGAAGACCGGCTCTTCTTATTTATTTATTTATTTATAAAAAATAAAATTTCTCTCCCTCCTTTCCGCGGTGAAGTGGAGAGTGGATAGGGTTTTGGATTTTTCTTTTTCATTAATATAACCAAAAATCTCACGGGAGGGATGGAAATATAACCAAGGCATATTCTTTTTTCTTTATCAGAGATTGAATCGATCGAAAGAAGAAGACAAAACTTCCATGGAAGAGAAGTATACTCAAGGCTTTCATAAAAGTTGTCGTAGAATCGATAATGAAGATTTTCATTCTATACAATGTCAGGCAGCATCTGATCTCCAAGAAAATTTCGATTGTTTCGGATTTTCTATTTTTGGAATGGAATATTTTATGAAATCCTCGTGAATAGAATCAATCTTTATTCGATGGTATTTACATGAGATTTCTCTTTCTTATTCTTAATTAAACATCCGAGGAGATTCAGTTGATCCGTGATTAATGCTTGTACATCATGTCACGTCTACTCCAAATTTACCAAATTGGTGCACTTGCTTCACATTTATCTCGTACTAATTTTTTGTGTCACAAAAAATTATCAATATTAGTTAAAAGCAAAATTAACATATCTTAGCAAATTTCCAGATCTAAAATTTTGGTAATTTTGAGCTTTTGTAACGCAAAAGTTAGTTCGGGTAAACATGGTATTGGTGTAACAATTTGGAATTTCTATGAAACAAAAATTATTGGGCAAATTTGGCACGAGTGCATCAATTTATGATTTTTGTGACGCGAAAATTAGCTGAGGTAGACAGAACACGGGTGTAATATATTTTCTTTTTGTGGTGTTAGGGTTTTTTTTTTTTTTAACCTTTCAATTTCGTGGAGTCGCCGTAATGCCCTTTGTACCTTGGTGTAATTGCGTGGCTTCTGTTTCCCGTGGCTGAGAGCGAGACGCGAGGGCAATTCAGTAAAGTTCTTTTTAAATAAGTCGTAGTCATTTGCTTGATCCACGCGGATTTCGGGTCAGGGAGATGCTAAAGCGACCGTGCCTCGCCCGGTGCGCAAGTGACGTCGGGCGCCGTGATCTCGTCACGTGGATTGGAGCGCGGGCCCCATTTTGCTTTGACGCTGGCTTCCTTTTGGAGGTGAGGTTGTTGTGTATTTAATAGCATGGAGGTAGGCGTTGATATTATGATCATCCGTATTAAAAGAAAATTGACCTTAGTGTTTTCCACACGTAAGTAGAAAAACACATAGGCACTGACATACTGTCTCCACCCTTCTCCTCTCTCTTCACTATTTTACTATTAAATTGCAACAAATTTGTATTTAAGAAGGAAGAAAAAAAAACTACTTTAGCATAATAAAATAATTCAAAGTTTTTGTCCATATTAGTTAGTAGAAAAAAAAAGCTATTACTGTTTGTACGCATTTTCAGAGATAATATTATATATCTACGACAGGTGATATTTTTACATTGTGTTTGTGAACTTTTGCTTTAATACCGCGATCGGTTGCTTTGTACTTTGATAATTTAGTTTTATGTTTATCTTACAGCTAATAGTATGTTCAAATAATACTATGTTTATGGGCCTAGTTTTAGTTATATTTTCGCATGACAATGAGTGGAATGAACAGGTAAACGCTTATTAAATATATTATATAAAATAAAGGAAAATTTCTAAATAAGGGCCTGAAGTAGCCATGTTAATCTCAAAGAAGAGCCTAACCTCGCCGGTTGGTAAGGACATTTTCCTCATTTGCTTTTTTGAGTTTTTTTTCCTTTTTTCTGTTTTCTTTCTTTCTTTTCGCCGGTGGCCGGTCTCAGGTGACGATCAGCCACCAGTGATGCCCCCGAAAGGGCTGGGTGATGGTCGCCCTCGCCCTACCTTGGCAAGGGTCGCCTCGCCCACGCGAGGTCGTCCTTGCCAAGCCCTTTTTGGTCATCACCCCATCGATGAAAAGAAAGAAAGAAAGAAAAAAAGCAAATGATGAAAATTCCCTTGACCAGTCGATAAGGTCAAGTCCTTTTTTGAGACTGACATGGCAACTTCAGATTATTATTTGAAACAAAGTCAATTTCACGCATTTATTAAAGAAAATTAGCACACTTCATACCCTCATTTGGAATTTTTCCTAAAATAAAATTTCATCAAAAGTCTCGGTTGTAAAGCTTGCTAGAATTGTCCTGTCTTCATTGCAAGAAAATATTTCGGCGCTGTCTCCATAGAAATAGCCATTACTTTTATAATCTGGTTTTATAGAATATCTGGTTTTATATTATTGCTAGGAAATTGTAATTCAACTTCTATAACAATCTATCATCTTTAAAGTGTGATTTTATATATACATAAATGTAAGAGAATTCACTAAGATTTTTTTTTTTGTATATAACAGTGACTACGACGGCGACAATAATAATACCCCATATTTCTAAAGGTTAGATTTGTATAGTATTGTCATTTGGTTCTAGAGATGATTTCCAAAATGAAAGTTTATTATAATTCTAATTAATTAATCTAAAATATAAAATCCAAAATTAATTTTTTGTTGATCAACTTAGTATGTCACATTATGTTCCAATATTTGAAATTTTGACCTTGAAACAAACTTTGTATTTTAAGTAAATAATACAAATATAACACACTTTGGGTGGATATATCATCATCATTATTAATCCGTAATCATTTATTTCGTGAAAAATGAATAATTTGAAAAATATATTTTTTAAAACGATCGCTTGTATTTCATTATTAAATTTATTCCATTATTTAACAGATCATTGACTACAAAAATTCCAGTTACAAATATTGATTATGCTTATTATGCATAATGAGGGAAAATAAGTGCATATGCCTGATAAGTTGGCAACTTTGTGCTTTGACCCTTGAAATTCCCCCAACAATTCATTTATAATTCCTTCTAAGATTTTCATAAAATATCAGCATCATTATGCAACTTTGGTGCATAAAATCGTTCTCTTTATACAAAATGATTTTCATAAGATTCTCATTTCAATATATAGAATACATTAGTCATGTTGTTTAAGATTAGATAAATGGACTATGATCTAGATTTATATTATGTCCTTTTGGTTTCTAGAAGAGGGAACGTGAATGAATTTTATTTACTAGAACATTTCATCAACTCAATGGGTCGGAAAGGTGTGAAACCTTGTGAATATGATTCTGCCATATGAAATTCTGATCAAATGAAGCCCTAACGTGGACCAATGTCAACTTCGAGAGAACTTGAAAGTCTGTCAAAAATTTTTTTAACCCATCTCATGAATATGGGTGGCGGAGTTAAAAAACTAGACGGTCACGAGTTTAGAAAGTACCAAACACCTTATTCATGCAAAAGTAAAAGTGCTCGATAGCTCACTCGGCCTGTCCAAATCTGCCAAGCTCAATGTGTAAGCACGCACATTGTTTTATTATCAAGTTTGGTGTCCAATCATTTGAACGGAAATATTTTAAAGTTTTAATCACGGGTGAATCTAGACAAGAAATTCTATGCCAAATACTAAATCGGATCGAGTCCGCTCATCGATCATGTCTAATTCAAATTAAAGAGAAAATTACAAGATATTCTCACGGGTGGCCCTTTATATGATTGTTTGGACAGAATTCGGACTGGCTTTTTTTTTTTTCCTTTATTGACTGGTTCGATGAACATGTAATAAAGAGGAAGATTGAAGATTACTTTATTTGAGCCTTTTTGGAGATGATTTCTTGTGTCGGTTGATAGGGAGAGGTGGGGCCAATCTCGACTTTTGAGAGATGGTGATTTCTTGAATATCCTAATCTGATTTCACGAGCACTAATGGATAACCCCCATTAGGTTAATCGATATGGTGCAATTGCTACAAATAGATGTTTCACCTAATTGATTTTGTCGATCACTCCGACAATCAGCGATGGATATAGTCATTATCAAGATGAATTCCGTCCACTCAATAAGCACCGATAAAAGTCGCGATATCGAATGACTCTTGCTTTTCTAACAACGCAAAAGTCATTTAGATAATCAAAATCCGTGCTCATTTGAAACATCAGTCAAATTCGCCCTTGCATAAGTACCCAAAAGGCAAGGTCGGGAGAGATGCAAATGTGAGAAATTAAACGATGGTTCGTGCGGAGCGTATTCATATCGTCGATGAGTTAAGTCGAAGCACGAGAGAACCCAAACACTATTCGAAATTATACCCAAATTCACACTGATACCAACTGGAAACACGTCTAAGGTTGCTGCAACATTCAGCCTTCTTTCTGATTTTGTAGAAGAAGCTAGATCAGAAAATAACCAGCACCTCCAAAATAAAATAAAAAATAAAAATCGACAAAAGGAACAGGTTCAAATTGTATTCCCCCACACGTCACCGGTTAACTTCAACGACAAAAATTATCACAAAGAGAACTCACATTATTCCGTCAGTCTCACTTTTAAGGTACACTTGAGAGGGAATTGATTTGTCCAAGAGTCATGTCGCCATCCTTATTAGGTAAACCGTATCAAATTGGTGTAAGACTAGAAAACTTGACCTCGGTTTATCTAAAATTATTTTTCCAACAAAAATGACATTTTCCTATGTTTGACTGTAATTTGCAAATAACATAAAAGTCGATTTTTGATATTTATAACAGGAAAGTTGTAAAAGACACAATTTGAAAATAGTCTCGAGGACAACTCCATGTTCCGAGTTCGAATGTCGAAGGACCTCGGCCTGGCCTCGGAGGACTTGGGCCTGACCGCCAGATTCCTAGGCACGATCCGGGCCTTGGGGAACCTAGGAGTGGAGTCGGGGTACTCGGGCAGGACTGTCGAGACTCGAGCACATATGCTTGTGGGGCCTAATGTGACAGGATTCAGGCATGGGCGCCAAGGTCTCTACGCCGATCTCGCTGGATCTAAGCTCGGACAGCACAGGATATCTAATTTTCAAGAAAGAGATTTTTTTTTTTTTTTACAATAGGTATAATTTTTTATTAGTTATGAAAATATTTTTCATTAATTCATTTTTCTAAATGATTCAAAACTCGTGGACGAGGAAATATTTAGTAAACTTGCTACGGAGCAAAAAAAAACCCCGGGTGTCACATCTAAGCCACACTGCTGTGCTGTGCAATACTTGATATAAGTATCCTGGCACCTTATAAGATTAAGCTTAAAGAAACCCAAATGGTTAGGTTGGCAGTTAGGTACTTACTATGAGTAGCCCAAACAAAAACTATTCAAATTTAGAGAAAAAAATATTTTAAAGAAAAATCTACAAGGCTTTTAAGTATCAGAAATATGTAATTTTAGCGATTTGAGAATTGAGATGTTCAATATTATTAAAGTAAAAAAAAAATCAAATTTTAACACCATAAAGAAAAACGGCCAAGTATAAATCATCCAAGTGGACATTTAAAATAATTATTTTGCACAAAAAACTATTAGTGATTTGCCAGGGCCACGTCATCCACTAACATGGCATGGGCTTTTTATACAGATATTTAATCACATCTTGACACATGGATAATGATTTGAAATACAAAAATAAAAATCGAGTTTTTCTCTCTCTTCCTCCTCCATCCACAACCACAGCTCCGTTCGACCATCCATCAATAATCCAGCTTAGCTGTCTCCACTGTTCAAGCCGTCACAACCTCCATCATTGAGCCCATCGCCTTGCCGTGGCTGTCACACGCAGCAGCAAAGCTGTTAAGCTTGTCGTCGACGGCCATGGACAAGCAAACTAGAGATGAGCATGGTCCGGGTGGGCGGTTCCCACACTAGAATTGGGTACTGCTCACTAAGGACTGGTTTCAAAAAATTGAAATCGAGAATCGCCCGTTGGTTCCATGGATTCACTTAGAAATCGGACCGCTGATCCCATTTATGGGTGGATCCATGGAACCGATCCCACCAAGCAAATGGAGGCAATCGAGAGCGAGAGAGGGAGGCGTTAAATGGCTAGAGACGCGGTCGTGAGTCGATGAGAGTTGAGAGTCGAGATCGTGAGTCAAGAGACGGAGACGGAGAGACTGAGATGAGAGCGAGACACTAAGAGCCTGAGACGAGAGAGAGTAGAGATTGAGATGAGAGTGAGAGTGAGAGTTTGAGATGAAATGAGCGAGTTTTAGATTATGGATTTTTCATTTTTTTATATATATATAATTTTGCACAAACCGAGCCGGATCTTTAGGTCTTGAAATGATTTTGATTGTTCCAGCTTGGTAATTACAGGTTTGGTTGAGGCTACTAATCCATTCTTTTTATTCTAAAATTTGCTTTAGTATCATAAAGTGCTGATACATAAAATGTGCCAATACCATAGGGTGGGGTCGACTGAACAAATGGATCGATTTCTTATTTAGCGAATAGGTATTCGTAATTTTTGTTTGTCTTTTAAGGAGAGAGTTATTTAATGGATGGCATTTTGTATGATTGAGATACTGTTTAGTGTTGAATCTATTTTTTTAAGATCCTTCGTTTCATTATGGCTTGCTGAAGTTCGAATCTTCCCTTATATAGGTCTGTTTCGAGTGTGCGAACAGCTAGTTCCACACCCGAAATCGAGAATCACCTGGTACCCTCTTGGAACCGGGAACCAAATTGGTTCCCTTAGGAGCTACCGGTTCTTAGGTGGTCTAGTTCGCTTTTGGGAGGTTTAAGCAGTTTCCAGTTCTTTTGCATACCCCTAGAACAGAACGACTCGAGCTTAAAGTTGTTGAGGTCAGGTAAGACAGTAGCAGACCAAATCTGGCTATTGAGCATGACCGACCGCTGTGTCGAGGTCGACGGCTTCACTGCCGCAACCTCCATCCTCGAGCCCACCGTCTCGTTGTGGCCATCATGCCCACCAGCGAGTTCCCTCCTTCTGCCTTCGTTGTCGCACCTCCATGTACAATTATTCCCTCTTTCAAGGCCGCACCTCCTCTCCACTGGCAAACTTCCAGATTTGAAGCATGATCTGAAGCATGGCTTTAATTCTAACTTCCAGATCTAAAGAAAGCATGGGTTCAGATATGGCGAAGCATGGCTTCAAACTTCCAAATCTGAAAGTATCTGGCCACAACCGGGTTTAGACTTCCAGATCTGAAACCAGCTCGTCCATGGCCGTGACTAGCCAGGTTGAGATGCTGATGGAACTCAAATATCAAGAAGATAAATAAAGGAAGTAGAGGCCACGCTCAGAAAGACGAAGCCGACCACAAAGACGACAGAAAGAATGACTTGGCTTGGATACCCAGCACCGGTGGTGACGGCGCAGGGAGGCGTGGAAATTGAGCTCAAGGTGGCTACAGATGGAGGAGGAAGAGAGAGGTGGATGAAAATCTTTTTACTGATGTACGATTATCCATCAATTCTTTGGCAACATAAACATGTCAGCCAACAAAACCCACTTTACAGTTTCTCCCTGTCAAAGTCTACAATGACAAAAGAATTCAACAGGTGGCAAATAAAACAAGCTTGATAAACATACTTCTTGCCTATTGAATCCGAGCCCGACAGCATTTAATAGCTAAGTATCGAGCATTTCTGATGTAGGAAATATTGGTAGAATGTCCAAAGTATGCATTCAATATCCCATGTTGTAGCAAACTACCTTAAGCAAATTGACTCAATGCTATTAGAAAGAGCTTTATTTCCTTCCACCGTCATAATATTTCCACCCGCTATGGGTAGGAACAAATAGTAAGTTTCATGCAAGCCTACCCTCATTATGTGCAATGTAAAAGCAATTAGATCAGGAATCAGAACTGATTTTTGAGAATCTGAACATCCTGAGGTTCTGATGGGTTATGTCAAAATCAGTCCACATCAATGTCATAAATGTTTTCGAGATCCAATGTGAAGCATCGGAACAAGCACTATCTTCTTAGCCACCAATGATGTGAACTGATACCTCTTCTATTCAGAGAAACACATACTAGCTACCCAAAGAAGAAAAACACTCTAGTAAATGACTCCAATGAATGAGGGGAGGACAACATTAACTGAAATGAAGCCGTCCACTCTCGAATTTGTGTTCACTCTAAAATTTCTATTCCATACAGCTGTCATTGTTATTTAGCAATGCACACAACAGAGTACTCCTTATCCAACCCCCTCTTTGTTCCCAAAAACAAGTACTGATCCAGCTTTCTCCTTCAGAATCTCTTTAAGTTCCAATATATGCATTAAAACCTCAGTAAAAAGAAGTTCATGACAAGGGGCAAGACCTTTATGCCAAATGGAATACTAAACATACTGTGCAAGAATAGAATAGTGGAAGACATATCTATAGAAGGAGATTAGAAATAACATACTCGATTCATTTCTGCAAGCATGACATATAGGAAAGGGTACAGGGAAGACCGCAAAGGGAGACCAAAGGTTCTAGAGTGAGGTAACCAGAGAGGCTATTCTACTTCAGGCAAAAGAATAGCTAGGACTGGAGTTGATGCCCATAGACGTATCAAAGGCGATAGGGATGAAGTTATAACTGTAACAAAATACGACATTTTTGTTAAAAAAAATGTTCAATTTTCTTCCTGCTATAAAATATCTTTTGCATGTAAGCATAGTGGAAATGTTTTGACACATGTTAATCCTTTCCAGACTTTGACGATGTCACGTATGTGGACAAGCTAAAGCAAATGAAGTCATACTTTAGCAAATATAGTAAGAAATGGTCAACTAGCGATCTGCATTCCTTTTCACAACAAGCAAAGGAGACATGCACTGAACAGTAAATATTTCCCTCTAATAAAGCTAAAACACTTTCTTTTTTTTTTTGGGAGAAAGCTCCTAATGCAACTTTGCCCCCAAAAATACTGAGGAAAACAGAAACATGAAGCTTTTCACAGGATAAGAATAAGAAGGAAGAACTGCCATTGAAACAGGAATTAGGGTGAATAAAAGCTTAGCAATAGCTTAAAATGTGGATATATTCCCTAAACCTAAGCTGAACAATCTCACGAGCAATTGTCCATGCAGGTAGACTGAAAAACAATTTAACAGATAGCCCTTAGACCATAGCTATGTTTGCTTTTGAAGGGCAGCTGACATGGGTGGATCCCACTTTTCCAATTTCATTATTTAGATTTATCTGGTTGGAAAGCAAACTAAGGGAACTAACTGTTTCTTGCCAACACAGGCCTCGTTGGATCTTTTTAAGCAAGCAACTGGTTGGAAATTGGACTTTGGTGTTCCTGCCTTTCCTTCCACTTGTGTCCCTTTTCCTTCTTTTCTTTTTACTTCATAAAAAAGAATAGAGATAGATTATAATTTATAAGGAACACTTGTGTTTCCACTAAGGCCTTGTTGCTTCGCAAAAAATTAATACTTTCAAGTGGACAAAGAGATACTTCCTAGATGGCAATTCATTTGCATCCTTCTAATAAAAAACACTTTCAACTGGACAGGTAATGTAACAAGAATTTGTAAAGTCGATTCTTTTCCCTTGACTCATTCGCAATTGTGAAACATGTTTATGCATACATAGACAATTGTAATTCCATCCAATCCAATCCAATTCCCTGTGATCCCTATCTTCCAATTTTCAAAAAAGCGGCAAGCATATGGTATGGGAGTGGAAAAACTTTATGAGGAACAAGGTAGCTGTAGAGCAGAAATGCCAATCCTCAAATTACCAGGAAAAGAATAATTTTCACAGGAGTTATCTGATGTAATTAAATAGTGGGGTAGCAACAAAGAGCCCTAATCTCACTACAGGGAAAAACTGTACAGCATAATCTCCCCAGAAGTAGCAAGTTTCCCGCCCAAATGGCAACAATCAGGCTAGGGATGGCCCTTCATTGGGAGAAGCAATGCTGCCACCAAGAAGTATAAGCTGATAGTTTTTTATTCGTATCATTCTCTAATTTATAAGGACAATTGAACAGTCAAGACACCTTTAATCAATGTCTCTCATTTAGTATGGCAATGTCAGATAGCTGTACATAACTCATCATAGAAGACCAACCGTCAGCCAAAACTTGTTGTAAAAGCATCTTAGGGAAAATTGTGCAACTTGTTAACCTACAGAACAAAAATTCTCTCAAGTATCCCACAAAAAAAAGTCTCCTAACTACATCGAATAAGGAGCGATAATGACATCCACACATACTTGAGATTGTGCATATGGTAACATCAAGCAATCACAGCTCAATCATCTGAGTAGCAACCTATGTTATCTCATATGTATAGGCTCCAATTGACTAACTTTCCTTCTGTCTGGTGGATTTAAGAGCTATCCCTCAAACCCCCAGGTCCGAACATTGCAGAGAGAGAGAGAGAGGAAAGGTCCTGAGCAGTCAGAAGGTTTGTGATTTGCATCTAAGAAGCCACATACAGCCCAATCATGAGGAAAAACGCAATCCCAAACAGAAAAAAAGGCGATGCTGTTGTACTGTTGTCACCTCCTGCTTACGAGTGCAATTGTTGCAACAGGAAGGTCCACTTCCTCAAGTCATACTTTTTCTTTTTATTTATTATTTCTCGTTAAGGACTGATTGCGATAGAGAACACTCATTCTCATTAACAACTGAGCAGGGCTGATAGTGAAACACAGGTAATAAATAAGAGAATACTGAATATCAGGGGCAACACAACATTTGCTTCATCAGTGCCCAACAATGCTGCCATCATGTCGTTAGCAACATAGGAAGTTTACCTGGTAGAGCTGTCTCATATTACCCGGTTACACTTATTTATTGCAAACTGGAAGAGGAGATTGAGCAGGTTCCCAATTTTTGCACTACATTTTTACTCCACCTTTAAATCTGTCATAATTACTGCTGCTATACTAATGGCCAAGCAAATAGTTTCCAATATTGCCAATTCTCACTAGAAAGCACCGATTGCTAATACTTGGACAGTTTGATAGACATTCTCATCTCTATCAATCCTTTTTCCCCCTTCTCACAATCTTCTTAGTTCTATCTTCTGCTTTTATCATAGATCCTACTGCATTAGGCTAACAAAGCCACCCACGTCATCCGGGGCTAGAAACACCCAATCTCAAGTAAAATCTCAAGAAGCATATAAGCTACTCAGTGATTTTGATCGAAATTCGTCAACTGACCTATTACAATTCAAGCTTTTTTTCCAATTGAAATGGCAACACCTGATGGACAATAATTAGCAAAGCACTTGACAAGAAGACAAGTAAATTCCACTGATACAACAACATTATCAACAACAACAATAACAACAAGGAAGATTATTTTTCGCATGTTTGTCAAACATCACGGGCCTCAAATGAGCATTCACATGCAAAACTAGTACACAATCACTGACCGATTGATCAAGGCAACTCGGTGAGCCCTGCCTCGAACACAAACCCTCTACAGAAACCGTCCCCGGGCGCCGGAATGCCATCTATCCACCTCCACTCTGCTTTCTTGTCATAGCAATCCCACAATGCCAATCTCCCGACCCTTTTCCCCGAAAAGCACACCCTGTTCCCACCTCCGAAGACCTTGAACTTGCTCGACTCTGCGAAGCACTGGAACATCTCCACCGGCATCCGCCCCGCCTCTTCCCACTCCAGCGTCTCCAAATCCAACTTCAATATCAAGATCGTCGAGCAGGATGCGTTCAGCGCGAACGAGGACTTCAATCCGCCGACCATCAGAATATTATTCTCAGAGCCCTTCACCAGGCGTGGCCGCTTCAAAATGTCGAACACGTCACCCCACTCGTGCTTCTCCAGCCTGATCCAGTGGTGCGCCGACTTCAGAGTCCTGAGAGAACAAGAGAACAGCTTCCACTGGCTCCTCCACGGAGACCCGATGTCGCAAAGCGCGTAGACAGCGTCGGCGGCCAGGACGGGGCTGCGGGGCTTGGAGGGCAGGTTGGAGGAGAACTTGAGCCACCGGGTGGATCCGGAGCCGGAGCCAGTGAAGTAGAGGGCGGCGAGCTCGGTGAGGACCATGACCCGGTTGGCAGAGTCAACGAGGACGGAGCCGTGGCGGGACCAGGCGGAGCCCAACTGGGGGAGGACGGAGAAGCTGTGGGTCAGGGGGTTGCAGGCGACTAGGGACTTGGCGGAGTCGGGGGAGTCAGCGGAGTCGCCCCATAGGTAGATGAGGCCGAGGGAGGAGGCGACGGGGTGGAGGGAGCGGAAGGGGAGGAAGGAGAGGGAGAAGCAGAGCCATAGGTTGTCGTGGGGGTAAAAGGCGTGGAGGAGGGAGGGGGAGGAGGGGTTGGGGAGGTGGTGGTGGCGGTGATGATGGTGGTGGTGGTGGTGGTGGTGGGGAGGGCGGAGGGCTAGGAGGCGGAGGGGGAAGAGGGGGGAGATGAGGCGGAGGAAGGAAGGTGAAGTGAGGGTTTGGAGGAAGAATTTGGAGAGGGATCGGCAGATGATGATCTGGCGGAGGGGGAGGGAGGCGAAGATCTGGTGGAGGGTGTCCTCCGGGAGGAGGTAGATCGGCGGCGTGCCCTCGTCGTCGTCCATGGCCGCCGCTTGCTTGGACTGACTCTCACAGAGAAGGAGAGAGAGACAGAGACAGAGAGATTTTCAGAGAGAGAGAGAGAGAGAGAGAGAGGGGTCCTGGGCCAATTTTCGTTTTTCTTTTTAGTTTTATAGAAAATGACAAGGTCATTCAAAACAAAGGGAAAATTTTGATTAAGGATCCGAAGTGATCTCGATTTTTCAAATAAAGGTTCGAAGTAGACCCTGTTTCAATTAAGGGCCTGAAGTGGCAAAAAAGTTTCAAATAAGGACCTGAATATAAAGGCATTTTCGTCTTTTCACATTATTGATTAAATAAAAAAAATTAAAAAATGAAATATTTTTTTTTTGAGGAAGCAGGCAAGGGGCTGCTACCCCTTGCTGCCGCCGCCTCGTCGCCGGCTCGGCCAAGGCCGGCAGGGGTCGCTGACCCTCGGCGAAGCCCCAGCGACCCTCGCCGACCGGGGCGAGGGTCGCAGCAACGCCCCACCCAAATCTGAGCGAGCTGGGGGCCCTCCGCCCCGACCCTCGCCCAGCGGCGGTGGCCCTCGGCAACCGTCGATCGGCGTCACCGAGGGCCACCACCGCTGGGCGAGGGCCGGCGACCCTCACCTAGGTCGAGGCGGAGGGCCCCCAGCTCGCCCAGATCTGGGCGGGGCGTTGCTGTGACCTCACCCAAAGGGGTCGCCGGGGCCTTGCCAAGGGCCGACGACCCCTGCCGGCTCTGGCCGAGCCGTTGTCGGCCCTGGCTGAGCCGGCGACGGGGCGGCGACAGCAAGGGGCAGCAGCCCCAGGCTTACTTCCTAAAAAAAAAATTCATTTTTTAATATTTTTTCATTTAATCAATAATGTGAAAAGACGAAAATGCCCCTATATTTAGGCTCTTATTTGAAACTTTTTGGCCACTTCAGGTCCTTAATTGAAACAGGGTCCACTTCGGGCCCTTATTTGAAACTTTTTGGCCACTTTAGGCCCTTAATTGAAACAGGGTCCACTTCGGGCCCTTATTTGAAACTTTTTGGCCAC
>BCNH02000006.1:22834358-22883763 GCA_001662345.2 Metrosideros polymorpha var. glaberrima | reverse complement strand
CTGGCCGAGCCGTTGTTGGCCCTGGCTGAGCCGGCGACGGGGCGGCGACAGCAAGGGGCAATAGCCCCAGGCCTACTTCCTAAAAAAAAAATTCATTTTTTAATATTTTTTTTCATTTAATCAATAATGTGAAAAGACGAAAATGCCCATATATTTAGGCTCTTATTTGAAACTTTTTTGCCACTTCAGGTCCTTAATTGAAACAGGGTCCACTTCGGGCCCTTATTTGAAACTTTTTGGCCACTTTAGGCCTTTAATTGAAACAGGGTCCACTTCGGGCCCTTATTTGAAACTTTTTGGCCACTTCAGGCCCTTAATTGAAACATGGTCCACTTCAGGCCCTTATTTGAAAAAACGAAGGTACTTCGAGCCCTTAATCGAAAATTTCCCTTTGTTATTTTTGCCATGCAAATTGAGAGTAATAAGCAAGAAGCCTCTCATTTTTCCTCTCCCTTCCCTCTTGGTCGCTCACTCCCTCTCCCTTTGGGCCGCACCACACTCTCCTTCATTTGCATGCAAGTTTTTCCTTTCAAACTTTTAATTCAGCTCAGGACACTCCTCAAATTAGCAAAGTTCAAGTTGAAAGGCAAGTGGAAATCTCTAAACATTACTCTATTCAGTCTTCGTGTTCTTTGATTTGGAGTTTTGTTTAGGATCTATAACTTAGATGATTCTGATGCATGCTGGATATGGGAGTGTTGGTGAGTTTAGGGTGCTGCATGTGATTGATCTTGGTGAAGAAGACGTGGAAATAGACATGCATGTTAATGGTTGCTCAGTTTTCTGGGTTCGGGACTACCCGATCCTCGATGTTTGCTAATTTTGTGTAGTTTATGTGAGATGAATTTGGAAAAAATTCCTTCATAAGAGTTGTGAAAAACATCTTGATATATAACATAAATTAATTTCAGAATTTTTAGAGTTCAAATGATACTCTTAATGACCTAGAATTCTCACGTTTTCTGTCTGGACTTCTTGGAATTTACAACGACTTTTACCTGTTGTTGAATTTCCTTGATTTTTCTCGAAAATAATTTTGAAATACTTCCTTCATGAAAGTTTTAAATAACGCTTGGTAATATAACATATAAAAGTTTTGAAATATTTTGGATCTTCTAGGTCTGTGAAATGATTTTTCTTTGAATGATTTATCCTAGTCACTAGAGGCTGAAATTTCATCCTGTTTGATTGATTTACTACAACTCATAAGAATTGATCTAGACTTAGTACCCTTCATGAAAGTTTTTTATCATGATCTTTTCTATAACATACTAAATTTTTGTGAATTTTTGAATTGATCTACTTGGGTAATGACGGTGAATTTGATTGATGCCCGAAACTGTTCTTGTATAAGCAGATTTCCGAGTTGTGAGAGAAACTCCCAATTCTGTGTGTTATTTTGAAATACATCCCTGATGAAAGTTAATTTTCACACTTCAAACTATTGACCTGTAATTTTTTCTATAATTTTATCTATTTGATTGGAAATTTAATAGATGCCAAAAGGTTGGGAGGTCGAATATGCCTGGTAGTCATATGTTAGTCAGAATTTGAGATTTCAGTTGCTTATGGTTCAATGAGAATTAGCGTTGTGCATGCTAATTTGAAATAGCCTTGCATGATAAGATGTATGGAATGACTACATGGCATATCATATAAGAACATGAATGCAAGAGTGTGGAATTAAGAGATGTGAAAGATACCAATCGGCTAGCGACCCGATGATGCCCCAAGTGTTTTGGGATGCCCCTACTGTGTGGTTATGGGATGCCCCAGGAGTTGAGATGCTCAAGTGAGTAAGTCTTGGAAGTTCGAGTAGCGAATTGACGGATACTGCGAGTGGGCGGGACAGCAAATCAGCATATACTGCGAGCAGGTCGAGTAGCGAACTGGAGGTGATCTGTGTGGGCCGGTTAGTGGGACAGTAGATACCGCGTGCGGGTTGGTCAGTAAGACAGCATATACCGCGACAACGAATGCTAAAAAGATTAAAGAAACAAGGCTTAAAATTATGTGTGGTGTGTACAAGCATAGCATATCTCATGTGAAATATAATGTTTGTTGTCCTATAATGGTTGGTTCAAATATATATATGATCATCTTACTTGTGTATCTGATAAATGCCTAATGATTATGCTATGATCTTGCCTAGTGCCTAGCTCATTTGAGTTGCTTGACTTGAACGAACTCTTTATCGAGGGACATTAGGATCGTGTAAAGTAAAGTTTAGATATTTCTCTTACTGGGCTTTGCTCACCCTTGTTTTTCTAGATCATTAGCATGGATGATCTAAGTTCGATCCGTACCAACAGTGATTATGGTAGCAGCAGCCTAAGGAGTACTCTAATCTCGATGAGTTTAGTGGATCGGATGTGTAGGGAGGTGCCATGCCTTACGCGTACATATATGTTTAGTGTCTATATATAGTAAGACACGCTTTTGATCTTAGTACGCCGGCACGTAGAAGGGTAGGCAACTTTTTGGACCCTCTCCCAGGCGTAGACAAAGCTGACTTATGTAATCAAAGTATGGTCTTTTGTGGCATGTCATGTGGTCTTTTGGCAAGTGAAGCTAATGTAGGTATGATTTATGTAAGCAATCGAACTTGTTATGTAAGCTATGGAGATGGTATGATGTTTCTATGTCATTTGCGTTCACATTTGATTTGTTTATTTTGAGTTTAATTCTGTGTCTTCTGCTTGCGCCAATCTAAAGACGTAATAAAGATTGAAATTGTGTTGCCCTTAGCATTGTAACGTGCCTGGGGTGCCATAAGTTGTGCTCCGGTCAGGGGCCGACAACCCTTGCTGATCGAAGGCGAGGGCCTAACAACCCTTGCCCAGCTCTAGGTGGAGGGTCGCGGCCCTCCCCCAGATCTGGGCAAGGGTCACTGACCCCTGGCTAGGGAGTAGCAACCCCCACCGACCAATTCCCCACTATCACCGGCCCTTTCCGGCAACGGTGGGGCAACGACAGCAGATGCATCTTCATCTTCTTCCTCTCTTTTTTTATTTCTTTAATTTTTTACTTATTTTTTAGAAAAAGGGAAAAAAAATCAAAAAAGTAAAAGGACGAAAATGCTCTTGAAGTTATGTTCTTATTTGAGAAAATGAGGGCACTTCAGACCCTTATTTGAAACAATATCTATTTCAGGCCCTTATTTGAGAAAATCAAGGTACTTCAAGCCCTTATTTGAAATAAAGTCCACTTCATGCCCTTAATTGAGAAAATTAGAGCACTTCAAGCCCTTATCTTTTTTTTTTTAAGATAACCCTATATGAGTTGGCCTCACCATATCATATTAGCAAATTCTTTTTCACCGTATTTAATGACATTTCTATCAAAAACAAAATTGAGTATGTTTCAAATATAATCATTAAATACCAACTATAACCATAGCATGGGCAACGGATTTCCATGCTTATTTGATCTCACCTTGCTCCATAAAATCACTAAAACTGGAGAGAAAAAAAATTGGGGCGCACCGACTGTATGTGAACTCGATGCATATGAATCATATCAGTCTTTAGATCATGCGCAACGCATCGCACATAAAATCCACCAAAATCAAAGGCCCGAGCACCTAAGAATAAGTGGTTCCCGGGTCGGTCTGATACACTCACTATCCTAGAATTCAGCTTCTTTTGGGCAAGAGAGGGATATCCACATTTACCATCCATGACATCAAGATTAGGAGAACTTGCTGGATCCGAATCGACCCAATACGCCGCAGCCGCCCTTGATCATGTGGATCACACGTGGGCCCACGTAGGCAGAACCCGATGCAGGGACCGTACTCCAGGAAAGCACTTTCCCAAATTCAGTGATTGCACTAGACAAGAGAGTCATTCCTGATGGCGACACCACATCATCCGCGAAGCAGCAGGAAATTGCAGAAATACCCAGTCTAGACAAGTAATCTCAATGAAGCTGAAAGGAAACTCACTCCTAAACATCGAACACATTCATGTCATGTTCAGTAGTTTTGGTGAATTCATTAAAAATGGAAATACCATCCATATGGGGCTGCCGAGCAATGACGTCTCGATCCAAACTTGCTGCATAACAGGATAAACCAGAAGGCCAGTTCGAGAAAAGGACACATCAATGTACCACAGATCTAATCATAATCAACTACTATGACATTAAAAACAGACAGTAATCGCTATATTATCACAGCACTAGGTGAGGTTCTTGCCTGCCGATTCGTGGTTCGACCCAAATATAAGTGCTCTATATCGCCACACCTTCCACCCATTTACTCCTACAGTAACCACAGCCGAAGAACACACCACTAACTGCATCATTGACTACATGATTCTATACATAGATATGAGAAACCCAACGTCGTATATGTTAAACTTAGTTGCCTACTAATCGAGACCCATCTAAAAGGTTCTTACAAGTTATAAAGTTACTGAATCCTGTGGTTGAAGTCTAAAAAGCTCGGGTGGGGCTGTCCATTGTGAGTCTGCCCATTGGTAGAAGACTGTCGCATATGCTGCTGCTGGCGGTTCGGGCCACCACCAAACTGATGCAATGGTGGCTGGTGAGCAGAAAATTGAGGAATTGGCCCTCCAAAAGGAGCACCATTGACTGCTGGCATCTGGCCTGCGGCTATTTTAAGCCGTTGGACTTCCTCCTTCAGTGCTTCATTTAGAGCTGCAAGCCCGGGAAAGAAGAAAGCAATTGAAACGGAAACACTACAAAACAACACACCCGAAAGCCAGAGAAAGAAGACGGACCATAAAATTATAACCAGATGCCACTGGAGAATCCCTGTATAATATTGTAAACTTATGTCCGGCCTAAAGGATGGTCAGTTATGAAGGACGAGTCTAGGGAATGCCTGCTAAAAGCTTAACTTGTGCAATCAATGGGACCAATAAATTACCAACTTCGGTTGATTTATCTTACCAATTCTAATTTGGTTGTTAAGTTTGCAATTACATAAAACTGGAAAAAAAGCTCTTTGAAGGGGTAATCTTTCAGTGGCGCAATTTCATTATTTCACTTTTTTGAGCAGGAATCTCTGCCATTTAGTACCTGTGTCCTAAGTACAAGATGGAAATACGAGACATGCACAATAGTGAACCTATAAGTTAATTAGGAATTCCAATAAAGTCGAATGATTAATTTACATCAGTTGTATAATGAGAAATGCGTTGATTGCGTGGCTATATTGCTAGCCAGCCTATTAAGAATAAATGAAATAAGATGATTTCATTTATCCTTTGCTTAAATTTGGAAGTTTTTTAAAAATTTGAGATAGATAACTGCACATCCAACACCTGCATGTTTGGTACTATATACAGAGAAGAAAGGGGAAATACCATCTCGCAGTTGTGCTTGTTGCTCCATAGCCTGTAACCTCAGTTTGAGTTCCTTGTTTTCTGTCGTCAACCCTGTAGTATCTCTCTGCATCAAATTAAATGAGGTTCCCGCACATTAGCCTTCTTCAAAACATTATTAACCCTGCTTACAGTTATACTTGAGCAGGGTTAAGTTTATACAGGATAAAGGCCTAAGTGAAGTGAGTCAGGAATGCACGATATCTAGTAGTATCTCTCTGCATCAAATTAAATGAAGCCCCGCACATTAGCCTTCTTCAAAACATTATTAACTCTGCTTACAGTTATACTTGTGCAGGGTTTGGTTTAAACAGGATAAAGGCCTAAGTGGAGTGAGTCAGGAATAAGCAAGGACTAAAGTAAAACAGATTAAACGTTAGTGTAGCCTTTTTCAAGATGAACTGATGACTCAAGCATTACACCACCAGGTACTATAGCTGAGGACAAGCCCTGGGACTTCTCATTCATGCAAGCTATTGCTTAATATAAAAAAGAAGCTCAGCATAAGTAATCAATTGCCAAGCCCCAGTCTGATGGAAAAAGTTTTGACATCCAGTTAAGAGAAAAATGAAGAAAGTAGGGACAACACAGAACCCAAAGTGGTAGGTCCATGATCTTTAAGTAGCAAACTCTATCAAAGCTACAAGCAGCGTAGAACATAGAATAGAATAGACAGCATAAATGATAACAAGGGCGAAGATAACGAAGGACTTAAATTACAAAAAATGAGTTGCCATACTCAAAGCCTATTTGAAAAGGAGCTACAATTTTCGCAATAAAACTCCGACAAGATTTCATCTTTAGAAAGAACAATACCAATCTTATGAGGCTATAAATTAGATCATCCTCCACAAAGAGGATACCATACCTCAATTCTAATCTCACCCTCCTCAAAGACAACCAGATTGAACAGTTGCAAGTAATTTCGGGAAACATGGGAAAGTAGGCAGAGAGTCTGAACAGTATATCCACAAGGACTTATGCCATCTAAGCCTGGGGGAAATACTCCACCCAATCATCTTATGTCCCTTGATACCATCATGCCAAACAACTAATCCATCAATCAAATTCCTCTATTTGCTAAAAATGAGATACTTTTAAGTAGTCTGGTGAGAGAAGAAGAATTTCTGTTCTGTTACATATAAATAACACATGTACAGCAGTGGTACATCAGGCATATCAATTACTAAAGCTTCAACTTGCATCGCCAACTAATGTGCCATCCTTAAGTTAAAATTCTGATTCGTGGCTCTTCAAATCATACCTGTTTGGGAATGATAATTACCACTTAGACTAGTGCCGTCAAGATCTTGCATATCAATCTTTTCTTTTTTTTGGTTGGCTGTTAGTTTATCCCTTTCTGCTTGCGGAGAAGGGGCAGAAATTCTTCTTTTGCACTATTTTTTAGGATTTGTGAAAGGATAAGATATTCTTAGTGGGTATCCTCCAAGGGTATTAGGGCAAGTAGGTGATCGATGTTTGGTGGTAACAACAAGTGTTACTTTTTCTTCATTTGAAAGAAGAAAAAAGATCGATAATACTGTGGGTCATTTCTTCATTATGTTTTTGGCCAACATGAGCATGACATACAGTTCAAAGCCAAAATGAAAAACGTTAGCAAGAAGGCATGATCAAACCAAATCAAAGCAGTAACAAACAAAATGGAGTGGTTGCAACATTTAGATGCCACTTAACTTTTTCTCAACTCCATTGGTTCGCTTGCATAGAAATACATGTAATATGACCTAAAAAGTTAAGACGCAAAAAATAAAGAATAAACGAGGCAAGTATGGGAACGAATGGATACCCTCAAGAGGAAACTTTTGCGGAGATAAGGTAAGCGGAAACTATCATAGTTGAAAAGGTGTAATCTTTTGGTTCAGACAGGTTCAACATTATGATTTTTTACCCACTCAGGAATCATGCTGGATTTTCTGAGCTAGCTATACCTCACATTTCTGAATATTTATTCAACAACTATCAAATAAAGTGAAACCCAGAAATATTCAAAAGCTATATTCTGCTCTTCCGTGTAGAAGTATCCTTACCTTTTGTGCCCTTTTCTTTCTGGCCGTAGATGCTGTTTTACCAATTAAACTTTTACTCCATTATATGGAAATATCTACTTTCGACATATACACCTAGAAGAATCAATCTATTCCAATACATGTTCATAGCACGTGCTATTACTTGCTATGGCTTTTGATTATCAAAGGAGAGATTATATTACAGAACCGAAGTCTTACAATAAAACGCAGGAACGACGTGAATCTGCCACACTAGCTTCAAGAAATTCAGTTGCACTCCATTTGCAGTTTTGTTGACTAGCTCAGATATAAAAACTTTAAAACTAATGATAAAATGCAATTCATCTTAACGCCTCTCAATTACTAACAAAAATCCAGCCTAACTAAAGGCATAAATTTGACCATGTAGATGAATGGGTCACTATAAATTAGAGTAGTCCTCCAGATCCGAAACAGCCACATAACAATGATTTCAGGCTATGGTGTCATTACTTGGACATGCTCTATCATCGTTAGTTTAATCCTTTCTTTTGTGCTCTCAGCATTTAGTCTTCTATTATAGAGTTTTACATGGATCATTCTTTTGTTCACCTTCTTCCAGTAGAATATAATCAATTTGATAGAGAAGATTCGAGTGTCCTGAAACAATGATAGGATTTGACTAAGAAGAAGCCAGGCCACCAAGTTAGATAAACCCTGCGCCCCCTTTTCCCCCTCCACCTCATCAACAGAAAGCCAACCACCATACCTGTAGCAGCGTGACCTGAGCGGAGAGCGTGGTTGCTTCTGTCTGAAGTGTCTGTACCTTCCTCTCAAGCTCACTTGTGTATCGTATCTTCCTCTCCTTTGAACGTGCCGCAGACTGTCGATTCGCAAGAATCCTATTCCATATGAATAAATCCAGTAAGGCAAAGACACTTTCAGAAAGTAATTTACCAAGATAAACCCCCTTGAGTGTGACACAAGAGCGCTAAAATTAAATATACTCCGCCAAAACTAGACAAGCTTTTGATTTACTTTAAGGAAGAGTTCAATTAGACTGTTAATGATTGCAGGAAACAAACATTCCAATAGTATCTCCAATTCATGGGACTTTCTCCAACCATTTGCAGCACAACGGCACCAACAGCCATGAGAAATCGCAGAAGCAAGAACGCGAATTACCATGTTTTCTAACTTCAGATGCAATGAGTAGAAACCAAAGATGGCGGAAACATAAGATTGGGAGTCATCTAACCGCAACTTTAGTGCAGACAAGTGCAAGTAATTGGGCATATGCTCATACGTTGAAAGACCGAAGTCAATACACAGCTCACAGAAAGGAGAGCACACCTCTTAGCTCTCTTAGGATCAATCAAGGCCAGCTCGGCCAACCTGTCAGGAGCCATGGCCTTCTTCGCAGCATCACTCGTCATCAACGAGTCGAGCTCGAACGACGCCGACGAAGATCCGTCCATCGAGTTGCTGTGCCTGTGGAACGCCTTCCTCTCGGAGGCCACCGAAGCCGTCTTGGCGCCAAATCTCTCGTCGCCACCGGGGCCAGTCAAGCTCAGCCCTTCGAAGAAGTCGGAGTCGACGGAGAGGCTCCGGAAGTGGTTGATCGGGGGCGAGGGCTTGGAGGACGAGTCCTCGGAGTCGACTGCCATGGCGGCGGCAGCAGCGCCGCCGCCGCCGCCGGCGGACGGGGTGGGGGTAGTGGCGGCGGAGGAGGAGGAGGGGAGGTCGAGGGCGGAAAGATCGAGGTCGGAGGCGTCGAAGAGGAGGAGGTCGTCGAGGCGGAAGGTGGTGTCGGAGTGGGCCCGGCGGTGGTGCGAGGAGTGGCGCTGCGGGGTGTCCGGCATCTGGTCGATGATGTCCATGGCCGCCGCCGCCATGAGCGGGGGCTTCGCGGAGAACTGCGGCGACGTGGCCATCGGAGGAGGTGGGCCCGCCGGCGATCCGGTGGCGGTGGTTGGGTGACGGGGGGGGAGAGGGAAGAGGAGGGGAGAGGATGGGGACTAACTTTTAGGGGCAGGAGACAGGACCAAGTGCAGGGGTGTGGCGTAGAAGGTGGTTTGATGGACTTTGACAAATGAGCTAAAGAAGATGATGGTGATAATGAAGTGAAGACTTGTATGATTGATCCATTTTTTATTTTTTATTTTTTTAAGCTTACTTGCTTTGACTAATTGCTTGGTGGGATCCTTTTGTTTTAAATTAATGGCTCCGCATGAATAATTTATTAGAAAGACATACCTCTAAAAAAAAAATTGATAATTTACATCACTTTTAAAAATGAATGAACAAAGATTTTTTTCAGCATCTATGAAAATATTTAATAAAAATATTTTTCATTAATTAATTATTTCAAGCGACACGGACGACTATTTATATTTTTCAAATCATTTATCTTTCGCGACAACAAACAGAGCGCAAGACATCGTACTAAATATAAGTAGTCGCGTAATAACATTAGCCCCCAATCCATAAAGACATGAACAGAGAAGAATTATAGGCACGAGCATAGTCAACACAAACGACAAGGATTATTGCGCATTCGAAAACAGAAACGTTACCATACGCACCATAATATTATGGATACACCCTTTTGACGATCATTGCACATCCCTTTCTAAAATAAATAAATGAACGCAAGCAAAACCAATGATATCACAAAACCTAATCTGTCCCATCTACCAAATTTCTGCAACAACCATCAATAATTTATTCGACCCCCTCTCCTCCCCTCCTCCGGAGATCCCCGCCCTTCCGACATCATCTCTTTAAACAAACGGCAAAAAATCAACGTAGGATGCGAAGTCACATCCGAGGCTTTCTCAATTGGTCGTGTCTTCGGTTCCCCAAATTCATTTGAAAACAACAGCATCGGGAATTCGGAGCGATGGCGAATCAGATCCGCTTGGGAAGATGATGGAGGGCTTTTTATTTTCCAGCGGATAGGGCGTCTTTACTTTCCTCGCGACAATCGATTTGAGCAGCGACCTCAGTGGTGGTTTGTCAATGGTGCGCTGCGGTTAGCTCGCATCATAATTGCGGATGTCGACCTAATTTTTCCCATCGTTTCCTTGAAAGTTTGTCTTTAGTTCACAGTGTTACCGACAAATAGTAGTTATCGTGCGAAACCCCTTTATGATCATGTATCGACAGCAAAATGAAATAGGGCCGTGCAACCGGTCGGATCGGATTATCCATAGATTCTAGTGGAAATAGGTCCGATGTCTTGTTATAAATTTTTAGAACAGGTGCTGTGCGGGTAAATTTCAAGTTCTAGGTGTTGAACCTACCTACCCAACCACTCCGAAACCGTTCAAAACCTGTTTCTTAAAAAAGATGATTTATTATTGTTGGGTGCACAGATGCCGAAGCATTGGCCCATTGGGCTTTTGTGCAAATGGGGAGGTTTGGGGGTTGGGCCTTTTCTGGGCTTCTGTGTTATGTCAATGGGCCTGACGCTTTTCTAGCAGAGAGAGGGAAATTGCGATTGGCCTTGTTGTGCAACCTAAATGCCTCGTGGGGGCCAACCCGCCCCGTTGCCATTATCTACGACTTATGTTATTGACAAGCATGGAGAAAAAAAGCACACTCACTCCCAAGCCGACTCCCGGAAAAAGAAAAACGAACGTCGAAATATACTCTTCACGTACACGTGGCCTCCCTCCGCCTGTCAGCTTAACATTTCCTATCGGGTTTTCTAACGAAGAAAGAAGAAAAGGAAAAAGAAAAACGACGACCGAACCGCCCAGTGGCTTATCAAGCAGTTGGAATCTCACGTCTGGATGATCGCGAGGTCAGTGCCCTTTGAACGGTCTCGTGCGATAGTTTCTCGAGTGAAGGAGCGGTCGAGATGTCGTTTCACCTTTGCTTTCCTCACATGATTCCGCACTCGAACTCCAACCTTCTTCCGCCATTCTCTTCCACATATCATATATATGTATGTCGTTTTATGGGAATCCGTACCCCATTTTTCAAGTGTGGGTTACTATTGTTATTGTCTGCTAGGTGGTGTTTTTCGAAGTGGGCTTTTGAAATGGCTCACGTCTCCTCCCATCCTTTGGAAATCGTCTCAGAGTAGCACTAGAGAAGAAAAGATCTCTGTAATTCAAAGGGCATGCGCTCGGTCATATCATTGCAGGGGGACATTAACCCCGCCGTGCCGATGCGTCGCCGGCTCGTGCCTTGGTTTCGATTCATTCGAATATTTTGCATTAATGTGTAACGGAATCCGACGTCCTCTCGATTTAAGGATAGTTCGGATTAACGATAAGCCGACATGGACATCGGATCAATCCAAAGTCTGACATGTTCAGTTTATCTCTAGTAACTCGGTATTTTGATCTTCTGTTTGCGATGGACCAAATCAGTTAAGGGTACCTAATTAGCGAATGTAATTTCTATTACCAACTACCGAGGCATGCTTCCTGCTGTTCTTAGGTACTTCACCGTCAGATTTACGTGTCATTACCATTAGCTAATGTCTACCAATAGCATGTGAGCTCCTTGCCCGTAGCGGGTCCCATGGACCCGACAAGATCAAAAGTTGAATAAAAGCAGATGAGACTCTATCGAATCTTCATAGATATATGCGTGTGTATGTAGGACACTTGCTCCGATACCATGAAAGGGCTACCAAAGTGGACGAATATTTGTCAAATTTTTTTTAAATTTATTACACTTTTATCAATTCAGTTTTAAATCTTTTAAATTTGTTAATTGAATCTTAAATCTTGCATTTGTGCCAATCAATCATTCGAGTCGACCGATGTTAACGTTGATAACTTTTAATATTTTTTGATTTTTTGATTTTGTACTTTCCTTTTTTTTTCTTCTTTTTTTTTTTGGCTTTTCTTCACCATGCAGCTAGCACGCTTCGGCGAGGGTGAGGGCAGCCTCGCCAGTCGCGGGTGAGGGCTTCGCGGCCTTGGCCCAGTAATCGACAAGCTCCGATAACCCTCGCCGGCCACAAGAGGGAAGAAAAGCCAAAAGAAAGAGAAAGAAAAATAAATAAATAATAAAATAAAATATTATTAAAATTGTCCATTTAGTGCTGGTAATGGCCGGTCAAAAAGACTGAATTGGCACAAAAGCAAAAGATTTAGGACTCAATTGGCAAATTTAAAATATTTAAGACTGAATTGACAAAATTATAATAAGTTTAGGAGTTTTTGACATTTTTCCTCCCACAAACACAACCCTTCCTAAGCCTTGAGTAAGGAACCGCCTTTTAGTCTCTAGAAATCACCAATCTATCCGATAAAACTTTCAAGTCTAAAAAATTTTATGATCCACAAGATTCATAAGATGGCAAGTGGTGAGTATACTCATGTAACCAATTTACTAATAGCGCAGCATTAAACATCTAAGGACGTCAGACCTTGAGAAAGAGAGGGAAAGTGTTTTGAAAGATATAGGAGATGTGTATGCTATATAGATTCTCCAAACCCAATTTTTTTTTACTGCTCTTTTAGTGATGAGGTGATGTACTAGACATCTTCCGCGCGCCTCGATCGGTCCATCTCCCAAGAAGATCTCGACGGTGAATTCCCTCAATGTGAAGAATTATAATGTGCCAAGCATAAACTAAACAACACATTCTCATTGCATACAATGCTTGCGAATGGCGCCGATAATTTATTGATTGAGTCATGATACGAACGAAGCATGTCGTGTTATTTCATATTCGATTCTCTATTTTGCCAGTATTTCGTATTTTGCTCCGTATATCATGCTCGTGCCATGGAAAACAGGGTCCTGCCCATTATCGTTGCTCCGTATAATGTATTGTTCGTTAGGGTAGCATATGTAGAGGCAAAAGATTTGTGTTTGTGTTCTTTCTAGAGCTTTTGCACACGTACACCAGCTATGTAAATGATTCGTTCAATGGACTTTGGATACATGAAAATAAAACGGTTGGCGAGATCGGAACTTGCTACTTTGTTAGTTAATCAAATGCGATTCGTGCAATGGAATCCTTTTGACACGATGTATGTAGATATCGAGATTGTCGTTTCGATAGTGTTACTCTTTGAATGAGATTTCAAAGCCATGTTCCTAACTTATCCTTAATTTTGAGAATTGACGGGTCTCGCGTGGAGTGCATTCAGTGCACTGGACCTAATGCTTCCCTTCATCTCTACCGTTGTCTAGAATAATGTTAATTCCAAGAAGTGTGGTACCAATGATTCATTATTCGGTAGTGAAGGAAGCATTATCGTCTCAATCCCTGCTTTTTGCTCATTCCTATCTCCACTTATAAAAAACAACGAGGGTTGGTACGGTGGCGGCCGCTTATTGGCGTTCTTCTTTTGTGATCCAAAACTCTTCGAACGTCCGACTAATTTTCGCGTGACGTGACAATTTGCGCAAGCTCGTTGTCCCGTCCGCGACACGGGCTCATCCTGTTACAGGGTCACTTCGCTTCCCCATGCACAGAAGTCATCTCGGCACTTGAAATTCCTACAAAAGGATCGGCAGTGACCAGAAGCTACAATCGGACGCAACTCATTGCTTGGGCCTCCGAAGATGTGTACAGATAATGATAGGATCAAACCGGTGATGATGGGGGCGATCATAGTGTCGGAAGCACGTACATAAAGTGTTGAGATATACGAGAGTTGTGTTAGAAAAGTTCCATATCGAAAAATTAACGTGGTGTTGAGTAGTTAATATATATAAGTCGGCTCATAACTCATTTGCTTGAACCTTTGAGTGAATGTGGATCCAGCTGGATATGTGAATGGACTCGGTCTTGAACTTTCTCTTGGCGATTTCCCTAGGTGAAGGTATCAGGCTTCCGCAGGTAAAAATTGCTATCACGGTTGGTCTGGCAAGAAGAGACGGGCTCGGGCTCGGTCTCGGGCTTAGGCTTTCTTTTGGCGATCTTCTCTAGTGAAGGTATCGAAATTTTGTTGCACGCTAAAAAAAAAGAAAAGAATGGATGGGCACAAATCAACAGAACCTTCACGCACAAAGCAAAAGATTTTTAAAGCATTTAATGTCGGGAAGTTTGGAGGTGGTGCTAATTCGTGTGGAATGCACACTCCCATCTCTCCTTGAATAATGCATCTTTTGGCTGTCACTCTCTCATCTGTACCAGACTTGAGTGCTCTCCTCATCAGACACCATTGTTGTTGGCTTTTGCTTAATGGGAATTAGATCTATACTTAGATGGGAGAAAAAGATCAATTGGCGTTGCCCACCAGACAATTCTTTATGTGTTGCTATGGGGTGATGAGGATGTGGACCCATACATATTGCCCAAAGATAGAATGATACTGATGCTAGCAGTTGTTATAGTTATTGCCCGGGCTTGATCCTTCGGTGTCCGTCTCGAATTTAACATTGAAAAGAAGGAGCTTCGCATTGATCACACGCAAATCAAGTTGCGCCAAATTTGATGACAATAGTAGCCTCTGCACCGTGAATTCCGGTCTCTCGATGCGGACAAGGACCGCTATAGTTATAAATTCCAAGAGATAACATCAAAATAAAAAATAAAAAAAGGCACAAAAAGAAAGGGAAAAGGAAGTGGATTAGAGGTGTGAGAATGGATAGTTTATTGATTAAGCACAAGGATCAAGATATGGAGATCTTGGGCTAATAGTAGAAAAGAGTATATTGAAATTGCATAGCTGCCTCCCCTTTTAAACATTATGGTTTGATTTGGCAATTAAATTGGCTGGTGTAGGACCTAAAACACTACCCACGTTTTATGCTTTGAGTGTTCACTTAACATTCCATGGGCTGTACAGAACTTATCTATCTTGGTAAATATATCTCAAAAATATTTTATATGTACTGGCATCGCCCATATATAAACTATGATAGCTGTCGAGGTGTGTCAGCTTTGAGTTGCTCGTCAAACACCTTAATGAATGAATGAATTAATTAAACCTTCCGTTTTCACAGATGAAACCGCCATGCCAAACCGACACCTCGCTAAATTTAGTAGCTGCGATCAATAGGAAAGTAGGGTTCATCTTCACGACCTATGGCCACCATCCCCTCCTAAATCAATCAAACTAAATCAAGTTCTTACGTATCCACGTCGAAGAGGTCGCCTATGTACTCACATCTCGCATGCTTTCTCTATCACTAGCAAAAGAGGGAAGCAATCTTGATTCTTGGGGATAAATGTTAATTGAGAAATGGGTCTGGCCAGCCATCCCACGAGCATTAATGGAAGAATCGCCTTGGCTCAACCAATCTTGGTTCTTGCATAAGAAATCACAAGTGGAGTGGGCTGGGGACACATCTTTTTGCCAAACGTGGGCAGCCAGATTGTAATTGAATTTTCAAATTGGAACCGCGCATGGTCAAAACTTCAAGTGCCGGCTAGGAAAAGAAGAACTCTTACTGACTTAGAGAGACTTGAGGTCCTGGGCAAGCTTGGACTTGTAAAAGGTAATGGAACATCAATGGCAATTCGAATGCTTCTTTTCCTGTCCAGTCTGGACGACATCCTTGCTATTCCCATGCAGATTCTTGAATTGGATACCTTAAAATTTGTTAGAGCCCACATGCGCCGTATTTTCGCGAAAACGGATTGTATTTCATACGCCGACCGACCGACGTCGAATATTTTTGTTTGAAAATCATTTTCCTCGTCGAGATACGCGTTGCTATAATGCAATTTATGGTGGTGACATACGTTATCTGAAAATGCTAACGAACTGCACAAATCCTGGAAAAGAATTCAAAAGAAAGAGAGAGAGAGAGAAGAAAAGAAAAACCTAAGTTTACGAAACGAGATTCACCCTTCTTGCTCTCTCTCTCTCTCCTTTTGGTTTTGTCGGGCAAAACAGCACTCATGCTTTACTCATGAACTCAGGATCTGCTGTAACTGTCTTAAAACCACGTTTGGCTCTCATCCCTGTCGTTCAAGACTGTCTTTAAAGATGGCAATATGCCCTAATCTGTCATCGATCTCCATCGACAGATATAAGCACCCATCAAAGCCATCTCCTTTTCATTTCATGTCTCCATATTTCCCGCTCTTTCCCGGTTCCCATTGTCTTCTCTCAAAAGTCTCAACAGTCGCACCTTTCGGTTTCAGCTTTCTCTGCAGATAAGCTGGAGTTTGTAAGTTATGAGCGGTGATGGTACATCAGTTCACTCGAGAGCATAAACGCCATCCTATAAAGGGTTTGCTTTTCCGATATTATACGTTCTGTGTTTCGTTTCATAGGTGAAAAGTTTTCATGCAACTTGAATTTTAGAGAGACCGGATGATTAGAGGAATCGTCGCGAGTCCGGTCGTGATTTAGAACACGTAAGAGTGACTTTGCATCGCGCGCTCGTCGCCGCAAGAATGAGCTCGAAGCGCAGATCGCAGTCTGGCTTGTATTAATGAGCCTTGTCTGCCTAGCTAAGTAATTTCCTCCCGGATTTTACTCCTTTGTGCATGTCTAGACATCATACTCAAAATTTGCTCAACCACCAAAAAGGTTGACCTCTCGCCTGAGTGCTCATGAGCTTGAGAGCAGCATATATGGAAAGTCCCATGAAGTAAGTTTTTGTCCATGATCATCTGCTTTTGCATAAGCCACATTTTCTTGAACAGGGATTGGCTAATGGTAACTGAGATTTTTAATTGAAGCGTAGCTTTTTTGTATATAGAGGAAAAGAATTAGTCTTTATGTATTACATGTTAATGAGCATACCCCACCATTGCCTCCACCAAGTTGGTTCTCTCCCTCCATAAATACCCCCTCCTTGGGCGTGTGCCCTCATGGCCTCCAACCATTCCGCTTCCTCTCTCAATGACATTAAGCTCACTCTCCCTAACCCTCGCAACGCCGTCCCGATGTCACAACTCGAGGGTCAGAAGGAGGAGTTTGACTACTCGAAGCGGTCGCAGTGGCTGCGGGCGGCTGTCCTCGGGGCGAATGACGGGCTCGTGTCGACCGCGTCGCTCATGATGGGCGTCGGCGCGGTGAAGCAGGACATAAAGGCCATGATCCTGACCGGCTTTGCGGGCCTAGTGGCCGGGGCATGTAGCATGGCCATAGGGGAGTTTGTGTCCGTGTACTCCCAGCTAGACATAGAGTTGGCCCAAATGAAGAGGGACAAGGAAAGGGCCATCAATGGACAAATGGACAAAGAAGGAGAAGAAAATGGTGACAATGGGGCGGAAGAAGGCTTGCCCAATCCATTGCAAGCTGCTTCAGCCTCAGCTCTCTCCTTCTCTGTGGGGGCCATGGTGCCACTACTGGCAGCCTCCTTCATAAGGAGCTACGGCGCGAGGCTTGGGGCCATGTTCGCAGCGGTCACCGTCGCACTCGTGGCGTTCGGGTGGATTGGGGCGGTCCTGGGGAAGGCGCCGGTCATGAGGTCGTCGCTTAGGGTGTTGATCGGAGGCTGGTTGGCCATGGCAATTACCTTTGGGCTGACCAAGTTGATCGGTGCAAATGCTCTCTGAAGAGCCCTTTGATACGTGGGAGTTTCTTTCTTCATGTTCAAGTTATGTCCCCGTTAATTGCTTTTGCTTTTGCTTTGTTCCGAAAGGATTAGTGGCACTGTATGTAATGGAAAAAGTAAATGCAGGGTCAAGAGTTGGTCCATGCGCTTATTTAATTAGCAGTTTCTCCTATCATTCCCTTTCCTCATACACCCATAGTGATCAATAGCGATCCATAAGCCAAAGACAATCAACATAGTAAATAGTTTTTTTTTCCTTTTTTGGTCATCTGCCATCATACGCTTGCGTAGATCATGTGATAAATACATCTCATTAAAAAATATTTTTATGAGTCAAGTTGGCCAACGTTGGACCATAAAGACATCGATATATTTAAGGTCCTCATGGATGGTTCAATAACTCGACCGATCGTAATGACCAGTCTCGCTGCTCATGGAAGTCCTGCTCGAGATATTCTCTCTTGATGTAGATCACGTCTAGTCACGTTTCCTACTCCTCTTCCCTCGAGGGTGCAGATAATTTGGTGATACATATAAGGTTAAATAATTGATCATTACTTACTTTTCTTTTAAGCCAGAGAGATTATCATTCACTAATATGGGATTCTTCCAGTAGGGAAAACCTGAGATTCGCGAGGATTTCGATCCGAAAATAAATACATTACAAATCATGTGCTGGGTCTCAAATTTGCCCCGCATTTCTGCCGACTCCTCTAGTGAACTGACGGACACTTGCCATAATTTTCTGATCGAATCGAATCGAACCAAGCCCACTAGACCAACCACAGTCAAGTGATGAAATCGACTAACCCAGGCCAATGTATCCAGTCTGCAGATGCCAGCAAAAGTTGCAAAACATCAGAGCCAGAGTCTTATATATCCGTGAATAAAATGAAACAACGATCGACTGCACATTCAAAAGCAACGTAAGCCAAAACTGTTACAAAGGGGTGGGGGGGCAGAAAGTGAAAAACTGCCAGAGAAGTTGCGGGCATCTTCTTGACAGAGATTACGCAATCAGTCTCGGCACTGGGGCGCCGCACAAGGGCACTCACTGTATATGGACCTTGTATTTCTCTCGAGATCACAAACTATATATGCTAAAGGAAAAAATAAATCGAGAAGGCAACGCTCAAGAACCAACACAAGTCAGTTGGACAACAGAGGAACTTCCTCATTGTAGAACGAACTGATGCTGGGCTCTCCCCCTTCCTCCCTCTTCACATAGGGTTTCACTCATCGAGCTTTACCTCAAAAGTCAATGGTCTAAACAATATCCACTTCCCAATCCTCGATCAGAACAGGCGCATCGTAGGAGCCCCTGACATGGAAAAGAGAGGTTCTCACAAACCCATCAATCCACAGGTCTCATTGTATTTTGAACAGGTTCTTCAGCTTCACCACCAGCTTCCATTCTTCTATGGATAAGTCATCCTGCACATAGGAGCTAAAAGCTGAGCCACAGCTATCGTTTAACATAGCTAATGAAATGTAGAACCTTCTTTTAGTCCAGATTTACCCTGTAATTCGTTTTGAGAATATCAATTGACCTCCTCGTGATATGACTGACAAGTTCATCTTCCAAGTCGAAATGCCTGCCAAACATCTTCTGCTGCTCCTCAGAATTTGAGCCAACAATCTGATAAAGAACCGCATGCATGTTTAATACCCAAACTAGAATCCATACTCAGAATGCCCAGACATGAGCACAGGTACTCGAGGTAAATTCCAAAGCTGCAGCCTACAACACGATGCGTAAGTGTATACTCTTAAGTCACATATTAAGATGAGTTAGGTTGTTTCCAGGGTACTCCTCATGGTCCCAATCAGGAAATACTGTTGTCTTCCCAAAATTAGACCACTCCTTGACACCACATTCCATAGAAATAAAAGGATTTCAAAATTAACAAGAACCTAAAGTTAGAAACTGTACCTTAATGGCAACCTTCTGGCCTTTCTTGGCAGTATCAACAGGTTTGTGATTGTTTTCAATAGAGGCAATCCGGCCAATATCAATGAACTCTCTCTGTGGAATACAAACTGGAGTACCAACCTGTCCAAAAGGAGCGATACCAAATTTGCTACTTAAACATCAAAGAATGCTACATAGTAAATTACTTGAGGCTCTGCACTGAACTTATACCCTAAATAATCATTCAATGGTCGAGAGTAACTAAATGTGGAAAGGGGGTTATCTAAATGCACTCTGCCAGCATATGCATAACATAAGGATCAGTATTCTTCTCAAAATTTCGTTCTTTGCAAAGATTAGGTCCAAAGAACAAAAAAAAAGGTACATAACATTATGAGTGGTTCACAAACAATTTGACAAACTCAATTGATTGCTTCATCTGTAGAAATTGATATCGACTTAGTCGACAATGCAATTTACAAATCTCAATACAGTCCTTTTTATGGATTAAATAATGTCAAATCTAAGCTAACTTATGCCTAGATAACAAATCAGAAGAGAGGGGAAAGGAGAAACGTTTCTTCCCTTGATCATGTCAAATCCTTCGCTATATTTGTGTAAATTCATATAGTATATTCATGTCTTCCACGTGATTATTTCCAACTTCTCCAACAGCAATAGCTACTTATATAAACACAAATAGCATTTCTTTATATCAAGATGTTCGCAGATAACTTAACAGTACCTTGGCGATGCCTTCAAGAATATCAACCCCCAAAACAATGGGGTCCTTCTTGTTGAAAACACAGTTGGGTAAAATTTTGAGGACACATGGGAAAACTGCCTCGTCTGCAGCTTCCTTCTTCTTCTCCTCTTTAATGTTGTCAATGTAAGCCTTAAATTGGTCAAAAAGGTGGTAAATGATGTCTGCTATAAAAATCTTCACTCCCAATTCATCTGCCAGTTCACGAGCTTCAGGAGTCACTTTGACATCAAAAGCCAAGATTGTGGCGTATTCCTTCTTCTTTTCAAGCATTACACTGGCTTTCATCACATCCTTCTTATGGACAGGACCAATGCTTATACCACTGACAGGAATACTCACTGCAGGGGACTTCAAAAATTCCAGCAGTGCTTCCAAAGAACCAAGTGTAGATGCTTGTACACATACCCCTTCACCACTCCTATCAATCCTGCTCATGACAGATTTCATATCTTCCATGGCTGCATCCTTCACATCCTCCAAATAGTCATCAGGTCCCACCACATATAAACCAGTACCAGCTATAGCATGTTCCAGACCCTGCACCAGTGTAGTTGACAAGTCATTACTAATTGCAAGTTAGAATAATACCAACAAGATTGGAAAGTTTCGTTTAAAGAAGGAATGAGAGCCCAAATGTGACCCTGCTTGGTATTAGCCTTAATTTCCACAAAATGAGGAAATAATAACCTGAGCAGTGATCTTGATACCCTGAGCAGCTTTGATTTCTTTATGGTGCAGATATGTTCCCTGAAATTAGACAAGCACCAGTGTTAACCAATGCATAATTGGACCTGTAACTAGCAGGAAACAGTAACAGTTCCGAACAGGACACAGTACAACTGTCATCTTTGGTATATCAAGCCAGAAACTACATAGATTTCGCAAAGGATGAAATTAAAATAAAGGACACTGATAACAAAACACTGAATAAGGAAATACAGTTGACACGATAAGAGGGCACTAAAGCTCATGTCTTACCCTAGTTGATCTAAGTCCCGTTTTTTTTTTTTGGTCTGATCTAAGTCCTGGTTTATCAAGAAAGTTTCTAGCCAATGGCATAATTATGCTTAGTACATAGATCTTTCTTGAGATTCTTCTGAGATAACCATCCGCGTAATCCACATCTCACTCCATTTAGTGCGATCTCAATGCGTCCTCAACCATTTTGATCTATCAAGTTTACATTTTAAGCAACATCTGAACCCTATACAGGACATTGATGCCTACTGTCTGCTATTAAATATGAGATCATCTAGCTCAATGGGGAATAGCATATAAACAAGGACCTAATGGCCAAACATCTCATCCCAGAATACAAACCATTATTTCAAAACCTGAATTCCCAAGGTTCTAAAGAATATCTCAGGATTAAAAGAATTTTAGGCATCCCCTCTCTCATTATCATCGACAAGCCATGCAAACTCAACAGACGGCACACAGTGAAAGGTGCCATATGGGACCACAGCATCTTTTTAGGTACATGGGGTGAAGCCCATAATTCTGCACCTTTTGACAAGCAATGCAACTTTACATAGCGAACACTCTTTTTTGCACCTTGACAACAATCTGAACCTGTCACATTGTCACTCTAACAAATTTTAACTTGGACTATGGACATGTTAGATACATGGGAAAACCACTAAGAATTTCTTGACCGCACAATAAAAATGTCAGCTCATCTATAACTCTAAAAATAGCCTCCATCGTCTTTTGTTCCATAAATTCCATGTTAAGAGTACAACTGCCAGAATTTAGAGTGTAAATCAGACATCGCTAGGGCATTGGTTGAGATTTTTTTATGAGAGATACAAATTAATCCCAAACTTATCATGTAGTACATCTTTCTTACTACTCCTATCAAAAAACTCAACCCGTCTTCACTAGTACGAGGTTACACTTGCACAGTCTAGATCTTGCCCTGCTGACAAAGGGACCTCTTCTCATGGACCAAGTCATGGGTTTGAAGGTCCTTATTGCCCCTCCCTCGACTTAATTAGCATATTAAGACAAAAGCTAATATTAGCTCAAGAAGATTGACTTTTACCTTTTCTATGTCACAGCATACATGAAAGAATTACGCAGTTTCCTCCACATTATATGTTCTTTAGACTCCTTGCCCCCTACTTCTCTTTATATCAACCCTATGCTTTGTGGCAACTTTGCTATTTGTGTTTCATTGAGAAAAACTAATTATTATCACTCAGCTTCACTCAAGCATGTGTGTTCCCATGATTCTTACTTAAGGTAACAATTCAACAGTATATAATGCTTTGACCGCACATGGTACACATGCTAAAGAGGGGACTGATATTGTACACTCCCTAAAAGAAGAAGCCAAGTAAGAAGTTCTCAAATTCATGGTCCTACATGATTTCTTATTGGCTTATGTAGCAACACTAATTTATTCTACAAAATTCACCTAAGAAGTTCACTTTAATGTTTTAAGTATGAATTATACTTATGTATGCTGCAATGCAATATTTTAAATAACTCACACATAAAGTAGACTACCCACAATCTAATAAAGAGTCAAAATAGTAGCTCACCTTAACACGAAGTTCCTTCATTGGATGGGGGGTCAACAAAGCTCTAATAGAAGTGACAATCGGCCCCTGAAAGCAAGTAACTTGTTAGAACTTCAAAGTTGTCAGTATGAACAAGAGGTCAACATATGGATGCATGCCTGCAAGCCACAAACAACAATTTGGTCTCCTTCATGCAGCACACCATTAACTAGAACAACATCGATAGTTGTTCCATGGCCTTCAACCACCTTGACCTCCAACACGGTACACTGGAAAGCAATTTGAACACAGGATCAGGTTCTTCTGAATTTCCATAAAAAAATTAAATACAGAGAATGAAGGAAATGAAACACACCTGAACTTCATCCCTAAATGTCAATTTTTCGATCATTGTCTTCTGAGTCCACAGAACCAGTAATAGCAACATATCTGGGACTCCTTCGCCACTGTACCATGTCAAGATGTTAGTTGATATAAAAGAAAGTAAAACATCACAAATGAAGAATAAATAATCAGCAACAACAGTGAAGTACAAAGGAAAATGACAAACCTAATAGCACTCGTGGGCACGATACTGAAAACTTCACTCTTTTCTTTATTTTTGTAATATAATTCAGTATTTAGGCCCTGCTCCTTGAACTGAGTTGTAATCTAGATTCCAAAGAAAGACATCCAATAAAAATGTTAAGCATCTAACAGCCCCAGGATGGGAATTTAATTCATACAAAGACAAGTAGGAAACAACTAGAACCTGCGTGACCCTCATATTGAACTCATTTTGCACATCTTTGGTTTGTTCCTTCATTGCCTTGATAATTGGTGAATTTCGACATGTTTTCCAACCATACAATCTGTCTACCTGCAGAATTTAAAAGATAGTTGTATAGCGAAAGAAGATAAATTGACTTTCTGCATTGCAGATATATCTAGCTCAAAAGCTTTTAGTACAATCTCACCTTATTTAATGCCACAATGAACTCTGTATTTCTCATCTTCAGAAGATTTAACGATTCTATGGTCTGAGGCTCCAAGCCATGCATGATGTCAACCACCAGGATGGCAATGTCACATAAACCTGAACCTCGTGACCTTAAATTCGTGAATGATTCGTGTCCTGGGGTATCAATAACCAGTAGTCCAGGCACATTCAGCTTTGCCTCTCCCAGTTCCTTAGTTCTCTCTCTTATGTTCTCAGCTGGGAAGTATGTGGCACCAATCTGCTGTGTAATACCCCCAGCTTCACCTTCCTGCACATTAGTGCCTCGGATGCAGTCTAGAAGCTTGGTCTTACCTGTATCAACGTGCCCCATAATACAGCAAATTGGGGAACGGAGGTTGTGTCCACTCGGGTTAAATGTGGCATCAGAAATATCCCATTTTCCCCTGTTCTTCTCCATAACTTCAGCTTCTGGCCGGCTTTTCCTTGTTTCAACCACTTGGGACTTTTCAGGCTCAGAAACTATGGCCTTCTTGGGAGCAACAGCTGACTTTGCAGCAGCAGCAGGAGCTACCAAATTGAATTTCAATAGATAAGGTGGCACCAATAGGAGTAATGATAAAAGGAATAATAACTCAACTCAAAGAGCAAGATGAGTAAAATTACCTGTAGTACGAGACACAGGTGCCGCACTCCTTAACCCCCTTTTCATAACTGGTTCGGGCTCAGAGTCGGCCTCTTCATCATCAAAGGAGCTTTTGACAGAGATATTAATAACATCCCAGCTCTTTGCATCCCATTCCTCATCATCCTCTTCCTCCATTTCGTTTTCTTCAGCTGCATCAGTGACTTCTGACTTCTCCTCCACACTCATTGTCTCTACTTCTTCGACATTCTCTGATTCCACCGTATCAGCATCAATCACAGGTTCCTGCAATATTTCCTCTGATTCTACACTCTGTGCTTCTTTAACAAGGGCAGCACCATTTGCCTGATGCTGAGCTGGTTTTGATTTCTTGGACTGATACTTGGGCCGTTTTGTTGGGGCACCACCAGTTTCTCCAGCAGATATATGTAAACCTGCAGCATTAGCAAGTATCTGATTCCTCATGGCCTCCAACCTCCGAGCCTCTTCCTTCTGCTTTCCCGTTAAAAGCCTACCTTCCTGTTTCTTCTTAAGAAGCTTCTCTTTTTCCCTTTCCTTTTTCCTTCGCTTAGCCTCCTCTGCTTGCCTCTCAAGTTCTTCTTGTCTACGTCGCTCCTCTTCTTCCTTCTTTAGTCTCTCCTCATCTTCTCTTTTTTTCCTCTCTTCAGCTTCCTTCCTTCTAGCAAGTGCCTCCTGCATCTCCCTAACATGTTTTGGCACTTTCTTGTCAGCAGCTTTACCCTTGGCATCAACCTTTTTGGCACCGACTGTTTCACTCTTTACTTCCTCAAGTTTTTCTTCTTTAATGTCACCAACAGCAGCAGTGGAAGCTGCCACTGCAGCTGCTGCCTTCTTCTCCTTTTCCTTTTCCTTCTTTTTCTTCTTCTTCTTTGCTGCAGCAGATTCCAAACTTTCTTCTTCAGCTTCTTTTTCGGCAGCAGGTTCAGTAGGGGCAACTGCCTCAGGCTGGACAGAGGCTTTCTCCTCTTCCGGTGGTGGCTCACTAGGTCTTGATACAGAAGGCGTTTCACCCAGCTCAGCAAGTATTTTATCCAAATCGTCCTCTTCCTGAGCAGTCCTTCCACTTTTCTTCTTCTTCTTCTTGTTCCTAGAAGTTTCTGGTGCATCTTCACTTTTCTTACTCACTAAAGATGCAGTATGTAGCACAGTCAGAAGTAAATTCTATTTTAAATCAAACTGTTGATATAATTTTTTTATCCAAGACAGAATAACGTTTTTAAGCAGAACATAAAAAAAAAACTTTGAAAAACCAAAAAGTGCCACTCTGTACAGTGGAAAAACAATAACAAACCATTTACGGGAGCAATACAATTATGCCAATCATAAGAGAAAAATCTTTCCTTATGTCTCCAGAAGCATCTCAAATCTTTGCCAAGGCATATGCCTCCTAAAACCAATCAAGTTTAGGAAGAGGATATTCTTTGATTAGAATCAATTAGAACCTGGTAAATGTCCCATTGGAAATCATGTTCCTCTATCCATGACAATGAGTAAGGGAAAGTAACCAAACTTTAGTAAATTAATGTGAAAGTACCACTAAGCCTTGTCTCTCATAAAGTAGGAATGTTTTGTACAACCTTTACCATCATATGCGATTCGATTCACTAAATAAAACAAGTAGGCAGCAGCTTCTTTATTTGACAGAACTTCAGCCTTTTCTTGCTTTAGTGATTTGTTTTCCAATGTCATTGGAAAAAAAACTAATTATTACAAGAACCAGCCTCTAAGCTTCAATGGGATTTAACTACACATGCATATCTTATGACAAGCGATAAGCAACGTAGATTTTGGAGTTCTTTGCACATACCTGCCAAATCATTCAGTGGTACATCGGGTTGCTGTGCTTCTACTACATCAGAGACCATGCTACTCTTCTTCTTCGAAGGTTTTTTCTTCCCTGAAAAAGAGAGAGCTAGACTCTCATCTCCGTCAACAGAGTCATCAATGGCTTTAGGAGCTTCCATTACAGGATAATCATCCTCATCACCTTCAAAGGCAGCACTAAATAAATTCGCACTCTTCTTTGAGGGCTTAGAAGACTTCTTCTTCTTGCCCGAAAAAGTGATAGCAGCAACATCTTCATTGTGATCTTCGTCTTTCTTCCCTTCCTCGTTTTGTTCACCTTCATCGAGAAAGGCTGTGCTAAAAGAATTGTTGTTCATTTTTGAGGGCTTGGAAGACTTCTTCTTTTTACCAGAAAAGGTAATAGAAATAACGTCTTCCTCGTCATCCTCATCTTTCTTGTCCTCATTTTCTTTCCCTTCATCCAAAGCCCCAAAACTCGAGGCAGCAACTGCACTGCCACCTTTCTTGCTCCCTTTAGAGGGCTTCTTTTTCCCTGTAAAAGCAATAACTGGTGCTGCCTCATCATCATCGTCATTACCATCTATTCTATCATCACTGTGGATCACCTCCCCCTCTTCTCCTTCCTGATCATTTAAGGCATCAAAAGCTGAAGAAGAAAATGAGCTGCCACCTTTATTATTCTTCTTTGAAGGCTTCTTCTTGCCCGAAAAGCTCACGACTGGTTCGTCCTCCGCATCATCACTATCCCCACCACCAGTCACGCTAGATGCAACAGACACATCCTCATTATCCTCACCCTCTTCTCCGACCAACCCGAAAGTCGAGGCCGAGAATGCACCATTTCCTCCTTTCTTCGATTTCGTTTTCTTCTTCCCTCTAAGTGCCATTGCCGGAGCATCCTCATCGTCCTCCCCAACCCCCTTCTCCACATCATCATCCTCCTCCTCCTCCTCTTTCATAGGTCGAGCCCTCGCTGCCCCCTTTATACCCTTCTGTTTGCCAGCAGCAGGTAACTTATCCTCCTGAACTTCCGCCGCTGGCTCTTCAGATAAATCAGCCCCAACCGAGTACTCGTCGTCGTCAATGACGACAGACTTTTTCTTCGACTTACCGGTGGCCGCAGGAGCCTGATTGTCCTCGTCTCGCGTGGCAGGCTTCTTCCGCCCCATCGAGATTTAGTCTCCAACGTCAATTCGACAAATATGTTCCAATGAACAGAAAATCGGTAACCGACTAGAAACGCCGCCTGCCAGGAGTAATCAACAAATCACAATCGGAAAAGCAGAACACCATCAAGCTAGATCCATTCGATTCGGATCAACAATCACAGAACCGAAACGCAAAAATATAAAAAAAAAATCAGACACCACAAAACCACGATGAATGGCCCAAAGAAAGGAAAGATCCTCTCATCCGAGAACATACAAAGGCCGCCCGCTAATACCTGTGTGCACGCGGCGGCAGAAACCGTGGCGCTCGTCGAAGGAAGAACTTCGCGACGGAGAGAGCGACGGCGCAGAAGCACCGTAGAATCTTCGAGTGCGACGTAGGGTAGAGAGAGAATGCGTAAACGCCCTTGCGTCAAGCTCTCGGAGAAAGAAGCTGAGAGAAATGATAGAGAGTGAAGAGGAGCGAGAAAAAGAGAGAGAGAAGAAAATATATAGGGCTGCTGGGTGGGCCAGGCGTTGCAGTCAAAATAATATTATTTTTATGGAATATACAAGAGATAATGACATAAATAATGCCTAAATTTTGACATAATATGTAATGTGATCTCTAAATTTTAAATTTATTCAATGTGGTCTTTGAACTTTGACCTAATATGTAATGTCGTCCCTAAACTTTTACTTTGTTCAATGCAATTCCTAAATACTTGATACATGTTCAATTTAGTCCATAAATTGTTTTAAAACGATTAATGTTGTATCAAAAGCTCATTTACTATGGGGCTAAAGCTTATGTATTACATTAAACAAATTTAAAGTTCAATAATCACATTACACATTAGGCCAAGATTTAAGAATAATTTATGTCATTTACCCTAAATACAAAGGATGGAGAAAAGAATTACTAAATTCTTCTGTTAACTTAGAGAAAAATATTTTTGATAATTTATACATTATGGTCGCAAAGTTTTTATTTCGGCAATAATTTGAATAGCAATGCCTGACAAGAATTTCAGTCTCACTTATATTTTGAAAATTTTCTGCCTAATTTAATAGTTCATCTCTTATGGAAAAAATCCCTGAGTTAAATGCAACCAGTACATTCTGGTCCAAACTTGAATTCATTTTTTGAAAAAAAATACTTGAATTCATTTGAGTGTACGGATAAAAAGTAATTAAGATATAACTCAACACTCATGCTACGCATGACGAAATTTCTGAAACAAAATTTTTGTTTCAGAGATACATTTAGAATAGAAATTCATTTGGTAACGTAATCTCATTTTTCCATTTATGGAATAAATTTCTATTACAAAAATAGATTTGAAATAGAAATTCTGGAACATAAATCAAAAGTTAAAATTTTTAACTTCATTTTTGGAACAGAAATCAAAATGTAAAAACTCTAATTTCTCTCATCTTTTTTTTCACAACTCACTCTCCTCTCTTTCTTAGCTCCTCGCCTCCTCCCTCCCCTCTATCGCTCGCCTCTGTCTTCCTTCGCCGTCCACCGCTGTCGATCATTGGTGCCGTTAGATAAATATAAATTTTATACCGTTGTCAAACAAATTTCTGTTTAGGGAACATAAATTTTGTGTCATTGTCAAACACGTTTCTTTGCTCAGAAATTGATTTCTAGAACATAAATTTTATCATTTACGCCCTTAGTTGCCTTCTTTGTTTTGTAATTGTTTTTTTTATGTAATCAACATATCCTTTTCCTATTTCATAATTATTATCATGCAAGAAAGACAAACATATTATTAAAACTTAGTATCCGACTCAAATTCAATAATAAGATTACTCCAAAAAAAGTAAAGATACTAACGTTCTAATTATAATTCCTGGTGATCGGTTTCCTATCCAATCCGATTCCACCTAGAAATCGAGAATTGACCAGAAGGACCATTCCCCATTTTTGGAATCACGAAGCAAACCACCTGATCCTGAAAACCATACCAGACCTGACTAGTCCCCTAGTGATATAATAGAATCGATCGCTTGAACTTGAAGTGAAGTGATAAGGGGGGATGAGATAGATGGGGTAGGACTTGAGGCATATGGAGCACTCGTGTGACCTCCCACCCCCGCTTGGTTCGTGACAACGCCACCAAAGTTCGTAATGGAAATGGAGGGCTTGTCATCGCCCGCGGAGGCAGCGGCCGACTTGCGGTAGCTAGCCTTGTGCCGCCAAGGGCTTGGTAGGAGGGAGGGAAAACTCTTGCGACAGACGGCACACTTGTAGCTCAAGTTATTCGTCGGGGCTGCGGTTGTCGTCGCTATCGCTTCTTCCCTCTAAGGTGGCAGAGGAGGAGCTGGTGAAGCGTGTCCTTTTGGTTTGGAGGTCGCGCTACTACGAGCTAGCATGATGAGCCAAAGAGCGAGGTACTCTTCTTCCATGGGAGGGTAGTGGGGGCGCTTGGAGTGCTTGCGCTTGATCCAAGGCTCCATATAGCGGGAGTTCATGGGCTCCTCCATGAACTGGAAGGGCGGTGTCGCTATGATGGGGGAGTTGATAGCTTCCAAGGCCATGGACAATGGTTCGGAAGCACTCTTTGAGTGGATTTGATTTAACTTTGCAAATGAGCTTTGGGGAAATGCAAATGTTGAAAGCTTAATGCTGATCCCTCCACTATTGAGCTTTCAGCATTCCCAAAATCAAAATTTGGCCAAAAGCTCTTTCAAAATGTTTACCAAATACTCTAGCATTTTCCCAAAGGACTTTAAAGGCCGAAAGCCCATTGAGAATACTGAACCAAACCCACTCTTAGTCACTCTGCGTGTGATTTCTATGAGTTCAAATCGAGCAGAGAGAGAGAGAAGGGTCTGAAGGGAAGTGACAAGTTGGTATGTTATTTTTTTTAAGAAATAAAAAATAATAATAGTCAGTTTGCTCCGGGCAATCCAACTGGGCAGTTCCACCCTTAGAATCGGGAATTGAATCGAAAATCACCAGTTCCAATTTTATGAAATCGGAAACTAGACTAGTCTCTCGAGAATCGCCCAGAACCGGCCGATTCGGGCGGTTCCCTTTGCTCACCCCTCATCCCTCGCCAATTCGCTTCAGAGTTTTGTTAAAGAAAAGATACGTAAGGCGATAGATTCATGTTTCTAGTACTAAGACGCGACTTAAAAGAATTGGTTCATGGAGTGATGTGTAAAATACTATTGAACGGTTATATTCGTTGGAATGGGGAGAGGTGGCAAAAATTAGAAGGTCGCCTTAGGTTGTAATAATGGATATTGCCGTAAATATTTATTGTAAATATTTATTGCAAATTCACCGCATCTTCAGCGTTTGCTTACAATAAAAACTATTACGTTCTGATAGTAAAGTCAGAATTACAATTACATGACTAATGCTATGTGGCAAGGGCGGCCCTCATTGGCCATCACAAGCCAGTGGCGAAAAGAAAAAGACAAAAAAAAAAATCACCAACTTCAAGCTGGCCATGCTACGTAGGCCAATCAACGCCCACATCAGTGATTTCCAATTAAAGTTGTTCAGAAAGACTAAATTGACAATTTGTCAAAAAGTCTGAAGCTACATTGGTACAATTAAAAGTTTTACAATTGAATTGACGACTGCTATACAATAAATTTAGGACTTTTTGAAATAATTATCCTCGTAATCACTCAAAACTTTTGAGAAAGGACCTTCACACCATCAAAACATATGAAAAGTAATGCACGTGGATAAATCCTGTTCCACACTTTTCACAACGTAGGGACATGGTGACATGGAAACAATGTCAAAAGTTTCAGAATTATGTTGCCGTGACACGAAGTAAAGAAATCCCCGTGCTTTGGTAAGCACTTACCGAAACCCAATATGTATCAGCCGATTATGTTACGACGGAGGGACATGGCGTATGCAAACACCACAAGTAAAGAGTCTTTATGACGTTAAAAGTGCGAAACAATCGACATGAAAAAGATAAACCATCAATGCAGCCTTACTAGGTTCAATCTCGTCAACAATGATGGAGCGATCACGGTTTCGAGAACGAGAAACTTCATTTCTCACTTTATTCCAACTAGGATCTCAAAAGTTCCTACTTGCTTAAGGTAGAATACAACTAAGAGCATTCTTGGAAAAAAGAGCCTTAGTCCAGAGCTACAAAGACGTCCCAGAATGTTAATGACAAAAACAAGGGGGGCCTCCTCAGTCACTTCAGTTTTGTGAATAATTTAGGAGCAACCTGCAATTTCATAGTTGAATCAGCCATTGTTTGTTGACCACAAGCAATTTATGCAAGTTAACCATGAATTCTCCAAAAGGGAACTTACACATTTATCCACACAAGACCAATAATCAAAGTACTGCCCGGTGCAGTGCTTGTGGTCATCTCCTTGGATCCTCTTCATGCAGGCCTAGATCACGTAGCACAGTATTCATGTGCCAACAGGAAACGAGAAATGAGGAGAAGAAAAAGGCTTAAAACTTCTAATCCTTATTGAATGAGAATTAGCACCATAAGGCTTACAAGAGTCCTCCCAATATTAAGAAACAATAACAACGATAAAATACTACAAATGAGGCTTTACCCTTCTGAGTAGAGTCGACTACTTCATTTCATGGAGATTCAACAGTAGAATCTTAATAATAAGCAAAAGAAAATAAAACTGAGTCTCATCAAGGCAAGGGACTGCTAAGGACTGTGACGGAAATCATAGAGGGCATTTAGTACCACTTCCCATGGCTAAGTGATCAGGGGAAAAAAATTTCAATCATGTAAATCTTAAGAGTCTCAGGGGCATATCTTGCAAAAAATGAATGTGATTTGGATATATTTCGATCTGTGATCTAGATCATATCTCACGAAAGCATTAATATAACCTTTTGGGCTTCAATAACACCTCCAAAGCATCTTGCAATAGAAAAAAGTTGAGCCATTGCATTGCACAGATCTGTGACAACTAACTAAACATCTTTGATCAATCTTTGACATGCATTTTCAATATTGAAGGCCAATTGTCAAATTAAACCAACTGGCATCCTACCCAATATTCATTCAATAAGGCATTACACATCCAAAGAATTAACCATTCAATTGAAAAAAAGAGGCAGTCACACTACTAGATGAATACAAAATAGCCACTAAAGCAAAGAGAATTCAACTTTCATTGTACTGACACTTGACATCTAGATAGCAGAAACACATCAAACTCTCACAGCAATTGCAAAAAGAAAAGCATGTAATCTGAAATGATTCAGACCAGCTTTGAACAATGAATATTGTACTCAAACTATTTTCAATAAGTGAACATTATGTCCTCACTATATTTTAAGAACGTTCCAGGCAGTAAGAATTCACCTCATACTCGAGCAAGGGTTTCACACATTTTGGCTTGCAAGAGTCCTCAAAGTACTTCTTTTGATCAACAGGCTCTTCATCCGCCCTAGATGTGGCGCAGATAGAAAAGGCATTAATATATATCTAACATCAAATTGTTAATGAAGTTGAAACCAGCCAAATTATCTGCATAGTATGATATCACATAAGTGATCCTGCAGCATCATAAATATGGACAGAGAGAGAGAGAGTAAATTCTAGTTACTGTCCATCATGTGTCTCTGGAAAAACTGTTTAATGACAAATGCAATCAGGTATAAACGACTGACTAGCAGTCCCAATCCTATATAGTAAACAGCTCAACAGGAAGGGTGAGAGAAAAGATGGATGATACAACAGCCATGAAAAATCAGAGCTCTTGACCTATCGATTGAGACTGAGATTAGAGGCATTCTCCGATATTTGCTCTAGATGCACATGCACAAGATCAATAACCAACCTTCTTTCATCTGCTTCTATTGCCAAAATGCATTAGACAGGTATTCCCCAAATTAATCTCCGCTAGACAAATTAAGTCTTCCAAACTAACTTAAGTTTTCAAAATAGCTAGTTAAAGTATCGGGCAAGTTTTCCTAGTTTCATATAGGGGAAATTTTCTGTATGTCTAACAATATTCTGAGCACGAGGTCAAACATTCAGTGTGTACAAAGGAATCGACACCGGGATTCTTTATTTGGGCTGGTGGGCTAACCCCTTGGTTAATAGAGTAGGCTCCAAATAAGAAAGAGAAATATATTAGATCTTGTGGTTTAAGATGTGTAGCAACTATAATTGGCAGCCTAGTATTGCAGAAACAAGACTAGTGGGGAAGTTGCTCAACCAATCTTCAATTTTGCAACATTTGTAAGTAGGATTTCATTATTAAAGCATCAAACTTGTACCAACCCATATACTGACATTCAGCGATTCCAAACCCTATCCAGAGCCCAAAGCTGTTCATAGGCATAAGTAATGCTCTACATCGCATAGGAATTGAATTTACAGACAATACAAAAAACACTCTTCCAAATCCAGACCTAGTCACCAGCTAAAACCATGAAACACCTTCAAACAAGACTAATGAATCCCAAGACCTCTCAAACCATCAGCCAAAACCGAGCACTCCATGCAATCATCCTACCAAAAAAAAATGTCACAACAATCCACCTCTCGAACTCCGACTCCTGAAGCACTCTTCGCTAACCTTCAAAGCAGGAGTTGGGAGTATTATTGCAATTCACTGACCAATACCATCTTTTCAACCCTCTGCTGCTTTCTTTTTAACTCCGTCTCACGAGTTGCCTTGTTCACCTTACTCTCAACCAACCTTTACTTTCTACTTCCTGAAACTATCCATGTCCAAGTTTTCCTGCATTCTAAACCCGTTATCATACCCATTAGGAATACCGCTCTACCTCATCAAATCGGTCTAAAAACCATATTAAATCTGCATCACTGACGACTTCCAAACGAATTCCAACGCCCAGTCAGCCATTTCAACACCCAAGACGGAGACTAGCAGAAGAATCCATAATAATAACCAGAAAAAACCCGACTTTGGTATGGCAGCGCCGTACCCAACGAGTTCCAATTCACGACGACCAGAGACCAATTCAAGACAAAGTTCAGCCAGAAGGAATATCATCAACGAGCATTCTCAAAGGACAATGAGAGAAAAGAAAAAGGACCCATTGGACAGCATCAGACAATAATAACAAATAGAAAAAGCCCAACATGCACAAGGAAAACTAATTGAGACTACTCACATGGCGAGACCGATGTCGACAATTTCAGAGGCCTTCCTGCGAAAAACAGCGACGTCAACGAAAGGGGGATGAGTTCAGATCGAGTAAAGCGTGAGAGATCGGAGGAGATCGCTCGTTGTACAGACGAAAGGATACTGCAAGATGAATCGACCCGGTGTTCATACCCGTTTCTTCTTCGCACTCGAGTGGAGCGACTCCTCTGCAGCGAGCTTGAATTTTGCGGCCTTCTCTCCGAGTTTTGGAACGCCTTTCATATGACAGAGAGAGGGAGGGAGAGATCTGGGCCTGGCCGATTTTCATGGGCTGTTGTTATGATCCGTTAGTTGGATCCGATTGCTCGGATGCCTTTTCCCTTCTTGATCTGTTCTTTCTGGACATGTTCGTTTCAGCTCTAATATGTAAAAATAAAAGCATTTTTTTTTCTCATCGAAATATTAAGGGAGAAAACCCCACAAAAAAAAAAAACTCGAATTATCCCATACATTTATCCCGGACTCTTTTTTGTAAAGTCGAAAACCTCAAATTATGCCAACCAAGACACATTTGTCCAAAACTTTTTCTTGTGGCATAAAAAAAAAAACTTCAAACTCGTACCTGTGTGACACATTCAACCTTCGTCAAGGTTCCGTTAGATTATTTTTTGGCCAAAACAACGTTGTTTTTATTTCAATTAAGCCGCATCTTTTGCTTTTATAGCATACATGTAGGCAGATTTTAACGATTCTTATTGACATAATTTCGACGGAGGGCGCACACATACTAGTTTGAGATTTTTAGTGTCGCAAAAAAAAATTAAGGTAAATGCGTCACGTTGGACTAAGGTTTTTGGTGGCTTTTGCCCAAATATTAAACATTGCTCCACTTTCATATACTGGCCTTTTAAAAAGAACAAAAAAGTTCCAAGTCTTTTGGGATGTAAAGAGGTCAAAAAAACATGTGAGCTGGAAACTTTGATGAAGTGAAAAAAAAAAGTTAATTTAGACAGACATTTGCCTCTTATATGTGTTGTTGCGCTCGCATTTTTTGCTTTGTAAAAAAAGGGGCAAAGCCCATTACATCTTACTCTCCTAATAAAACATTATCCAATCCGATCCTCTCATAATAATGAAAGCAAACCTATTGGAGCCTATCCAATATATAATTATCACTCACAATATTGGGTTGGATAACACAATTTGCTAGCCAATCTGCATATGCATTTCCCTCCCTTATATTATGGAGAATCTCGACATGTTGAAAATTATTGAGCAAACTTCCAATTTGAGTCATGAGTGTGTTATCAAAATGAAGTGATAGAGTTAATTTCTGAAGCAGAGAAATGACTGCTTGCGAGTCGGCCTCCACAAAAAGTTTCATAATACCCAACGGAATTGTCAATTTGAGGCCTAAGAAAATGCTCCACAGTTCTACTTAGAGTGAAGGACACACTCCAACTGTTTGCATGACTTCAAGAAGCTAATTGCTTGAGTCATCATGAATAAGTCCATCTACTGAAGTTAGACCCGGTTGCCTTTAGAGGCACCGTAGGAATTCCTTTTGATTCCAATTTTTGAAAAAACAAAAACACACTAGTAAAAATAATAAATAAAATTTCAGTTGGTTTCCAAACAAACATTCAATGGGCTCTCTAAGTAATCGACCATCTCATCGAATAAGGTAATATTCTCGTCTCGCAAACATTGTTCAATCAGCACTCCCGCATGCTTATGGAACGCGAGAGGTTGCATACGGCTCTTACAAATGATAGTAAGAATAATCTTTTATAGTATGTTTGATAAAGGATATGTAATGACGACTTTGCCTGTGCCTTTGGTGGAAAGAAGTGATGATGGGTATAGTTGAGAGAGAGGGACATGGAGAGGGTTCGGATGTCAAAGATATGTGGGATTGGAATCGAGCACATAGGTGCTGGAGTTGAGCGGACATATGCTGCGATCTAGAAGAAAAAGAGATTAGTTTCGTTCGTTTTGTAGAAAATAAATTATTTGAGAAATATTTCTTAAATATAACTGTCTATACCGTTCAAAATAATTAATTGATAAAAAATATTTTCATTATCAATAACAATTTATATTCAAATATTTTTATACATGCTGAAAATAGTGATTTTTATTTATTTTTATAAATGATACGGGTAATTATTATTTAAAAATGTATTTTTAATTTATTTATTATTCAACGACGGGAAATCTGAAATCTCGACAGCTGCTAATCGCGAAATGGAAAAAACTTCCTTGGACCCGGAGCAGATGCTGGTAGGACCCTCCAAGACTCTAATCGAAAGGCAGAGAGGACTGCCCACAAAATCTCGTCCGTCGCTGTTGCTGACTTAACGACAACGACGACGAAAAAACAACTTGTCTCCCCGTCATCTTCTTCCTCCTCCTCGTTTTCATTCGTCGTTCGTCGCAAGCAACTCCCACTCTCCGAAGCATTTCTCTCTCTCTCTCTCTCTAAAGCTTAGTTAGGACAAAGAGCGTTATCCTGGGTGACGGCCACGAACCACGAGCCCTTCCCTCTCCCAGCGGTCGCCACGTGTCGTCGGAAGCTTCGCCTGGCACGAGATAGACCCCTCCTCTCCCTCTTTCACACACACACACACGCTATTCGGAATTATCCACCCGCTCGCGACCCTCTAGCCATATTTCTTTATTCGTCGTCATTATCAACCTTTTTCGAATAAAGCGAATTCCTGAGATGGCCTTACCTTCCTTCCATATAAAGGGTTTTATATACAGGGACGCACCCGAGTGATTTCACAGAGAGAGAGAAGAGAGAGAGAGAGAGCGAGTGAGGGAGGGAGGGAGCTATGGACCACGCAAGCGATGCTCAGCGGACCGATTTGATGACCATAACTCGCTTCGTGCTCAACGAGCAGTCCAGGCACCCCGAGTCCCGCGGCGATTTCACCATCCTCCTCAGTCACATTGTTCTTGGCTGCAAGTTCGTCTGCTCTGCTGTTAACAAGGTCTCCTCTCTCTCCCGATGATCTTTCCGTTTGGTTTGAGTTGTATCTCGATCAATTCCAAGCAAGATTTTCGCTCACTGTTTGATTGAATTGAATCGAGTGCAGTGAAGGGAATGGCTTCTTGGAAGAATAAATTCCAGGGTAAAAACTGGAGCTTGGGTAGTTTGAGGGTATCAAAACATTTATGAGCCCTCTGTGGTTGGAGTAATTCATGGCTTTTGTCGCTTCTTCCACGTTCCTCGATAAAAAAAAAAAAAAAAAATTGTGCTTGCAGTGTTTTCACAAAGTAAGAAGCCTTTCATACCCAGTGATACTTGTTTCGAAAGCATCTTCTGTAATTGGAACTTGTTGCGAAGCTCTGTGTCTAGCCAAAGGTTTGATTATAAAAGCTCTGTCTCATCGTTATCGACTTCAGGGCGCTCTCTCTCTCTCTCTCTCTCCCCGATGATCTTTCCGTTCGTTTCGGATATCATTTGCATTGGTTTGAGTTGAATCTTGATCAATTCCAAGAAAGATTTTCCTTCACTGATTAATGGAATGAATCGAGCGCGATGAAGGGAATTGGATTCTTGGAAGAATATATTCCAGGGGAAAAACTGGAGTTTAGGTAATTCGAGGGTATCATATGATTTATAAGCCCACTGTGGTTGGAGTGATTCATGGGTTTCTGTCGCTTCTTCCTTGTTGATAATTTTTGCTCTTGCTGTGTTGTCAGAAACTGAGAAGCCTCTCTTTACCAATGACACTTGTTTCAAAAGCATCTTCTGTAATTGAAACTTGTTGCGAAGCTCTGTGTCTAGCAAAAGGTTTGACTATAAAAGCTCAATATTTGGGGCACTCTAGATTTTTTTTTTCTTTTAGTGGTAGTATTGCGACATGTCCAGCTTTTGTAATAGGTGAATCGCATTTTCCCTATGTGTGTACTTGTCGGAAGTTGTTCTTCAATTTCATTACATCCCCTTACATGTGAGTGAACCTGGTGAGATATTCTTGTGCAGGCAGGCCTTGCCAAATTGATCGGGCTTGCTGGAGAGACCAATATCCAGGTAACTCCCTGAATATTTGCTCAATTGATTCATTATAAATCTGGGTAGTTATGTAAGGTGCTTCCAGTTCTTTACTATGAAGATTCTGTTCTTTTTTGAAAAGGGTGAAGAGCAGAAGAAGCTGGATGTGCTTTCGAATGAAGTATTTGTAAAGGCATTAGTCAGCAGTGGCCGCACAGTGAGTTAGTCCTAATGTGTTCAAGCATAGTCCTATGCAGAATATTTCTTCTTCAAATCTATTGGTTTCTGCAGTGCATTCTCGTGTCAGAGGAGGATGAAGAGGCAACCTTTGTGGAGCCATCTAAGCGTGGAAAGTAGGTGCTGACTCTCTTTGATATGCCATCCGTTTCTCTGAGAAACGTGTAGTCTTCTAAAGTCGTGGTTTTTGTTAAAGTAAATGATGAATCCATTCTCAAAGTGCAGGTACTGTGTTGTTTTTGATCCGCTGGATGGATCCTCTAACATTGACTGCGGTGTTTCAATTGGAACTGTAATTCTTCTTTCCCTTAATTGTGCTATTTTCAATAATTTCAGTTCTTGAAGTTGTTCAGCCGCAACATGTATTGTCTGGTGACCTTTTCTGGTTGATAGCTTAATACGTAATTGAATGTCTTTTCTTTCATGTAGATCTTTGGGATCTATATGATCAAACATGCTAATGTTCCAACTTTAGAGGATGTGTTGCAACCTGGGAAAAACATGCTGGCAGCTGGCTATTGCATGTATGGCAGCTCTTGCACGGTAATTACGTACTTATTGTGTACTATCTTTATAAAATTTATCGGTTTGTTGGATAGATGTTATTCTCTTCCAGAATAACTAGTTACATCAAGACATACTAAGTGCTGCTAGCGTTGTTACGCTGATTATGATGAGTGGAACTAAACTTATATATGTGGACTAATTCTTTTATGAAGTATATACTTCACGAATTATGTGGAGTTTGAAATATGAATTTGCATTGAGTTATCTTATGGAGCTGGGCTTGGTAAAACTTGGCAGCTTGTGCTAAGCACTGGAACTGGTGTTAATGGTTTTACCCTGGACCCATCATTGGGCGAATTCATCCTCACCCATCCAGACATCAAGGTATGGTTTTACTGCATGTTTCGATGTGTGCATAAATTGTTATTGCTTCTGTTTTTTTTTTTTTTTTTTTGCGAGCACGATCAGTTGTGACCCTTCTGGCTGTGGCTGAACTGAGCCAACTCACTGAAAAGCATTAGCTTTTTAGGATCTGTTTACCAGAAACCTAGTACTTTAATTCAAATAGCATATAACTGCACTGCATGTCTCTTATCTACAATCGTTGCTGTGCATCATTTTCCTTATACCCTGTTTACAGATTCCAAAGAAAGGGAAGATCTACTCAGTGAATGAGGGAAATGCTAAAAACTGGGATGGTCCGACTGCTAAGTGAGTTGAATTGGAATTAGAATAACCATCATGGGTTAAATGCATGTTGCTTGATAATGAGGTCATATCCAAGTTTGTTTTTCCAGTGAACATGTCATATTTAAAGTTTACGAATCAGGTTTTCCTCCTTGACTTAGGTATGTTGAGAAATGCAAGTTCCCAAAGGATGGATCGTCGTCAAAATCTTTAAGATACATTGGAAGGTATCAAGACTGAGCAGAATACCTATTTCTTGTGTTTTGATCTGACATCTTGCTTTGCCCTTCACTAATAGTTTGCATCTTCTGATTGTTGGATTTGGCAACTGGTTGTCTGTCGGAAACAATCTCTCTCGTGACAGTTAGATTTCTGTCATGTTACTATCTTTACATGACTGGGGTCTAAAGTTGTAATAGTCAGAGGTCGGGTTGAACTAATAGTGAACATCGTCACAAAGTTTCTTTTACACTGGTCAAAGGATATACAGCGATTTTCTGTATAATCAGAAATTACTAGATGCAGCAGTCCATAGTCCGGAATCTACCAATTAGTGAAGCTCCCTCAAGAAGGAATTTTCAGCCTTTTCTAAATAAAAGTTAAGATCAAAATTCCAGCTAAATACCATGGGCTGAGCATTTGTGCCTGCATGTTTTGAGTCCATTTATAGCTCATCTTTCGCTAACAATTATCCAATATGACGAGCTATGATGACTAAAATTTTATCCAATTACTAGACATATAGATTCGTCGAACTTAAGCTTGCATCTTTAGCATAGTTTTTTCCTTTCACATGTCAATCTTTTTGGCTTTATTTTAATTTCTTGTACTCGCACAACTGGTTTACGTCTACATGTATCGATATCTTCCTGTTTGACAGCATGGTAGCTGATGTTCATCGCACCTTACTATATGGAGGCATCTTTTTGTACCCTGCTGATAAGAAGAGTCCCAATGGAAAACTGCGGTATGATGAATGTGCTCTTTTCGCCTCAATTAACCAAGCTATAGTTTATTGCGACTTCCACTTGCAATTGAATTGGTAAAAATAAAATTCCGGTGACGACTTATTTCTTCTTTTGCTCAAAATAGCGTTCTTTACGAAGTCTTCCCGATGTCATTCTTGATGGAACAAGCAGGAGGTCAGGCCTTCACTGGAAAGCAACGGGTATGAACTCTGAAGGTTTTTCTGGTTATCTGATCTGTTATTAAGCTAGCTTAGTTTAGTAATTAGCTCTGTTTTTTTGTGCTTTGTTTGCCTCAATTCCTGGATCACATTTCTTTTTCGCGACCTTTGAGGTTTTGAACTCCTTTTTGATAAAATGAACCAGCTGACACCAATTCTGGGTCATACCGATCTATTCCATGCTGCTTCCCTTTGCCCTCTTTTCCGCATTTTGGAGTCAAACCCGGCTAACTACGGAGCGACACGGCACTAGACTAAGAGACTGTGGCCCCATTTAAATTGAGTTGATGATCCTGCAGGCACTTGACTTGATCCCAACCAACATACATGAGCGGTCTCCCATATTCCTCGGCAGCTATGACGATGTGGAGGAAATCAAGGCACTCTATGCTGCTGAAGAGAAAAATGGTTAAAAGTTGTAGCTTGCTCCTTTCTTGTCTTCACATCAGACAAGACCGTTGTCCAGCGACCGGGGCTCGACTGATCATGAGTTCACAAGATTAGAACCCCCTATATTGTTTCGTTTTAGCCAGATACTTGAATCAGTACTTTGTCAGCAACCTTTGTTGATCTTTGATTGATGGAAAGTCTAAATTACATTGATTTGCCAGCATAAGCATGTACTCTAATATATGCTCACCACTTACCAGGATACCTTTTTGGAGGAAAATTGTCAAAAAAATTCTAGACCTATTGCATATTTGCCAATTCAATTTTAAACCTTTTAAATTTGTGCCGATTCAGTCCTAAAAATCTAAATGAGGACTTAAAATGTTTAAGACTGAATTGACAAACTTAAATAGTTTATGACTAAATTGACAAAATTGTAATAGGTTTGATTTTTTTGACAAATTTCCCCTTTTTGGTAACAGGATAACAGCTAAGTGGTAACTTCAAACTACCAGAATTGATGAAGCGACTTATGCAATTTGCATGAAGCGTGAATTTTCTGCGTCTGCCTTCTTCCCGTTGATGCTAATGAAATTTGTACTTTGTCTTGGGAGATGGCTTGTGATGTCGACTTTGTCTCCACAAACATAAAAGTTCTGCTAGCTGTTGGAAAATTTCCTATGCACACAGCATATGAAGATGCCGAACATGATCATTTAAACCTAGATGACGCAACATAAACTCATCTCTTTTGTTATGTATCGAGAAGCTCTAGGTATGTAGCTGTGCAACAGAGAAGGAATAAAACATGTGCCTTAAAACTCCAAACTTTGTTTTTTCCTCTTTCTTTGTTCCACCATCATTATTTACGAAATGATTGAGAAATAAAAAAAAAAACCAATAAAAAATATTAGGATACATGTGCGAATTGTGTTAGAGAAATTTCACATCGAAGAATTGGTATGGTGTGTAGTAGTTAATATTTTCTAGTTGGACCATAACTAATTCTTACTGCTGTTTCCCCCAATCGCAAAGATGCAGGTGGTTATCACATCGAAGCTCTAAGTTTCAAACGTTACAGTAGACATTTTGTTCAATATTTATTCAACTGTCATATGTTTGCATCGCACGCTGCAAATCCTAATGTTACCTAACTATGCATGAAAACAACCCTCCAAAGCTGTAAAACTAAAAGTTGCAACAATGCCAAAAACAATCATCAATCATTAAATGGCACATCAAATTAAGTATCAAATCATGTCATTATATTGACCACTGTTCTGCCATATAGCATGATCAGTTTAAAACCAAAACGATGACCAGGAAAGCCAGCTAAGGACTACAATACAGAAACATAAAGGTGAACCATCACAGTTGGGTTGCCGCTTAAAAAAGTGCCCAAGATTTTCCCTTCAGAATCATGCTGTCCTTAGAGGAGGAGATACCAAAATGACACCATCTCCTCTAACAAAGAGAAACGGAACCGTGCGTTTTGTAGTCTGAGAGTCAAGCATAGACAAAGAACAAATTAAACAGTATCTTGAAACAGGGAAACAACGAGTAAAACGATGGTTAAACAATATTTGGAAACAGAGAAAGATGTCTTCATCGACTTCTATTTGTAATCAATATTCCTTGAAGTGTACCCAAAGATTCAATTGATTGCCCACCTTCGAAATTGATATTTTGACATTTATCGTGGAGAATTAAGTAATGATCTCCAACTTTCCAATTACTGCAAACCGAACTTTTAAATGTTCAGAGCTCTCGGAGACTTGCCAAATTTTATAAATTGCCGGCAGACTCCGGTTCATACCGCATTTATATCAACCCTAAACTTTCCAACTGTGTGGAGAAAACAAAGACTATGCACCATTTTTTTTTTTTTCAGGATTCGCACTGGCCAAACAATCATCTGGAAAGGATATGGTGAAATTAAAGGACAATAACATACCCGTACAATCTCTTCATAAGTTTCATCATCAATTTCTACAGTAGTAACGACTTCCTCCACATCCCCAAGTATCATGTTCAAATGCTGATCGTATGCCTGCAACAGATGAAAATTTTACCCACAAAAAGTTAGTATTGGAGAATACTTGCAATGCTAAACTCCAGAACTCCGCATCATCAATTTAAAGTTACAAAGGGAAAAAACAGAATTCAGCAGTCCAGGATTTTCATGCACATCTATCCAGCCCGCATATGGTGTAATTCGAAAATCTGACATTTCATCAAGGTGATGCCGAAGGTCGCTTCAAAAATGGTTATGTTGACCTGATTTGTACTATTAAAGTGGAGAGAATCTACTTCCAGATAACATCTTATTAGCAGCTCTTCTACCAACTGCAGCTTTAAGCTGCTAGAACACGCCTAACAACAACTAGATGCGACCGAGTAATTTCTTGAAATGGGGCAAGCATCTAATTCGAAACCACTAACTTAGCGACAAAAGAATCAGCGCCTACATTGGTCACGAAAGATCAACGGAATACCCATTTCACTTCAGCATGCCAAGAAATCAAATCTATACAGATCCACCACTCATTGTCGCCTCGAAAAGATGTGCTTCCCGCTCAACTTAATATGATCAGCAAACACCCATGTCATGAAAGCGCCGCGGCCCTTAAAATCGGTCCATCTATGATCATCCTCCCAAAATCTTAGACTCGAATTCTAGCAAATTCATCAAATACACAAGAGAGGGGGAAAAAAAAGGGGAAAAGCCAAAGCAATTGGAACCCTGATAAACCCTAACAACTCTGAGGAGATTATGCCGAGAACGAAGTGCAACATGCCTAGAGAAAAACCCATCCAAAAGCGAAGCAAACCCAGAAGAGAAGTTCAAGAACAGGCACGTGTATGACGGAAGCAATCAGAGGAGTGGAGTGGAGTGAGGTTGCGTGCACATACATGGAGCTTGCCCCGGAGCTCGCGGTCGGAGCGGAGCTTGACGTAGATGCGCTCGTCGAGGCTGAGCCTGATCAGATCCAGAGGCTCCTTCACCGCGCTCTCTTCCTCGCTCGCCATCTCCTTCTCCTTCTTCCTCTTCCTTCTTCTTCGCGCCTCTCCGTCCTCTGCAACTGCGAACGACCCGGGACCGTATAAAAATTTTCAGCTTCGGAAAATAAAAGGAGTCTCGCTTTTATTTATAGGGTCAGTTTAAACAAACAAACCTAAAAAAAATATATAGTTTTTGAAGCTTTAAAATAATATTTTCCCTCTCTTATTATACTTTACTAAGATCAGAAATTTGAATATTTCGCTAGCTGTTCGATTTTATTTTCTTTTACCTAAATAATGAAAAAAAAAAGTGAGAATCGTATACTTTTCAGTATTATTTGTCTCACTTTTGCAGATTTTACATAGGATGAGCCTATTTCCACGTTATATATGATTAAATCCACTCATTTGTTTTACTAGATAATTAAAATCAGCCTTAATAATTTCCATATTTGCACGGTTTCCTTTAAGTTAGTTATTTTCCTTATATGGTTTCTGTCAAATTTAAACTTATCTATTTAGAAAATGAAATCTAGTCTCTTCTTCATAGTTGCTCTAATGACAACTTTTTTTATTTTTCATCTCTCCTATTTCAAATCTCTCTTTCCTAGTGAATTTTTTATTTTATTTTATTAGTCTAAAAAATTTATCAAGTCGTTTTGTTTATTATATCTAAGAATTTGTATTTTTTTCGTTAGTTTTGAGAAGCACTTTTACATAGAATATGTAAGCGTTATAAAAGTATCTAGAAATACACTAAAAACATCGATGTGAAAAAGTTAATACACATTGAAGCATCTTATTATTTTTCCGTAAAATTACATCAATATGCAAAGCTTTGATTTACTTAGATTTCATCATCACTTTGGGAATGCACCTGTGATTTTGTTGTGGATATCTTTAAGGAGGAACGTTTTTTTTTTCCATCTAATCATCCCATTAAAAGGGAACCGATAAAAAAGAGTTTCATTGTGATATGTATAACAAAAAAAATGTTTATAAACGTGTGATTGTTTCAAAAAGTCGTTTGTGTTAAAAAAATTTATAAATTCTACTTGACAATTGATTACTTAACAACATAAAAAGGGAAAATTTCAATTTAGAGTTTGAAGTACTTTCATTTTTTCAAATAAGGTTATGAAGTTGACCTTATATCAATTAAAGGCCTAAAGTGCTCTTATTGTTTCAAATAATGGCATGAAATAGTCAAATCGTCTCAATTAAGGGCTTGGCCGATTGACGATAATTCCGATCATCGAAAAATGGGCATTTTAGTCAAAATAATTATAAATATATTTTTTTACTTTTCTTTTCTTTTTACTTTTTTCCTTTTCCTCCTTCCTTCTTCCTTCTTCATTCCCATCCCCAACCATCCTTGCTGGTGATCGGTGACCCACCAGCCTCAAGCGAGGGAGGCCCTCGTTAGCGCTGAGTGAGGGCCACCCTCACTTGCACGGGTGAGGGCCTCCTTGGGTTAGTGAGGGCCACCCTCACCCTTGCCCGACGTCAGTAAGGGCGTCAGGTAAGGGCCGCTGCCTGAGTTCGACACCTCCGTCGACCATCGATGCCGGTAGAGTGAGGAGAGAAAGGGAGAAAAAAAAAAAGGAAAAGAAAAAATTCAAAAAAAGTTGAATAATGAAAAATGCTCTTTAGCCAGACTCTTATTTGAGATAGTTTGGCCATTTCAGACTTTTATTTGAAATAATATTCACTTTAAGCCCCTATTTGAGACAATTTGGTCACTTCAGACCATTCTTCGAAATAATAAAGGTACTTCATGCCTTTACTTGAGATGATTTGACCACTTTAGACCATTCTTTGAAACAATAAGGGCATTTCATGCCCTTAATTGAAATAAGGTCCACTTCAGACTCTTATTTGAAAAAATGAATGCATTTTAAACCCTTAATTGGAATTTTCCAACGTAAAAATGAACAATGTTTTTTGGAAATCTCTTTTTGACAAGGCCAATTTTTACAAAAGTAAAATCCAAAAATAAAGAAGAAACACGGCGCCTTTAGTTTACCTCTTCATTATATACAAGATACCCACATCTCGCCCTCGTGGCCATGGACGACGAGGTCAAGCCTTGCCCTCATCATCGCTGGGCAAGCTTTGCCCGAGGCGCCTCTAGCCGATCACCGAGGTCCAATGACCGGCTGGAGGAAGAAGGAGGAGGGAAGAAAGAAGAAGAAGAAAGAAACAAAAGGAAAAAGAGAGAAAAATAATAACATATCATTACAAATTATTTACGTCAGTGCCAACCGGCCAAAATAACTTAATTGACATAAATGCAAAAGGTTTAGGACTCAATTGACAAACTTAAAAGGTTTATGACTGAATTGACAAAAGTGAAATAGGTTTATGACTTTTTTGACAAATTTTCCTAAATAGAGAAAGATGAATGTCTACTTAAAGGGGCTCAAAGGGAAATTAGCATGTGCATGTTTGTTTCCATTTATTCAATGTAGCATGTGCACAATTAATTGAAATATATTCTAATAGTGATCGGTTTTAGAATGGGTAAGTTTCAAACCTTGTCAAGGTATATTTCCCAATTTTTTGAAATTGGGATATGCCCCTATTCAGTTCCGAGGTCAATCGGGAAACCTACCAATTGTTTTTTTTTTCTTTTTTGTTTCATTTTATTATATACACAATATGTATGTGTTATATATGGATACAATATTTTCTGCTTGAAGATCATATGTCAAACATATTCAATTTCAATAAATATTTTCCGTTAAAAAATAAATAAATAAACTTACTCAGAGTTAAGGAGTAACTAGTTCAGAACAATTCGGTTCCAAGTTACAGGTTTTTGGGTAGAACCAACCGGTTTAGGGTATAGGACCAAGCACCGAACCAATTAGGACTAGTTCTCAGTTATTTTGAACTGGAAACTGAATTGATTACCCTATGAATCGGCCCGATTGCTCACCCCTAATAGTTTCTCTCTTTTGGCAAAAAATCAATACCTGATTCTATACATTTTTGAAACGATAAAAATGCATAAAAATCAGTCTCTTGCGCATCTCTTCGATGGCATTAGTCTTTCAGACCATTTGCAAAATCCAAGGCGCCCGCCATAGGAACAGTGAACTCTCGCACTCCAGATGAAATCACCAGTCCTAAAAATTAACGATGTCCCTTTGTGTTTGGGTTGTTATTAGCTATTTGCTTTAAATATTCTGCTAATCTTCCAGCAATGTGAACTTTTATCAAAATTAGATTGTAGTATTTGACAATGTATGGAACTAGCAGCTAAATCAACGGGATTGATGTATCGTCCGTATTTATGCAATGCTCAAGATGTTTAAAAAAAGTCTGATGCAATACATACTAGTATTTAGGCAACATATAGATAGTTGATATCGATGTTGAACTATGATTTTGTTTGATTTGACTCTTGTACATTTTTTAATCGGATTAATTATGTCCTTTTTGGTTAATTAGACCCACGTTGACATTTAAATTGACAATTTATCTCGATTATGAACATGCAGAACCTGTATTTACTGGCGTTACCATTTGGTGTAAATAATAACGATACTAGCAAAATTCGCGAGGAGAGGGAGAGAGGCTGCGCTGCCCCTATTTCGTGGAATTCTTAGCATAAGAGACCGGCCCTCATTAGTGGCCTCGAGAGGCTGGCCGCCCCCGCAAAGACCCTCGCGAGGGTCATCAGCCCTCGTCCATGAAGGAGCGGCAGCGGCAGCGGCAGCCCCTCTCGTCACTCTCTCTCTCTCTCTTCTTTTGGTTATATTTTTTTAAAAATATTTCAATATGGATGTACATATTAACGAGCACTTATGGGGTCGCATGTGGATTATCATGCCAGATGTCAAGTATTAAACTGGCTAGAAGGACGAAATCGGTTTGATTAAGAATAGAACAAGGACTAAATTGAACAGAATTTCGATTCAAGAAACTACTTTTGAAATCGCCCGAAAATATATAGTAACCCACGGCACGTACATGCTCGCCAGTCGTACGGTTATTGCAGAGTTTTCCCCTTTCTCTCTCGATTCTCAAGATTGCTTGGCGACCAGCGAAGCAGCCGTCGCGCCTCCATTTCGCGTAAATCGTTCCTTCGTCGCATTCTCGAAGCAGCTGTCGCTGCACCAGTTTCCTGGTCCGGTTGCCGCTCTCGTCTTGCTCAATGTCGCCCTCTCGCCATTTCAAGAGTTCGGTGGGGACGAAGCTGTAAGGTTCCGGCAAGTGCGAAATCGAAGGTGAATCCTCTCATCCTCTGATCGTCGATCGCTGCTTCTATGCAATCAGTGCGCGATTGAAAGTGGGTCGTGTTGCGTTACGATCGCCGGTGGATAAAAATTGCACCGTCGAGTCGGGCGGAGCGACGCGCCGGGGGTCGCTGAGCATGGGCTCCCACAAGCAGCCCCTCGGGCTGCTGGACACGCTGAAGATGGAGCGAATGAGGACCATCTTGACGCACCGATATCCGTATCCTCATCGGCATTCGCGCCACGCCGTGATCGCTGTCGCTGTCGGGTGCCTGTTTTTCATATCCTCTGATAACATGCACGCTCTTGTCGAGAAGCTGGAGGGCAACGTCAAATGGTGGTCTATGTACGGTTGTTTGCTGGGGTTCTTCTACTTCTTTTCGTCCCCGTTCATTGGCAAGACCATCAAGCCCAGTTATTCGAATTTCAGCAGATGGTGAGCGCCCGGTTCTGTTGTAAGGTTAAATGAGCGTTTTGTGCAATTCGGGGGGGGGGGGGGGG
>BCNH02000006.1:22815447-22834352 GCA_001662345.2 Metrosideros polymorpha var. glaberrima | reverse complement strand
GGGGGGCTTGCTTTCATGATGTTGAGTGCATATGAGATTGACAATGGTTTTGGGTGGTTTTGAGGACGTCGCTTGCTTGTGCTTGCGCAGGTACATAGCGTGGATTTTAGTGGCAGCTCTGTATCATCTTCCCAGTTTTCAGTCAATGGGAGTGGATTTGAGGATGAATTTGTCTTTATTTCTCACGATTTATGTCTCCTCTATTTTATTCCTTTTTGTCTTCCATATTTTGTTTCTTGGCCTTTGGTATATCGGGCTCGTATCTCATGTGGCTGGAAGAAGGCCAGTGATCTCGACCATTCTCCAGAATTGTACAGTGAGTTATGAGGATCCATTACTTTTGGCTCGAAGATTCCATAATGTTTTCCTTTTTTCTGTCATTTGTAATATGATTCATTTTGTGCTATCTATAGGTGCTAAGCATTGCCTGCTGTGTATTTTATAGTCACTGTGGCAATTGTGCCATTTTCAAGCAGAGGCCACTAGAGCAAAAATGTTCTGGTTGGCTCTCACTTTGGAAGAAAGATGGAAGGAACACATTGATCTCAAAATTCCTGAGTATGAATGAGCTAAAGGACCAGTTTTGTTCGTCTTGGTTGGCTCCTGTTGGATCTGCTAGGGATTATCCACTCTTGTCGAAGTGGGTTATCTATGGGGAGGTATGTGAGAGAGCTGTTTAAGATTGTTCGCGTTTCAGCTGTATCTACTATCACTTCATCCTTACTGTTTCTCTTTGTTGTGTTGAAGGGTGCAGGCTCGTCTGATGAAATTTCTCCCTTGTATTCACTATGGGCAACTTTAATAGGCCTTTATATTGCCAATTACGTTGTGGAAAGGTCAACAGGGTGAGTGACATTGTGTTTGTTTTTCTTTTTCTCTCACCATTGGATTCAATCCCGTGATCTAAACCTAAGTGCCTTCAGCCACCGCCTCCTTTACCACCTGGAGGAACAGCTAGAGGCGACATTGGTAATGAACAAAAGTAGAACCTTTTCCCCCGCGTGGAGACAGTTGTGATGGATGCTTTTCAAACTTCTTAATATATTTCATGGTTCTTGCTTATGTGTTTGAATAGCCAGTCAAGGCCTTACTATGAAATAATGTAGCCTGGTTATGATGGACGATGCTGACTATCTGTTAGATTTTTTCTCTGTGATAATCCAAGTGAACCATAGGGAAGTTGAAAATTACAGTGGTTTCATACTCATACTAACCTTTCTACGTGTTTATCCAAAAAATTGCATATCCTGATAGTCATCTTTAGTGTTGTTGATATTGCTGTAGCCTGTACTTGTTATTGTTTAACAAACTTTTGATTGTAAAAATGAGCAGGTGGGCTCTTACTCACCCTTTGTCAGTTGAAGAATATGAAAGGTTGAAGAAGAAGCAAATGAAACCTAACTTTCTGGACATGGTTCCGTGGTATTCAGGGTATACAGTTGCACTTCTCCTTCTTTTTTGTTTTCAACGTGTCTTGTTCTTTCGGTGAATAGAGGGGTTTCAAGGGGATCTAGTGATTTTGTCCTCACACTGTTGATAGTTGTATACTGCAGAACGTCAGCTGATTTATTTAAGACAGTGTTTGACCTCCTAGTTTCAGTAACTGTCTTTGTTGGCCGCTTTGACATGCGCATGATGCAGGTAAAGGTCCATTTTCCTACTTATTGGGTCTAATTCATAGTGCACTCATCTTCTTGAAAATCCCTAGTTAATTGCTTCTTCATTCTCTTTCATCACTCTCTCACAAGATAGATGGCCTGTTAAATAGTATTGAAAGATTTTCCTCCAGTCTCTTGTATTTCTAGACAATTACAAAAGGAAAATTACTAATTCATGCATTCCCCAGCTCTTAAGACCAGCAAAACGTGCTTGAGTTGTCAAATCAGTTTTCATTCTTATCCTGCTTGGGGGGACTATTGAAGAGATTTAGTAGCATCAGATATTTACCGTCAGTCGATATGTTAGGTTTTTGAATGAGGTCGTTGAAGACTTAAAGCCTACATAGAGTATCTCTTTGCTCTATTCATGAATTGAGCATCTATATAATCTTTTAATTGAGTCAAGATACAGCATTGTGTGTTTTCTCTATCCCTCTCTCTTGCGATTCCAAAAATCTAATTCAGGCGATCTTTTTCATCCTGTTTGAGTAAAAAAGCATCTGTATATAGCTAATGCAGTGGCTGCACCATTTCATCTTCATCTTTCTAAATTTATCAGGCAGCAATGAACAAGGTTGAAGATGGAGTTGAGCAGGATCTTCTGTATGATCACTTCAGCCAAAGAGATGATTTTTGGTTTGATTTCATGGCTGATACTGGTGATGGTGGGAACTCTTCTTACAGTGTTGCTCGCTTACTGGCTCAGCCTTCTCTTCGTGTGCCCACCAGCGATTCTGTGCTTTCGTTACCACGAGGAAATTTGCTTCTTATTGGAGGTGATCTTGCGTAAGTGAATCTTATGTTTTTCTGTTCCACAACATGGCACTTTACAACAGATTACGTGACTTTGTTGCCTTTATTACATCCTATCTCCTGCATCAATCATTGCATCTTTCTTTCAAAAATATATCATGATTGAAGGACTTGATCGTTCTTAAATAGTATAAGGCATCGAAAAGAAAGTTTTTAGCTTTTTAAACCACTCTGATGGATTCAATTTTGTGCCTTATGCTCAGAATAAGTAGCATCCGCTTCTAAGAATTCATGGAGATGTAGTTGACAGTTATAATGATGCAGGTACTTTGATTGAGCAAATTCTAAAATACCGGTTCTCACAAAATTTAGAATTTTATGCTCTGTTGATTGCTACTTTAAGGATCTACCTTGAATTTAATTTGTTTGTGTTGTGAGTTTGAACCTAGGCCCTGCCTTTGCTTTAGTCCTCAACTCTCAACCATTGATCTAGTTGGACAAGAAAATTGTTTCTTCAGTAATAATAAATCAGAAACCTTTTCAAACTTTTTCATCGACCAAATGTGGCATATGAATTTTTCTGGGTCGCTTTTATATGTCATTCCATTGAGACTGACTTCTCTACATTTGCTTTTCTTTTGGTGGAGCTTAGTGACGCTCGAATTGCATATACTATTATTTTCTCCTCTAGAATATACAGTGAAATGCTCATTAGCTATTTTGAGTATAGGATCGTGCAACTTTCAATTAGAAATCAGATCAACATGTTCAGTCACGTGCTAATTTAGTCTATGATTAAGTTACTGAGGACCAAAGTTGACACCTGAAATAATTGTAAAACCAAACCTGGACGCGGAAAACCTAAAAGTTTACCTATATTCTTGAATTGTATTCTGTTTTCTTATTATCTCGATAGCTGTATTCATTGCTTCTTGCCACAGTGAGACGATATTGTGTGATGTGCGAGGAAACTTGTTAATAAGTTTGGTTATCTTATTCTTGCAGCCCCATAAGTAGCCAATACTTACTGGTTTTTGAAGAGTTGAATGGCACAATTTTAGTGATAGTGGACTCTAGGATTTTTGGGCTTCAGTGCTAAACATGCCTTTGTTAGCTGCTGTCAAATTAAAGTTCAGCTAATCCTCGAGCTATTTTACTTCTAGTCTTCGGGTTTCAATTGTTTTGAGAGAAACTCTGCATCTTTATTTGCATATTAGTTGCTGAAAACGAAACAAAAAGCTCGATTTAACATCATGCATGATGTAGAAGTAGGTAAACATGGGCACCAATTGTATGTCTGTGGGCATGCTTTCTAAAGATTTTAATTTTTAGACTTAAAACAAAAGTTATGGTTCTTTTCTAGATATCCAAATCCATCCGCATTCAATTATGAAAGGCGATTCTTTTGTCCTTTTGAGTATGCTCTTCAGCCTCCTCCTTGGTACAAACCTGAGCAGATAGCTGTGAACAAGCCTGAGCTTCCATTTGGGTCATTGGAACTAAAGCGCTATGGTGGGCCCCAGGCTTTTATAATTCCTGGAAATCATGGTCAGTTTTAGAATCCTCAACCTCACTTAAGTTATTAGTTTGGATACAAAATAGCTCCTCCATCACTAGTTGTGTTTATGTCTGTAGTTATTTTTGCTCATCAGAAGTTTCTTGTGTCCTGCGCTATGAGGATGAAACTACTGTTTCATAATATCATGTTTATGTGGTTGACAGATTGGTTTGATGGACTTCATACTTTCATGAGGTACATATGTCATAAGAGCTGGTTAGGTGGGTGGTTTATGCCTCAAAGAAAAAGTTATTTTGCTTTGCAACTTCCAAAAGGATGGTGGGTATTTGGCCTTGATCTGGCGCTGCATTGTGATATTGATGTATACCAATTCAATTTCTTCTCAGAGCTGGTAAAGAACAAGGTACTTTCCTATTATTTTTTTCAGTGTTTGGACATTTTACACTAAAATTCTAAGAGTAAGCAAATATGGTGAAAGCTTCTGGAATTGACTTATCCTGCATAAATATGTATTAGATAGCTCTCATTAGATATATCTCTGCTAACTGTCGGCATTCTGGTTACCATTTTATAAGATGTTTCAGCGGTTTATAATTGGCTAATTGCCTGCAGTCTGACATGTTATTGAAATTATTTAGTGTTGAACATGCATTCTTCTGTAAGTGGATGCCGATTCTATATTTCTGTCACTTTTAGAAGCCTGTTGCGGAAGAAGAAGCCCATCTTCCTCTCTTATATCAATTAGTAAATTGCAATAACCTTCAGTTTTGGTCAAAATTTTCTGACCTCTGTGGGATACCTTGAGCTCTTCTATACTTGTTCAGCAGACTGTGTGTGAAGATCTGTTGTATTTTTGGTCTTGGTGCAAGTGTTGAGCACCTGTTATGCTGCAGCACCTGATTTAGGACCGAGAAGTCCTTGATCAACATTTTAGTTGGACATTTCTCTCCCTCAGTAACGTGTATGTGCTACTTAATTTAAGCAGTTCATCTGCCATAGAATAATGCCCACGTGTATTCTGTAATGCGGTTATGATTTAGGTGCTCTGGTAGTTTCTCTGCATCTTGTAGCTAATTTGTGCAAACATGGACAGCAATGTGCATTGAAACGTGAAAATGTTTTTCTTTTCCATCATCTCATGGAATCAACTTAATCTGAGCTTATCTACTACAGCGTTTGTTTCCAGCATTTTGTATTATGGGAAACTTATCTTTTCCATGAATGCTTATTTATGGTGTTTCCTTAATCATTTCTAATACATCTATTCACAGCCTTCAGTGACGGGATTATAACTGCAACTTTTTATTGGGGACTAGAACTAGTCTATGACTCCTATATTGTGCATGAATCTTACCAGCTCTATCAGTGCCATTCTGTCTCTTGATACAGTTATTATCAACCTTGAATGCAGGTGGCAGATGATGACTCTGTGATCATAATGACACATGAACCTAACTGGCTTCTTGATTGGTACTGCAATGACATTTCTGGAAAGAATGTCTCTCACTTGATATGTGACTATTTGAAGGGAAGGTGTAAACTTCGAATTGCTGGGGATTTGCACTATTATATGCGTCATTCACATGTGCCTTCAGGTAGTCCAGTTCATGTGCAACATCTACTTGTCAATGGATGTGGTGGGGCATTTTTACATCCAACGCATGTATTTGGCAACTTTAAGCAATTTTGTGGAGCTACATATGAGACCAAGGCGGCTTATCCTTCTTTTGAAGATTCAAGCAGGGTAATGTGGTGAAGTATCTAGCTCCACTTACCAATTTGTCTCAAATACAAGGCAATATCTTGTTTTTACTTGGTTACCTCGCAGATTGCTTTAGGGAACATACTGAAATTCAGAAAGAAAAACTGGCAGTTCGATATTATCGGTGGTATTATCTACTTTGTGCTGACTTTTTCAATGTTCCCACAAGTGAGTATTCCTTTAGTTCAGTGAAATTTTCTCCATTAAGATTTTTGGCAGACTGCTAGTGTGATATAATTTCTAGTATGCTTTATATATTCATCCAGCACATCGGAAGTAGAACTTTTAGAATTTGGCTTGCTTCTCTTTATTTCAAACCAACTAATCGAAGTTCCCTGAAAAGAAATTTTCCAGTTCCTCTGCCTGTGCTAGGTTGTTGCTCAATCAAATAGGTTTGAGCTGCAGTGCTTACTCAGCTAGCTGCAATTTTTTAAATGACTTTGAGCTATTCACTTAATCTTTCATTTTCTCTGCAGTGTAAGCTCAATCACATTTTTAAAGATGACTCGTTTTCTGGTCATTTGAGGAGCTTCTTTTTCACTGTATGGGCTGCTTTCAAGTACATGCTGGAACACTCTTATGTGTCCCTAGCAGGTGCTTTGTTATTGCTAATTGCAGCAATCACGTTTGTCCCATCGAAAGTGTCCCGAAAGAAACGAATAATCATTGGTGTACTTCATGTTTCTGTGCACTTGACTGCTGCACTAATTCTTATGCTGCTGATGGAATTGGGTGTAGAGACTTGCATCAGGCATAAACTACTGGCTACTTCAGGTCAGCCCTCTTATTTTCTGCTGTATGTGTGCTTCTTTGGCTATCTTGCGACTATACATGCCTCCAAAGTGGTATGGCTCAGATGTAGACTCGGATCAGTGTGTGCTTAATTTTGTCCTATTCTTTCATATTATGGAGAAGTTAGCATTTGTTGATTATGATGGAAATTTTTGTTCCTTTGAGAAATCTACTTCGATTGAGCCTCTTTTATCACGTCATACATCGCCTTTAATTCTTTTGGAGCTTGGCTATCTTGTCACTGGGACAGCAAGATATTCACTCAAGTGTTTAAGATGCTGATCTAGATTTGCGTCTTAGGTTATCACACATTGTACCAGTGGTACCGGGAAGTGGAGAGTGAGCACTTTCCAGATCCAACAGGCCTCCGAGCTCGTTTAGAAAGATGGACATTGGGTCTTTATCCTGCTTGCATCAAGTATCTTATGTCTGCCTTTGATGTCTTGGAGGTTCAACTCTCGATCTATTCTTCAAGGTGGTGTTTTTCGAATATTAATATTTCATCTCTAATTGTTCTTCTACGACATGCACTTTCTTTAAATTGACTTGCTAGGTCATGGCTGTTTCCCGGACGAACATCTGCAAGATGGGATTGGCATCCTTATCTCGGGCTGGTGCAGCAATATATTATGCTTCTGTATTCCTCTATTTCTGGGTCTTTTCCACTCCTATTGTCTCTCTAGTTTTCGGAAGCTATTTATATATATGCATCAACTGGCTTCATATACACTTTGATGAGGCCTTTTCCTCACTGCGAATTGCTAATTACAAGGCATTTACGCGATTCCACATAAACTCTGACGGTGATCTTGAAGTTTATACCCTTGCAGTTGATAAGGTAACTGGTTAGAACTCTCTGCTGCTTTATTTATGTAGATGGTAAGCTCTTCATTTGATTATGAAGCATGTCAATTATTTGTCTTTTTCATGATGATTTGTTTCCATCTAAAGGGGAGGATCATGTCACTATGCTCCATCAGAACAAACGTTAACAAGCAAAACAGAACAGTTTACGGGGCATGCGTTGCATCATAATTGGGCTGAAAACTATTCTTGATTTTATTTTACTTAATGACTTTCCTACACGGCACTCTTATATTGAACACATTTGAATACCTGATTAAGGAGAACTGGAAGCTGTTTTATTTGCTTAACAACAGTGAGAAACAACAGGTTTTAAGATTTTTAGGTAAGTGCATTGTTTTGTGTGTGGTCAAAGGATGGTAATGTCTGCCCTTTGTTGTGGATTCAGTTTTATGATCTATCAAATATTACAAGCTAAATTATGGAATTGTCGGAAATTAAGATGAGATGAGATGAGATGCGCTGGATACCCTATTTATCCAATTAAAGGTGGGACTCTAAAGAAATGTGGAGTTTTCTGTTTATTTCAACAACTGGCATTATTAATTATACTATGGAATTTCATGGTATGTGTTGGTAATATAGTACCTTAGGATGATTATCTCTCAGTGACTATTGTTTGATGGTGGTCTGTATATCCTGTTACTTATTGCAACTAAGACATAGCACTGATTGTCGTGAGACCATATTACTAGCATCAAGGAGATTTTAGAAATTCTATGTTGAGTCAAGATTTCTGATTGGTAACAAAAGCTTAAAGAGAGTTTTGTGTTTTATCCTCTGTTACTTTGATCGGCATTGCTGTTGGTTTTTGTATGCTTGGATGCAAATTTGTCATAGACTCTCTCTCTCTCTCTCTCTTCAATTGTTGACAACCACTTGACATTTACGGTAGTTCCAAATTCTTTCCAACTGTCGCTTTTGCCTGTTGAGTGTATCCTCTGGTTAAAGTCTTACAATGCTTTTGAGCTCATTGTGGAATTATGAACCACCGAAGAGCACAGCATGTGTCAGAAGTTAAGCGTAGTACTTCATTTTGCCTTGTAATGCAGGTCCCAAAGGAATGGAAGCTGGATCCCAATTGGGATGGTGAGCCAAAACAATCCCAGCAATTAAGCCACCTCAAGAAGTTTCCTAGCAAATGGAGTTCAGCTGCTCCCTTACAGGATCCTGTAAATACAGTAAGAATTGTTGACCACTTTGTCATAGAGCGAGCAGACAAACCGCATTTGGAACATGCGATGGGTCAGTAATTCACTGAGCATCATCACTCACATGGGTAGTCATTGCAACATGTCATCACGGACGAGCAAAGAAATGGGGTTTATAAGGGGTCAATTGTAGACGTGTATTTGTCTCATTGCTTACCTGTATGTCGTGAGCATTTATCTCCTACAGATCCGTTTGACTGTCTCTGAATGCTGGCTGTGTTCTCCACATTTTTGGTCCACCTTTTATGAGCCAAGAATACGAGTAAGGCACCACATCCTGAAAGCTCCTACTTTTCTTGTTGGATCTAATGGAAACAAATTATCTACTTGTTCAAAACAGTTGAGGATGTTCTGCCGATTCGGTTCTGTCATCTCATCAGACTCTGAGCTGCTAATTCACGAACGGAATGGACAACATACTGGTGATTTAACTTTGGGTGCTATTCGGCTCTCACTAGGAGTACAATTCAGTTAAATCGTGATTCCGTCGCTAGAGAGGAGCTTGCTAAACGTTCCCTTCTTGTTATACTACTGTCTAAATCGGTAGAAAGTACAAAAGGAACGATGCTTTTGTTCATCTCTCTGAGGAAAACGAAGCTGGTGATGTACTTTACTGGATAAATGAATGGTATCAATGTACCATTGGATTCAGCTTAAACTGTAAGTTAGCTTTCTCTTTGTTGGTTCTGCGAGTGAAAAAGGCCAAGGGAAAGCTATTGAATCTTATCAAGTGGAGCCATGTCAAGTCACTTCCTATCACAAACTCAAAAGGTCATATCTAGCTACAAGCACATGGAGCGAAACACCACAACAAACGAAACAATACCCATCAACATCCCAATTCCCAAGTGAGTTAAAGCTGTGAATGCCTAACGTGGGAGATTATCCTCGAAAAAGAGATTGACGACGGAATAATGTAGATGGACTCATCGTCCCAAGTGCGGGACGCCGACGTTTTCTATAGAATGCTATTTAACAAAATCGCGCTCACGCTCCAAGGCTACTCTTCTATGTGCTCCTTCGAGGGATTGCGATTTACTGAGGTGAAATTAATTATGGCTACAACATCCAACATTCGCTTGCTCAAGATGCAAAGAACATGTGGTGTTTCTGTAACATGGTGTCAAGCTCAGAGAAACGTGGAGAAGGCTATGGTTTTTTTGACAGGATTTTTCATTCCAAGCGTCGCGAGAACATCGACCTCTCGTTCTTCCAACCAAGTGGACCGAAATTAAAAAAAAAATTGGGAAGGGACGCAGAGGAATAGTTCTGCCACTTGCAAGGCGCTGCAGACAAAGTGCAAAGGAACAACGACAACTTTAAAAAGCCAAAAGGCTTATCCTGTTATCTAATTCCTGTCTCTCCACATCACCAGATGCGGACGCATAACAAGTAACGGGAGTGACGAAAGTTGAGACATTGACGTTAGAGGATGGCATTCTTTCAGCTTATACATTTTCAGTATGGACCCCTCTCTCTCTCTCTCCCCCTTTAATATATATAAGTGCACAAAGTCCTAAAACCTACGCAATTGAGTCCTAAAATTTTCAAAAAGTGCAATAGGATTTGATTGGACCAATTTGACAAGTTTTATGACTTGCTTGCACTTTTTAAAAGTTTTCGAACTCAATTACACCTTTCAGATAAATTTTTAGGATTTCCAATGCACTTATCTCATATACATATATACATATGTATATATGGGCATATACCCTAAAAAACTTCCAACTTTAAGTCGAGTTTCAATTCTATCATAAACTTTTTTTGTCTCATAAAAAACCTCCAACTTTTGGTCAAGTCTCAATTTTACTATAAACTTTTTTTTGTCTCATAAAAAACCCTAACTTTAAGCCATGTCCCAATTCCACCCTAATTTTTTTTTGTCTCATAAACAAAACTCAGCTTTAGGTCCAATTATAATTTTACCCTAATTTTTTGTCTAAAAAAAGTCACCAACTTTTACTTGAGTCCCAAATCTGCCTCCATTAACCCTCCGCCCAAAATCGCCCTCAATGATCTTACATCATTGCTATAGTTTTTTTCCTAAATTTCAAATCCAAAAAGGCGTCTTTTGGAGATAAATTTCCATATCCAGCCCAAATGTCTTCTGATTTGAAATTTGGGTAAAAACTAAAGCAATTAGGATTGGCTTTTCTTCGATTGCTCTTGCTTTTAAGATAGTCTTCTTTTCATCTCGTTTGAGGATCTTCGATTTTGTGCTCAGTCTTCAATCTCTCGTGCTGGGGAGTGTTCCATCTCTCACAGTCGGAGAGCTTGTGGTTAGGACACTCGGCTCGAGACGCTCGAACAGCTTGTTCTTGAGGTTTTTTATGATATAATAAAAAATTATGGTAGAATTGGGACATTATTTAAAGTTTGGGGTTTTTTATGAGACAAAAAAAAGAGTTTACGGTAAAATTGGGACTGTACCTAAAGTTTGGGTTCTTTTATAAGACAAAGGGTAGAATTGGGACTCGTTTTAAAGTTGGAGATTTTTAAAGGTATTAGGCCTATATATACACGTATATATCCTGGCCTTTTTTGTGTTCTTTGCTTTATGAGGGAGTCACTGCTTTCTTGGGCCACAGTTGGGTCCATCCCCCGAAAGAGATGCTTAAACTCGTCCTAACAGACCAATCACACGTTGGAAAGATTTGCTCGAGTGGTACTCGTGGTTAATCTTCCATGTCAATGTTGCCCTGCCCCATCAGGATCAATATTGGGAACTCGACTGGTGTACTCGTGCTTTCTGTATTGTTGTTCACTGCATCCATAGATTCCATACAGTAGCACAGCTTGCGCCCATGGCCTTTTCCATCTACTGATGCGCAGCGGCTCATCATTGTATCGTGAAAGGAGTCGTCAAAGTACTTGTCCTCCACAAAAATATTTTAGCTGCTCATAGTGTTTGATGATGTTGACTGGGTTGCTGTATTGCTTTTCTCCTGCTCAGTACTTGACAATGTACATTGCACCATGAAATGTTTCTGACCCATTCTGATGCACCGGCGAAAGTTCTTCATAACGACTCCGACTCGACGAGACGAGACGAGCCGAACGGGTGCTCATACTGGTAAAAGTTACATGAAATACTTTCCTGCTGATTGAGCATTACTCTAAAGTCTAAACCAGGGTGGTATGTGAGCATGAGGCAGGATTCTGTCTGTTTAGTGTTTTGTGTCCAAAAAGACTGAATTTTTTTTTTTGTGTCGGTTAATTTTCAGTAAGTGTTGGTAAGTATCGAAACTCTATCGGTAAAGAAATTGTTCGGTGACTTTATCCCACAACTTGTTGGTAATTTATCAACAGATTTATGCAATTATCAACTTTTTTCTATAGTTTACAAATCACCAATTTTGGTAGTAACTTACCAATTTTCATTTTCATAACTTGCTAACATTTTGAATTACTACCTCTTATATGAACATACCAACCTAAATCATAGTGGCTTATCAACTTTTATCATATTAAATTACCAATTGCCATTCGAGTTACTTACGTTTAACTATTATTCTTTTCTTTTTTTTTTACTTACCAACTTTTCTATTGAGTGACCAACTTTTATTTGCCTTGAATTGTAACCCCTTAAACTCACTAAATTTTCTAAAAATTAGCAACATTAGCTAGCCTGACTCACCAACCTTTCTCCCATCAAATTACCATTTAATACGAGACCAAGGTTACCGGCTCTCATTTTAGTTACTTACAAGTATTTATTTATTTGTTTTAATTTGCCAACTTTTCTTATCACTTACAAAAATTTATATGATTTTCTTAGCAACACTTAATTTTACCAACACTTATTAGAAATTTTTTAGTAGAACTCTTTTTAGAAATTTCCAACTTTGGTAATAATTCGTAAAATGAGTGGCTACATTTAAATATTTGGTAACTAAGGGTGATAAAAGTTGGTAACTTAAAAGAAAATTTGCAAATTGAAAAAATTTGAATAGAACTAGTAACTCAAATGAGAGTTTGTACCCCAAGAGTAGTTGATAAGTCAATCATAAAGTTAGTAAGTTTCTAGAAAATAGTTGCTAATTTTCTATGAAAGTGGTTAATTTATTTGAACATTGTAAGCAAGACAAATAAAAGTGGATAACTTCAGAGAAAAGATGGTAATTTAAAATAATCAAATAAAAATTGATAAGTACTCCAAGGAAAACTGACAATACCCGGTAAGTCGATTTGGTAAGTGAAACAAATAGCTTACAGTTGATAAAAGTTTGTAACCCAAAAATAGTTGGTAAGTTAGTCATAGAAAAGTCGGTAAGTCACTTTAAAAAGTTAGCAATTTTCTATAAGAGATGTTAATTTATTAGAAAGGTTGGTAAGTAAGGAAATAAAAGTTGGTAACTTAAAGGAAAGTTTGGTAATTTAAATATAATCAAATGAAAATTGGTAAGTAACCGACAGGTGATATGGTAACTTTAAAGTATTCGATAAGTTAATCATAGGAAAATTTGATGAGTCACTCCAATAAAAGTTAGATATTTTGCTTTGAGAGTTTGTAACGTATTAAGATATTGATAAGCAAAGTGGATGAAAGTTGGTAACTCACAAGAGAAGTTAACATTTTTAATAATCACATAAGAGTTTATAAGTAGCCCAAATGAAAATTGGGAACTTAATTAGAGAAAATATGCGTGAAATAGCAGAATTTTCCAAAGTTGGTTTTTAAAAATAAATAAATAAACGTCGGTTGCTAACTCAAATAGAGTTGGTAACACAAATTAGTTTGTAATTTAGGCTCCATTTGTTTTGCGAAAAATGAATGATTTGGAAAATATTTTCTTAAAAATAATCGCTTGAAATAGTTAGTCAATAAAAAATATTTTCATTATCGACAACAATTTATGTATAACCATTTTTGTAGTCGATAAATGTGTTTTTCCTTCATTCATTTTTATAAGCGATACAAGCGATCATTTTTAGGAACATATTTTCCAAATCATTTATTTTTTGTGAAATAAACAGAGCACTAATTAGAAAAAAGTTGGTAATCACTTCAATTAAGTTTGGTAATTGCTAAAGAGAGTTGGTAAATTTAATGGTTTAGTAAGCAAGAAAATGAAAGTTGGTAACTCAAAAGAAAAATTGCTAATTTTTACAAAAATAAAGTTTGGTAAGTAACTCAAATGAGGATTGGTAAACTAAAACTAGTTAGTTATCTAATAGGAGATAAGTTGGTAATAAGTTACACAAATAAATGTTGGTAAAGTTAAGGCGTTTGTGAAAACGTCAATAAAAGTTGATAAATGATAAAGAAAATTGATAAGTTAAACAAAGAACAAATAAACGTTGGTAAGTAACTTAAATAAGAATTGGTGACCCAAAACTAGCTGATAATTTAATGGAAAAAAGTAGATAAGTCACTCAAATACAAAGTGGTAAAATCATATAAGAGCTAGTAAATTTAAAGCGTTTGATAAGAAATGTAAAAAAGTTAGTAATTTGCAAATTGTAAACGTTAATTTCATAAAAGTGTCTAGAAGTTATTAACAAATTATTGAGAAATTACACGGTCGAAAATTTTTTTACTAATAATTTTTTACACTTACCAACTCTTTCAGGAATTTAATATTATAGAAAATGAGTAATGACCATTGCACTTCGCACATGCGGTAAAGACCTCCATATCCCCTCACGAAGAGGGAATTATCGCTATTCTATTTTACAAAATTGCATCATCGACATTCCAATGGCGTATGGAATTCTAATTTCCCCTTGTGGCAAAATTCACGAGGCAAGCGCCTCGTGACAAGGGCCGGCGAGGAGCGACCGATGTGCCGACCCCGGTAAGGCCACGGGGCGGGAGAGCACAAACCCTACCTCGCAGCCAAAGAAAGAAAAAAAGAAAAAAAAAGGGCAGAAAAATACCAATCATTGAACTTCAAAGCGGAGACAGATGAAGCTAGAGGACGATGGGCATCATCATGGTGGTTGCTTCTACTTCACATCGCGCCGTTTTCTTTGGACGGTGTAAAATCAGTTTGACGAAGCTTCACGTAACCTTCAATCTCACGTGGCGCACAGTGATTTTTGGACAAAGTCCTAGTCTTTTAGACTCATTTAGTCAAATCCTCAATAATGACATTGTCCTTACATTTTTAGCATAAGCTTAAGCACTAAACTTGATGGCAAAACAAATAAATAATAGCCCACTATATAGATTTCATTTATTTTCATTAACTTCTTGGATATTACTTTCCTGAAAGTGAAATCTTTCTCAGAACTTGATTTTGATCTGTTAGAGATGGCATTATCAGACGTGAGGCAGAAGACATCAACTTATATACTCTCCCTCAGCGTAATTCCCTCAAAGTCGCACGCTAAAGGAGTAATTCATCATCATCCACCCAACACAACACAACATCGTGATCCAATCTTAATTTACGTCGAAGTCTTATATCCCATTGCTGGATTGCCCGGTTCGACTCGTCTTTTCATATGTGATCTTTCGCGAGCTAGGATGCATTCGGTGTTTATCTTCCCTCTTTGCTTCGTGTAAGTTTCGTAGCGCACACTTTACCGTTCCCTTTTTTATATATATAATTCGGAGCGCCGTATACTTTGAATTTTTCTTTTCTTTAAGTCCAAACAAGGGCATCCTTCAGCTCTTGGGTTGGACTAATTTTTTTACTATTTTTTTTTTTTGGGTTTGTATTCTTGGTCAATTTTTTAAGAGCACATATGGGGAAAGTACAATAAGAAGAGAGCGGGGGGAAACGTTTGGTGGGTGCTTAGCTGTGGACAGATGGATAAAAAATGTAAACCAGATGGTGGGTATAATAATGTAAAGCTAACACTCACAATATCACATGCCCACCATGTGAAAAAAAAGAAAAAAAGATAGCCTTTTGTCCATTCTCTCCTCACCAAAGTCAGTCGGCCATATATTTTTATTTTTGTTCATTTATTTATTTATTTATATCATCATTTCATATTACATCATATATATTATATATATACACACATATACATACATACATACTTGCTTTCTCCTCTCTCTCTTCCTTCCCCAACTTTTTTAGAAGCTTTTTGTTTTTCTATGTATGCTTGTGGAGTTGGCTTTTGCTCTTTTGCTTGCTTTGAGAATTAAGATCACACCACCCATCGCAATCATTTATTGCGCCGACAAATCTTGGTGCCCAGGCAATGGGCAATTACAGCCGACTCCCCAAAATTAGGGTTCTTCGTTTGAGTTATTTTTCTTTCAAAAAGGAAAAAAGAAAAAGATCTCTCCAAATTTAATCTCTTCTTTCAAATAGGTACCACAATTGACTAATTCGCGCAATTTTCTGCCTTCTTTACGTTTTGCAATTTTAACCAACCTTCACTAAGTTTTTGCAAGAACAGTCTTTGTCGCCGACCAAAAAGAATTTTCTATGTTGTAACTAATCAATCGATCCCTGTTGTTTATATGCTATTAATTTCTCCTACTTGATATCATGTGCGTGCACATCTCGCTTTTAATTTTTAATTAGTCGATTACTCCCGTGTCCCTAACACGTGTTGTACTATCGCAAAAAGTAACTTTCCTTTACCAACGCTATCAACTATTATGTGGCATCATTTGCACAGTAGAAAACTGACTTGTGGTGCCAATATACTAAAAAGGAGCCTGAGAGAGATGCAAAATTTTATTGCTCCGCGCCAAAATGTAGAATTTTTTTTTATCGGTAAATTTCAATAAGTATTGGTTAGTGTTAAAAAAAACCTATTGGAAAAAAATGAACAATGACTTTTTTTTGGTAAAAAAAAAAAACTCTGGTAAATAATTCAAAGAATTTTTTTAATAAAAAAGTGGTTGGTAATCTTTAAACAGAAATCAGTAAGTTTTATTTGGGTTGGCAATTTTACGTGAGCTAATAAATTCGAAGTATTAGTAAGTTATGCAAATAAATTTTAATAAATTAGTACAAAAGTTGATAATTTCCAAATCATAAAAAATAGATAATTTCATAAAAGTCTTAGTAAGTGACCAGCAAATCAACTTTTCTATCAAGTTAGCAACTTTTTATTTGCATTGGTTAGCAACCTCTTGCATTTGCTGACTCTCTCTAATGATTCTCAACCTAAATTAACGCGTCTTGCCAACTTTTCCCCTATTAAACTATCACATAGTATTGGGTTACAACTCTTATTTGAATTACTTGCTGACGTTTATTTATTTATTTTTAATTTGACAACATCTCTTATCATGCACAAACTTTTATTCATGTTTTTTTTACGTCTTAAGTTTACTGACCTTAATTAGAATGACTTATTAATTTTTCTCCAATTAAGTGATCGACTAAATTTTGTTTGTCAACTCTTGTGTAAATTACTTACCCAATCTATCATTCTTTTAATTACCCGCTTTTCTTATTTTTGACCAGCTTTATTTACTTTCCATTACACCTTAAATTTACCGACTTCTATATGAAATTACTATTTCTAATTTACGTAATTTATTAACATTTCTCCAATTAAGTTATCAAGTATTTCTAGGTTGCCGACTCTAATTAAGTTAGCAAACTCTATTTGTCATTTTTAGTTTACCAATTTTCTGTTGGGTTACACAATAAGAAGTATGGCAAGTTACTTAAATAAATGTTATTAATTTCACATAATAGTTGGTAAATTCAAGGCATAGGTAAACAGCTTAATGAAATTTCGTAAAAGATAAGAGAATTTTTTTTTGTCAGAGGTAAGAGAAGTTGGTAACTTGAAAAAAACCAGTAAACGCTTGTTAACTAACTCCAGTAAAGCAAAATTCGTTGGTACATTAATCGTAGAAAATGGTTTGTGATAAGGTAAAGGAAAAGCGATAACTGGATAGGAAAATTTGGTAAATTAAATAAAACTAAATAAAAGTTGAATTGAATTAGAGTTGGTAACTAAAAACTAGTTTGTGACTTAATACGAGAAAAAGTTTATTAATCACACAAAACGGATTAGTTATTTCAATCGTTTGGCTCTCTCCAAGAACAAGCAGCACCCTAGAAGGGTTATCCGCCACGCCTTGCGATGTTAATAACGATAGTTGACGGAAGGGTTTGATTGCGAAAATTGCAAAAGTTAGAGGACTTCGACAGCAAAAAATACAGAAAGGACGAAATCACATGAAAATTATATGCTAAGGGCTTGAGAGATGGCTCCATCCAAGGGTCCATTTCAGACTGCTTTGAGCTGTAAATCCAAAATAACAAAATCATTTCCTGTGGCACCCAGAGATTCCACCTAGTTGGGCTAGTTTAGCTCAGCTCTTCTGCCGCTATGATCCACCCGAGCTAAGTTTTATAAAACTAATATCGAAAAATCCTATTCTCTTCGAAAAGGCGTCGATCCAGATCCACCAGTTTTTAACAAAGCTGCGTCGAGAATCAATTTGCTTCCTTGAGGAGCTGGGGTTAATACAAAAGACCGATGATGCTGTACGATATTCTGATCCTGAATTTTATAACGACAGCCTGCGATAGTGCACTGGCCATGTACGAGGTAATGATTAAGAAGAGGAAGAACCTCCACGAATTATAATGGCCTCTCGACCTATTTAATTCTACATGGGACGCGACTCAGACATGGTTTCCTCCATTTATAAGCAATGATTCCCCTTTGTTTCTTTTTCTTTTTTTACCTTGGTAGTACTAGGTTTGTGACCATGGCTTCGATTCGTATAACGCGTGTCGTGTTTATATAACGTGTCGTGTTAACTAGTATCCATTTAATTTGATATTGTTGTTCTCAATATATGTTTGTGATGTCTGTGTGCCCCCTCATATTATCGGGACTTGACTAGGTATAAGCGTTATATTGTAGACTTCTTCTTTTTTGGTGCCCGCGTTTAACATAGATAGTATCGTATCTAAACTTTGTCGTGCAAGTGGTTTACTATTTCAGGATGCTCAAAGTCATGACAGAATTAATAAATTAGGTAGCTCTCCTATCATCATTCGTTAATTGTCATATGACCTAACAGAACCTAGTGAACCTAAATCTATCTTTCAGAGTGTATTTAATTCTTTGGAGTAAACACTTTGGAGTTCAATCCTTCACGCCCCGTTTCACCATTTCGAGCAAAGAACATGACATGGCCTCGTTATCAAGTTGTGTCGAACCGAACAATAGATGGGGGGTCGGCGGCGAATGAAGAGCCGCAAAAGAAGCCGCGTCGGCCTCTCGAGGGAGTCGACATCGAAGAAGGTCGAAGTGTTCAGTAATTTTGATATACGCGGCTCGAGTGTCGTGAATTACTGGACTTCATTTTTGCCCCCCGTGCATATGATTTGAGCATTGAATTATGTCTTTTTGATCGGTGTTGGGGTGGGGGGAAGGGGGCCCTCCCCCCCCCCCCCCCCCCC
>BCNH02000006.1:22794965-22810085 GCA_001662345.2 Metrosideros polymorpha var. glaberrima | reverse complement strand
GGGGGGTTCAATTGTCTTGAAACGATTGTTGGCATCGTAAAAAAGGAAAATTGTTTCGTGTGTGATTGGATCAGGAAGCTAGGAGAGCTTGGGTATCATCGAAGTGCCAAGAAATGCAAGGAGAAATTTGAGAACGTCTACAAGTACCACAAGCGCACAAAGGACGGTCGGACCGGGAAGCACGAGAAGAAGACCTACCGCTTCTTTGACCAGCTGGAGGCTCTCGAGAACCAGTCCCCTTCTCCTTCCGTCCCTCCTCCGCCGCTGCCTCGGATGGCCGCCGCCACGAGCACCGCCGGTCCACCCTTCACTGTTACATCGGTCACGACCCATCATCACATCACCATGCCGCAGTTCAATGTGGCGCCGCCCACTGCAATAGTTCCTCCTGCGGCGGCTCCTTCTCTGGCCGCAAATGTCGCCGTAAACCAGGCCCGGGGCAGGGGGGCAGCGTCGTCCGCGCTCCCTAACATGCCCAGAGATTTGGCCATCTCAGATGCTTCCGTGCCCTCGTCTTCCTCCACTTCGTCGGATGAGGAATTGGGGGGCCCACCGGGGCGAGGGACGAAGCGGAAGTGGAGGGGCTTCTTCGAGTGGATGATGAAGGAGGTGATGGACAAGCAGGAGGCGATGCACAAGAAGTTCCTGGAGGTGATCGAGAAGCACGAGCACGAGAGGATGGCCCGGGAGGAGGCCTGGAGGGTGCAAGAGATAGCCAGGATCAGCCGGGAGAGCGAGATCCTCGTACAGGAGCGGTCTGCAGCGGCAGCTAAGGATGCGGCCGTGATGTCGTTCTTGCAGAAGATTGCCGAGCAACAAATCCCGGGCCAAGCGCAAGCCAATCTGTTGCCAACTCCACCGCAGCCGCAACCGCCAGTGCGGCAGGTGCCTAACCTTTCGACGCCGCAGCCCGTACCGGCCCCAGCTACAACACCAGGAGAAATTATCAGGTACTCCCAGGTACAGTCGCCGGTGGTGAACATGGAAATCCATCGAAGCGTGAATAACGGCGACAACCAAGCCCCACCGAGCTCTTCGAGGTGGCCGAAAGTGGAAGTCGAGGCGTTGATCAAGCTGCGGACCGACCTCGAGTCCAAATACCAGGAGAACGGGCCGAAGGGGCCCTTGTGGGAGGAGATCTCGGCGGCCATGAGGAAACTTGGGTACAACCGGAGCTCTAAGCGGTGCAAGGAGAAGTGGGAGAACATCAACAAGTACTTCAAGAAGGTGAAGGAGTCCAACAAGCAAAGGCCTGGGGACTCCAAGACCTGCCCCTACTTCCACCAGCTGGACGCCCTCTACAAGGAGAAGAGCTACAAGTTCGAGGCGTTGGTAAGCCAATTACCGAAGCCCGAGAGCTCGATGGCACCACTAATGGTGATGCCGGAGCAGCAATGGCCACCTCCCCCAGTGGAGCAGCGGATGGTGGACTCGACTGCGGAGGACATGGGCAGCGACCGCAACCACGACGAGGAGGAGGGCGATGAGGATGACGATGAGGAAGGCGACTATGAGGTCGTGGCGAACAAGCCATCTTCAGTGGGTGCTAATAGTGAGGACACACAGGATCGTTAGCAAAACCTGCCGTTCAGGTCATTTCGCAAGTCGGGTCGGTATGGGAATAGGGCGGGCAGGCGGGTCAGGCCGCCGGCGGCGGCGAATCAAGGTGAAGGGACGAATTTATACGCCAAATCACATGAGGGCGGGGGTTTGTAGCGTATGGTCAAGTGGGGTTTACATCTTTTATTTGTTTGATTTTATAACCATTAATTTATTTTGTACCCAAGTAATAAAAAAAAATTGTGGGAGGTAAAGTGAGGTGTTGCGGTTATTCACAAGGGATTATAATAAATAAACATTAGAGAGAGAGAGAGAGAGAGAGAGAGAGAGAGATATGTTTTTGAGTTGATGTTCCAAAAATTCAGGTTGAGTGTATATCTAAACGAATACAAAGGTTCGCTCTGGTTTCTGTTGTTTCTCCTATGTTGTTGGAATCAGGTATTGTACACAACTGTCCTTCACCGGATCGGTGACGCAGATTGTTTGCCTTAAGAATACTTCCACAGTTGGAAAAGAGAGGAAATCCTTTTGAATTATAATCTCAATAATTAAATAAGGAAATTGCAAATGGTTTTTTTTTTTTTTTTTTATATTTTGGTTTAATTATGTTTTAGGAGATTTATCTTATATGAATCGGTATCGGCTTGATACCAACAATAAGATCCGTTTCATTGTTCGGTTAAATTGTGAATTAGAAATTCCATTATTTGTAGTTTTCTCCAGCCATACGAATGTTGAACTTGCAAAAGCTTCGTGTAAGAATATATGGAAGGATGATATTTCGCAATTTAGTAAATGCTCATTTTTCACCATAAATTGGTGCACATTCTGGAATAATGGTGCAAGCTTTCGCTTCTTCACGCCGTGATTATATTTGGACGATTTGTTCGATTACTGTCTATGGTAGATTGAATTAGACTATCTATTGAAGTTGGATTTTACTATAAATAATTACTCTGGTGATATCTTGTCGTCGAAGCTAGATCAAGCAAGTAATTTGATGAAGAAACTTATCGTTCTAATTTGGTCTTCCAGGTGAAATTCTTTTGTTCCTTTTCTGATTTCTGATTTTTTATTTTTGGCTGAATGGAGGTGAAAGTCATACGTAGATCTAATCACTTGTTAGAAAACCTTTTTTTTTTTTTTAAATCGAGTACGAATACGCATGGTTGTGATTTAAGATGAGCATTCGAGTTAGTTATCTTTGATTTTAGATTGGTAAAGGATTTTAAGGGAACTTTCTAATTTTTAGGGGCAATCAGATTGGATAATTAAGATTTAGAAGGATAGAATTTTTCTATCTTATTAAGTTATTTATTTTGATTGGGAATTCTTTACAATTATCTAAAGGTAATTCTCTGGTTCTCTTTCAGAAAAGTTTACCTCTTTGAAGATCGATATATAAGATTGACTTGTTCTTCGGTGGCTGCGCTTTCACCATGCATGCCGAGAGCATGTTAGATTTTAAAAAAAAGAGCTAATCGTTTAGTTAAGTTAAGCTACTATAGCGAGCCATTTCTATTTCGTTCGTTGCAAATTTATCTAGCGTTAAGGTGAATTTGAAGTCTTTATTTAGCCAAATCATACCGATATATTAACACCATAAAAGTATCCCAAGCATCAGAGCATCCGGTCGGCGAAATGGATTCGATCGACAAAAGCCCTAGTATTAGTCGGAGGGTGTCGACTGGAATGCAAGGAAGCTAATGTGGAGTGTAACTGCCGATTAGTGGAGTCCATAATTTTGCGATTTGCAGAAAAGTGCTGTTAAATAGTAAGAGCCACGTATGGCATATGGTTGTGGACCGTAAATATCTCAAGTGAATTCCTAGGTTGGCCCAATCAATCGAAGAACAAATGTTGTTCATCTCTATTTTTAGCAAAACTTACATTTGCAGTGCGATGTACGCTGCCGGCGACGATCGTTCCCGGGGTGGGTGCTTTAAAATTTCTCGCCATGTTACGTTTCTGTCCAAGAATCAACGAAAGGCCTTTCGCACATCGGCGGAACGGATCAATTTCCGCAGGCGAAGGCATTTCCCTGTTCCGGCCAAACACGACGACAAGGTGAATGTGGGCAAATTACCTTTTCTCCCCATCAATGCTAGACACTGTCCTTTCGTTTCATTAGGTTAACTGTTAAAAAGTCTTAGGAGCTGGGCTTGTTTTCATGACAGAAGTTGTCGGACGCTGTGGCTGACAGGACAGGACAGCAAAAATCAAAGCATAACGGACTTTTGCAGCTGCAGAGACGAGAGAGAGAGAGAGAGAGAGAGAGAGAGAGAGAGGGAGGGGAATCTATTCTTCTTCCCCAGGTGCTTCAATCCAACTTATCTACGTGCGCACGTCACTTCAATGCTTTGGTGCAATTCGCATCGATGTTAGCGCAACGCTCAAGTTTCTCCTAAACAAAAACTGGTTTCCTCAAACTATGTGTTCCCTTGACAGATCCGACGTGGGCTTAGCGGCGAGTTTCCCCCCCCACATGAACATGTTGTTAGGGATGGTAAAACCCCGTTGCGTCGATTTACGAGAGAATCTAAGGAATCGATCGATGTGTACGGCCTCGGACTTGAACGGTTCATGAAACTTGCAGAATGTTCTATAAACTCGTGGATAACCGACTTCCCGTCCTTATGCCTTGGGTTATAAAAAGAAATTATTGCAATCCATGACGTTATGCATCTATGACTTTATTTCGGAGCACTGTTCTTCTTCGGGTATATTATTTTCAAGATTACGGCTCGACATATTCTAATTCCAATAAGAAGTAATATTTCCTTTCAAAATAAAATAAGAATAAATCGTTTTCCCGAATCTGCCCATTCCCGACGATCTTAGCTCGCTGAGATTAATGGTCACGTGGTGCACTAAGGTAATGCATATGGGACGCTAGATTACTTCCCCATCATTCATTTTTGGGTGGACTAGAAAATAGTACTTTGTAAGATCACAAACTGAAGCTCCTTTGCAGCTTCTTGTCTACAAGTAGTTCCTTGTTTGTATCATGTATTAGTTCTTGACAGTTCATTTCAGATTAAGTTTAGATAGTTTGGTAATAATTTACCCGCTAATAATTTAATCTCTTTTTCTTTATTATTATTATTTTAATTGTTTTCTTTTTTGCTTTTCTTCCCCTTGTGGCCAGCAAGCTTCGGTGACCCTTGCTGGAGTTCGCCAGCCACAAGGGGAAGAAAAGCCAAAAGAAAGAGACAATAAAATAAAATAAAATAATAATAATAATAAAATATTATTAAAATTATCCACGTCAGCGCCAGCCGATCAAAATGACCGAATTGGCACAAATGCAAAAGGTTTAAGACTCGATTAGCAAACTTAAAATATTTATGACCGAATTGGCAAAATTACAATAGGTTTAGGATTTTTTTTTTTGACGATTTTTCCTTTCTTGCTATCTTATCTAATTTCTCTTTCCTTTCTTTTCATATTCCGAAACAATTTTGCTCCGAACTTTCGATCGCTATCAAATAGGTACATGAGAGCTGGATCTGGCTGCCATTCCCTTTTCTAATCCAAGAGCTCCGACACGCGGAAGCCATCATGAAACACCCTCCATGCCCCATAACCCGATTAAGCCCCCCCGCCTTTGGCTTACGTAAGTAGCCCTAAGCCCAAAGCGGTCTATATGCAATGGCCGAGATTTGAATATGTGCGCTCCGGTCGCCAAACCGACGCCCCAACCCTAAGAAGCTCATATCTATCCCTCGTTGATTAGTGGCATCCTTCGAACCTAGATCTATGCATACAAGACTGATAAGAGAAAAGACATCTAAGTCAACAGTGTGTGTCATTGTATTTGTACGAAGACTTCGAGATTGGGAAGGGATTTTATTGTAATGGGGGTTATGGGGGCATGCCCTACCATTCTGGCTCGCTTTGATGAGAATTTACGATGCGGTTGTCCACTAAAGAGAAAGTGGCCCCCCCCAAAAAGAACACGTACGGCGAAGGAAGGGTCACTTTCTGTGGATGAGGGACTTGCGCTTGTGTACATGGCTACAACCAGATACACGACACCCCCCCAAATATCTCCTTTCGTCGCCTATTTAACTAGGGCAACATGGGTCTCTCTCTTTTCTTAAATGTACACATCTTCATTCGCCGTGAAATCGGGATTACGAACAATCGAAGAAAAAAAAAAATCGAATGCCGAGATGTCGAAGTCGGCCGCGCTCTCGAGTCGGACATGGTGTGTTTAGAATGCTTAGGAACTCCTCTTTTTTCTTTGGGGGGGCCGCCGCTGTTCGAACTCGCAAAAAGAAAAAAAAAACATGTCGACCTCAATTGGAACGAAATGGTTGACTTCGTTGGTTGACTTCGTTGGGTTAAAAGTCCATTCGAGGAAACCCTCGATTAATTGTTGGGGTCAAAAGGTCATTGTTTTCGCTGGTAGTTTGGTGCGCATGCATATGACTTTTTCGAGTTGACCGCCCGATAAAATGTTTTTTAATCTTTCGCTTTCATTTGAATTTGCTCCTTCGTGTCGTGGTACTCGTGTTCTTACCTTGGCCACCACATATAATAAATATATAGCTTAAAGAAAAATACAAAACCGGGGAGAGAAATAGGAAAAACGACTCAAATGGTCTTTGAAATTTGGCTTAACATGCAGTGTCGTCCCTATATTCTTAATTTGTTCAACATGGTCCCTAAACTTTGGTCCAATAAGCAATGTCATCTCTAAACTTTTAGTTTGTTCAATATAATCCACTAACTTTAATTTAATATTCAATGTTGTCTTTAACTTTTAAATATTTTTATATAGTTTAGAAACTACATTGAACATTTATCAAAATTCAGGGATCACGTTGAACAAATTAAGAGTATAGAAACGACATTACACATTGAACCAAAGTTCAATGATCATTTGTATTATTATCCCAAAGATGAAGTAGTGTTGGTCTGCATAATATTAGTCATGAAAGTAAGTGAATTTGTCTACGTGGGCAAAATCGAAATAGAGGGGTAGGCTTGCGATCTGCCCGAAATGAAATTGGAGATGGGATCCCCCCCCCCCCAAAACGATTCGTGACGATGGGCACTCGCACGTAATGCTCTTTGCCCAAGAACGTTCGAGGTCCATTCATTCGATCCCAAAACTGACGAAACGTGAATGTTAACCTGGAAGTCGAACCCGTCGCGTGGAGATTGGCCCTGAAGATGCCAACGAACGTGGGCTTTTCCATGCCTCGTGTGGGATTCTAGGTAGGACTTTTTAAGGCAATGTTTCGATGGGAAGTAAATGTCGCGGACGGACGGACGGACCACGGGTGCCTGAAGGGGCCAGAGAGACCAGAGCTCTAGAAACGAGGGGGGAAAATGTTATTGCAGCGCAGGCAATTGATGAATACGTTGATTTATGGAGTCGATACTATAATTTATTGAGCCAGGAAACGAAGCGGAACCGTGTAAGCGATACTAAATGCGTTGATCATCGCAGGGAGCAAAAGGTACTGCCATCATTGTGGTCGCAGTCGATTTTTGGGTCACGATTGATTCGAAAGAAAGGAAAATTGGGAGGAAAAGGTTTGGGATTGACTTGACCGATAGAGCCATTCGTGGACGCAGTAGGTTTACTGGGAGGAATCATCGGGCGAGCGCGTCGTGGGGTAATGAACTCCACTTGGAGCGTCGAATATCGAGTTTGACGATGCGGGTGCAGTTTAGTATATACAGCACGTATTTGAGTGAGCAGGAGAAGGTTGCAAGGATTGAGAGAGATGGGGGAAAAGGGGTTTTGGATGTGATCCCGACGGGTCAAATGCGCAAGAGCGCAATGGTAGTGAACAACTATTTCAAATGCACTTTCTTGATTGTGCGCAATTGTGTGGTGTAAGTTTCGCAATCATGAATTTCCGGTTCGATTTTTGTGACGTAACTTCTTATAGGCAAGTCATGAGAACTTTGCTTCTTGCAAATCTTCTCATGGTAACATGGATAATTTGGCTTTAGCGGGTGTCATGGCGTAGACTTATATAACTTATTTGATCATTATTGAGTACACAACGTGAGTAACTTTTTTCCAACATCTTATGGCAACATTTTCATTTTTTCTGTTCTTTTCTGATCTATATCACTACATAAAGCAAAAGAACATGCTACCTTTTAAGGGATTTCAATCCTTTTTATTCTTTCTTAAAGTATCCGTGGTCAGTTATTTTTGTAAATATTATATCCACATACGAAAATGTAAATTAATAATTTGACGTATTTTTCACGTACTTCAATTTTGAAATTTATATCTTTTGAATCTTTTAAAAAAAGGCTTAAATCTTCGGATAATTTGCCCTTTCCACACACGCGTGTATATTTTCATCAATAATTTCTTTTCTATAAATTAATAATTCAATTTTCGTGTTAAGCCCATTTCGCATAAGATATTAAATGTCAAAATTTTTTTTTTTATTTTGTACGCACGATGTGTGCGCACTTCATACTAGCTTCGGATGAGCTAAGTGTGCCGGATGTTGTAAATTTTGGATTTTGATTTGGTTCACTGCAGTGTAAAAAAAAAAAACTTACTGTTCGCCATCGGATGGTTGACAAGTAGAAGAATTGGATTATGAAACACGTGCCGCTCATCCATCAAAGCCCAGTTCATTAGGATAAACTTTTGGATTCCATGGGCCTAGCCCTAGCCCAACCTCTTCGATTCAGCTTCTTTTTGGTCATACCCGGACTTATCAAATTTCCAAAGCTTGGCCAGGTACTGTCCAGCCCGACCCAATCATCCATTCCAATTTCTGTACATGGGAATTTTTCAAATCATGTGAATACTTAGATCCATAACGTTTTATTTCAGTTAACTCTCCATAAAACCCGCGCGATCCTAAAAGCTCATTATAGGGACGTGCCACAGGGTGAGCCACGCTCGATTCTGCCACATCGATATACCAACGTCGCCGACCCCGTAACTTTGATCGCCCATTTCTCTCGAGGCTCAAATCGACTAAGAGTTTAACGGTGGATCGTGACTCGATTGAATCAAAGAGGTTATCCATATCCGGATTTAGTAACGTTCTTATCCTATCGACATCTGCCGTCCCCACCAGTACCCATGAGGTCGGAGATGGAAATCATGGATGCAAGAATAGAGGTTGCGGACATGGCAGGACATAGAAGGTTGTTAACTTGACTAAACTTCTTAAAATGAACACGTGCTTTAAATGCAAACGCGAGTGCTCCATTATCAACTGTTCCAAATTTTTTTAGCTCCACCTTATCCTTTTCCTTGGATAATAACAAGAAGTCGATTCTTTAAGAGATCTAGAAGTCCTAAAAATTATGCATTACTTTTGTCGGGAGACGTATTTGACATGTCAATGATGTTTAAACACACGTGTACAAATACAACGATCGACAAAAAAAAAAAACATATAAATATACTAAAAGTCCTAAAAATTATGTGAAAGAGTGCGTATTCAATTGCAAAACTTGTTAACGAAGTAATCAAGTTTTGTAAAATCATGTGAATCCTTGGTTGTCAATTATGAATGTTACCTCACCACAGAAGATGTAGCAAGCTATCACTTGGGGCCTCTACGGCCTGTCCTTCAATCAGGTGAACTTCACGGATATATTCCTTATTTTAACGTATCGGTGCCCGCATGCTCAAGTCACTCTAATTGGAATAATATCTTTTTCATACCCCGTCTCCAACAGTACCTCTAGTTGTTTTACATTTAAGTTATTCCGAGGTTCGGACGAGGATCTAGAAGTAGCGATTTAAGGACTTGCTAGGGTCCGACAGTAATCGAAGTTTTGTAAGGTTCAGTAAAGACTAGTAAGCTTCGCTAGATCAATTGATTCCCGTTTCCTACATTCTCTCCTAGAGAAGGCTCGAGAAGAGGGATAAAGTGAAGTGGAAGAAAGAAGAAAAAAAACGTGCTAATTCAAGCACTGACCTAATGTCTGAATATATCCATTGCCCTAGTTTCTTTGATGATGACTTCATGCTCGTGCATGTTGGAGGACATTTGCTACTATTTTTTTGGACCTCTCCTTTATGTTGTTTACGTTGTATCCGACACCTTCTCTAGTGTTCTAATAAAGCACGTGTTTCATTTCGGAGTGCAAACATCTGTTCATCTTCATAGCATGGTGTTGCTCAAAATCATTTTTGGAAACCCTACCACCGTCGGAAATCGACCGTCAACTTGGATGGTGGATATCGCTATCGTGTCGTTTTCATACACTGTACCGCATGTTTCTTTTGTTTCTTCAGCTTCCAAATTGAACACTATCGTCACTAGACTATATGCTGTCCAAAGGGTATACACAACAATCATTTGGAAACGTAACTCTTCGACTTTGCGAAGGCTGTTCGATTGAGAAGGAATGGACTCCCTATTCAATATTCCTTTTCTTATGAACATGGTTCATGCATACGTAGACATAACTTACATGTCAATTCAAGCATGTAAAAGCACATAAAAAATCCTAATTTTACCCCCTCTCACCCTCTCTCCAAAAGCTAGCTCAAAAGTTGAGGATTTCTCATACACTTATAAATGAAATGTTTTCAATTTCAATACTGTTTATATCTTTGCATGGCGTGGAATGCCTGATTAGGATCATATGTATAGGCACTCCATGCAAGTAATTTTCATTTGAATGAGGTCAAAGGCATTGGCCTTCACATGCTGTAGGTGCCCGTTGTTTTAGGCTCTTCAATTCGTTTAAAATGGGGATAAATTGAAGAATTATACACGTCGAGACCACATCGAATTGTTTGTAGAACCGACGATATAGTTTTCCTACGGTTTACCAGTATTGATGGATTCGGCCAACAAATGAATGCATGCCACGTGTTACCCTATACTTGAGTGGTTAACCTTTATACCCCTATGCATAGGCCTTTCAAGTTGTCGACTCTCGATGTGTGACCTCCCAACATAACCTTCACTTAAAGTCTTTCATGTTGGGAAGATATATTAACTGCTCAACACCACAACAATTCTCTGATGTGAGACATTTTCTAATCGGCTTCAATACCGTTTGTGCTTGATACTTTCACTTAGAGAGATAACCAAGCGAGAGCCCAAATAAGAGCCCGTCAACATATCAAGTTAGACCCAGCTTTACTCAAAGACTTAAGCTAATTAGTTATTGGCCAACTTAGACATATTAATTGCTCAACACTACACCAATTCTCCGATGTGGGATTTCTCTAACACAACTCGCACGTAAATCTCAACAGGAATCACTAAGTTCAACACCATTGGTCTATGAGGGTGATTTGACCATATGTCAAGGCCATTGCCATTTTTAATGATAGAATCACGACCCATCTATCAACATCCAAAGGCACAGATCATTTTCATCTATAAAATTAAGATTCAGCAGATCAGGCAAGTTTCTTCCCTAATTGTTCCATACTCTCACATATACACATTCCTCTTGCTAACTTAAGCTTCGAAGAGCCAATCCGGGTCAAATACACGAACGCCAAAACCCTTATTCGTTGGCGTAGGTCCCTATCGAGGTGGAAGCTTTCGACAAATTCTTCAAGACCCGATTATGCATCAACAAATGTAATCGTTAAGCAATATAGATGTGCACCGGCTATATTCAAATTGAATAAGTTAGATAATGGTTTTAAATGCATAGACCACTCGCACTTTTAACCAATTATCATATGTATTCACTTTATATTTTAAATCAAAACAATAATAATTTAGCATTTGCATGGTAGTTTCTCATGTGTTGTTCACAAACAAAACTTAAAAACTTTCAATACAAATTCTATCGAGCCATAGCTAGTAAAAATGATTATTTGTTTTAAAATTCGAAAATGCTCAATCTCATGTGACCAGCAGCTCGGAAATTGTTAATTTAATCAGATCTAAAAAGCTTTCCCCATTTATTTTATGGGTATCTAAAAAGCTTATGTCCTAGGAAATGACTACTCTGTCTGTTTTTGCTGGACTCTCTTTTCCCCCTTTATAGTGCGGGACCTTTCCAAATCTGGCTTTCCCGCCCAATTTCTCTTTTTCTTCTCAGATCTTTTGCTATCTTTCTTTCTTGCTTTTTGACAAAATATGGTCTTGTAGCCGTAGAAGATGCCATTATCACCAAGCGAGCACTCTTTCAATTTATTCTAAGAATCACTAGGACCCCATGATATCCAAGAGAGACTAAGATATGATATCATGATTTAAAGTGCGTTCATTTTACAAAAAATAAGTGATGTAGAAAATATTTTTCGAAAATCAATCATTTATATCGCTTACAAAAATAAATAAATGAAAAAAAAATTCATCTTCTACGAAAATAGTTAAACATAGATCGTTATCGATAATGAAAATATTTTTATTGATCAATTTTTATAAACGATATAAGTAATATTTTTTTGAAAACATTTTTCAAATCGCTTATTTTTCGCGAAACAAACACACCCTTAGTAACAAATCAATTCCTGACAATTCATTTTGGACATACCCTACGCACAGCTAAAAGCCTCCATTATTCGACCCTGGATCTCCGGGCCAATTTGGAGGATCTCAAAGCAATGGGGCCTCCCCAAAGTGTCCCATAAAGCCCGACCTACAATTGTTGAAAACAGAGTCACCATGTTCTTCCACTCAAACTCACCCAAACTTTTAGCCAAGAATCAAAGGGATGGAGCGATGATAAGTTCATCGAGTAAACCGATCGGTTAAGTGATGTTCTAGTCTGTAAGCTATGAGCATTTCGATAGACGGCTCACGTCCAACAACTGACGGATGGACAGATCATCACTTAATAAATTAATTCTGTAAACCCGTTTAAGTAAAAGGATCCAACACCGTCACGACACGATACGTCTCCAGCAACAACATGTCCAATCCTTTCAAGACTTTAGTTCGGAATGATGTGAAACCGGTCCGGGGTGTTTCCAAGGATGAGTGCATCTACATTTGCTATGTGGATATCCACTCATCCATTTAGTGGTTTCTTCAGGCACACCCAAAAGTGACGGGATGGTTAAACAGTCATGTAGGTATAGTGCCAAAAGATCTCCACTCCTTTACATTCCTTTACTCTTCTTCGTGAGTCGAGAGCTCGAGGGGGAACCACCAGAAAAAGGGTATTTTCTTAAGGTCTCATCCCCATTTATGGATGGATAATTGTCACCCTCTTTGAGCTTATGCGCATCTTGGGCACTTCAAATCGATGGTAATCCCGATAGTGGCACGCATGAGTTAGTGCTCATGACAATAGGCAAATCATTCCTAGGTTTTACCATTCCATGGGCTAAGCTGACAACTTGTTCGTTTGGATAGGATTAGCATAAAGAGCAAAAGGGTTATGTCAAAGATATTTAGGATATTTCTCTAGAGATATTTAGGATAATTCTTTTGATTCTTCTATTTTCTCTCGTGATGGTGCATGTATCCAGGAGATTCTCCATATATTCATTTGATTGTGCATCCTTGATTCATATGTTTATAGGCTCATGTATTCTCTTTAGATACACAACGAAATCTATTGTGCACCTCTTTTCTCATGTCTTTTTCTTGTCACATGTTCAGTTGTCATGTAGTCTGCACAGCAACCACAACAGCCTCCTGCCTGACAGCAGCATGCACAGCAACAACAGTCACATAAGCGGCCACGTCAACATTAACCGGTTTTCTCTTCAGCACACCCACCGCTTTGGTAATCCAATTAGTATTTTTTTTTTTTTATCTTTATCCAAACTCAAGTGGACTTCTTCTACCTCAATGTTTTCAAGGGGATGTTAGTGATATTTAAGATATTTTCTAGAAATATTTAGGACATTTCTCTTGATTTTTCATATCTTTTATGATAGTGCATATATTCAAGAGATTTTCAATATCGTCCTTTGGTTGTGCATCCTTAATTGATATATTAGCCAATAAATAGACTCATGTACTTTGCATTAGATACACAACAAAATATGTAGAAATTACACATAATTTTCTCTAACTAAGTTTCTAAACTGCTTACTACAATAATTACCCTTTTCTTCACCTTGTTATAGGATTTGACCTCAAACAGTTTGATTAGAGGAAAGGACACGTATTGGGAGCCCATTGAAACTCCACATTCAGATGTTACGGGACACCTAACTATCGTCTCTTCTCATCACTAAGTCAAATGGCACATGGCGAATGGAGATCACTAAGGCACGTAGAATAGAAGAATAGTGGGCTTAGGTAGATAAAGATCTACGTGTGAAATGATTGATTAATAGATGGATTGAGAAATTGGATCGAGAATATACTCTCCACCGTGTTATAAATTTAAAACTAAGGAGTTCGAGTTTTGAGAATAAATAGGTGAGCACTGACCTTTGCACGAAATCAAATTAAGTCGAAAGGTATATAGTTGATTCGACGCAAACTTCAAACCCTTTTATATGGTTCTCCTTTCTTAAATGCCTTAAGTTCCACCGTATATCATATGTTTTTGCGACAATATTTAAAAATTTAAGCTTTGAATTAGTGACTAAGCACAAAGCATATAAGGTTGTCGTCTTGCTTTCAGAGAACATTGGTTAATAAGCGGCATACTTTTCTTTTTTGGGGAGGTGGGTCTGGTTTTCCATTTGCTTTTTGCCTCTTTCAATTTGGGCACGCCATATTCATTGCATACTCACTAATTAATTAGTGGTGCTTCCTTTTTGCTCATGCTTCAGCTTCAGTGTCTTCTGTCATGGACATGACGATGGTGAGAATAGAGACGTGCGCAAAGTACTGTATCGGCGATGAAATTTAGGACATTTGAACATCAATACTCAAAATATGTGTATTATCACTTTAATCTTCACTAATTATTTGCTTTATCTTGTTATATTTCAAAAGTGCACGAGCTTAAAAGCTAGTTGGTGAAAAAGCCCTAGACCCCCTTAATGTGCATCCAAATTAACCAAGATCCATGAGCTATCATTTATACAGCGGTCCTATGTAGCCAAGTAACTATTAAATTTAGCTTTGCTACTTATTCTGAAGCTCTTAAGAACATGTCTCGATGTGTAATTTGAATTCATATACTGTTTAGTTTACTGTAAAATTTTAACATACTTGCAATTTTTTACAATTATCTCGATAGAGATCAAACGAAAAGTTATTCTGTCTAAATTTGTTTTTTGTAATGATTACAAAACCAATTCTAAGCATGACCATCAACCACAACCAAATTGGGCATCACATTGAAAGATCCTGCGGGATATGTGGGAAATGAGATCGAACCCGACTTCGCCACACGGGTCGTGCTTGTCAAAGAATGAGTTGGCCACTCATATCTTGGGACTGCAGATTCGGATTGTTTTCCCTATGTTCTCCTACAGTCTACTCCTCCCACTTTCCAGGAGTGCATTCGTGCTAATGTTTTGTGTAATTGTTAATACCAGAACATGACCTAACTTTTGGTTATCATCGACAAGTATCAGACTTAGTCGATGAAAATAGAATTTGGTTAACAATGAACAGAATAATTGACAACTTGCCAAAGAAGTCATCAACTGCATTTTGGAAGTTTTCAATGAAAGCCTTCATCATAATTAGGAAGTTGATCGATGAAATCATCGACAAC
>BCNH02000006.1:22739939-22794521 GCA_001662345.2 Metrosideros polymorpha var. glaberrima | reverse complement strand
ACGGATAGAAGTTTGGGATTTTTTATGTTACAAAAAGAAGTTTGAAGTAAATTTGTCACATCGTATAAGTTTGGGGTAAATGTGTAATAAAGTGTAAAGTTTGGGGTTTTTGGTGTCACAAAAAAAAGTTTAGGGTAAATGTGTCACAGAAGGCAAAGTTTGGGATTTTTGGTGGCTTTTTCCCTTATGTTTATTACCTCTATTTTAACGTTTTTGTAATTTCTTATGAATAAGTGTTATTGAATAATTTCTTTATTGATAACTGTTGCACGAAGGAATTCCTTGTAACCGCAGATAAGATTAGGAAGTTATTTGTTTATTAGAATCCAAAAAATACTATTTGTAACCCATTCATCGATAGTGGGCTACATATACCACGTTGTACTCTTTGTAAAAGACCCATAATCAATATAAAAAAAAACTTAATGTTCTTGCAAATTTATCTTTATTTTTACTTATATCACTAGCAACGATTGTACCTAGTGTCATATGTTTCCATTCCATGTCATTTACTTTCTTGCCCAAAATCAACAAGGAAGCCTTCACAACCCTTATTGATTCACTCATTGGTTTATCTATGCTTTGAAAAATATTTCATTGACAATAATTTGGTAAACATATTTTTGGCATACTTGATGGAACACATTTTTTTTTTATTTGAGGAGACTATGATAGCAAGAACAAGAAATCAACAAGAGTCCAATAATATTGCTGGCAACAACAATCCAGTATTACAAACTGGAAATGAGTTTTTAAGACTTATTGTCTTTGTCAAATTTGCTTTTACCCGGTACACTAATTTATCACATAATTCGGTGTGTAATTGGGGAGAGATAGAGAAAAAATTCCATTCTCAATTTCATAGAATGATACTTGAAGTTTTGGTCATTGATTTAGCTAGACTTTATCAACATGATAGTGAGTCGATCGATCAATTTATTGCTCGATTTAAAAAGGCTAAAAATAGATGTTTCACTTTGCTCTCATAGAAAGAATTTACAAATTTGGCTTTCAATGGTTAAAATTTAACCTACAAGAAAGGTTTGAAGGCCAAGACTTTGTCAATTTATTTCAATTGACAACGAGAGTGTTTAAGTATGAGAAATTATCAAAAGACAAAGATAAAGGGCCACATCAAAGCTTTACACAAAACGTGACTTTATTGAAAATTATGATTCAGAATATAAATCTATCCCAAATGAAAATGTAGAAATAGCTGTGGTAAATATGATGCTCAACAAGCCTTATGTTTGTCGATCACCTGCCAAAATTATAAATTAAAAAAAAAAAAGAATAGTTGAGGCTAAAAACACTCAAGTTTACACATTCAACATTAATAAGTTAGATGAAATCTTCTATTTACTCTTAAAAGATGGTGCGGTATAATTAAGGGAAGGCCAAGTTCCCGAGTGAAGCAGATTTAGTAAACAAAAAAATATTTTAAGTGACATGGAATCATAACACGGGTAGTATAACAAAAGTATTGTGCATGTGCTCAGACTCCTAGATAGTTCAACGAGTGCATAACACAAATAGTCTTCCCCCCATCAAGCACTGACCCCAAGTGCTGCTGTTTTGCCATACAAGATTGCAAGATAGGGACACCTTACATCACTAAATGCTCCTATTAGTTAAGACACAGCTTTCACATTGTCCCAAATCTCACTCTTTCACGAGGGTACCTCACCACAAAAGAGGTAGTTTCCCACCACTTAGGACTTTCGAGGCCTATTCTGTAACCAAGCGAACTTCACAGACACGTTTCTTATTTTAACATACCAATGCCCACACACTCAAATCCCCTCAATTAGAACAATATATTTTTCTTGCCCTATTCCTGACAGTATCATCTTATTGCTTAACGTCCAAGGGATCCCGAGATTTAGACGAGACATTAGACGAAGCAGTTTAAGGATTTACTTAGATCCAAAATGCTCCTATTAGTTAAGACACACCTTTCACATTGTCTCATATCTCTCTCTCTATATATATAAATGCACGTTCATGTCGCTCTTCTTATAGTCGTCACACATGTATGGATATACCTAATCTTCTTCGAAACTTTGAGAAAATGGGGAGCCACAAGCCTTATATTGCAATGGTGTCTGTGCAGTGTGTCTACGCAGGCATGGCCTTGTTCTCCAAGGCGGCCATCGCCGAGGGCATGAACCCTTTCATCTTCGTCGTGTTCCGGCAAGCTCTCGCCTTCCTCGCTCTCTCTCCCTTCGCCTTCTTCCTCGAAAGGTCTCTCTTTCCAATCGAGCAGTTTCTGCTGGATTCCATCTTGAATTGTTTCTCCCTCTATTTCGTTACAACCACACGTTGCGCTCATCAGAAAAAGAAAAAAAAAAGGGTTTTCTTATCATCTAAATTTGATCGAAATTACAGGAAGGAGTCGGCGACTCTCACGTACGGCTTACTCTTCAAGATCTTCTTGGTCGCCTTCTTCGGGTATCCATGCATACTAATAAGTTCCAGGCTTTTCTGGCTCCCCCTTTCAGAAACTAGTTGGATGCTGGAGCTTTCATGATTATGAAAATGTCTGATTTATTAGCATCGACGTCATACATTACTCAATTTTCATGTCGGAATTCCAGGCTCACGCTGAGTTTAAACCTCTACTGCGTGGCAATCAACTACACATCCGCAACTTTCGCGGCCGCCACCACCAACACCATTCCGGCCATTACTTTTATCATGGCTGTTTGCTTAAGGTAATTTCTTTCTCTTACGTAATAGAAAAGGGAAAATTAGCACATACATACATATGCTCTAAAGCTTATACTCAACGACATTAGTTAGCACGTGCAATTTCCGTTAATTCGTCAATACACTCCTCCGATTTGTCCCGAACGCATTGTGGCACAGGAGTAGAGAAGCAATTTCTTACTCAACTAACATGATTCGACACGACTAGGACAGCAGATATCGACGGATCCGAAGATGAAAATGATTTGAAATATCCATCTGTTCTTTTGTATATGTTAGGATGGAGGGCATTAGTGTGGGAAAGTGGCATGGGAGGGCAAAAGTGGTGGGATCGGTGATGGGGGTTTCGGGTGCTTTGGTGTATGCGTTCGTGAAGGGGCCGGCCGTGAGCTTGTTCAACTGGTCATCTTCAGGACCACCCGCGAGGCGGTCGCCGCCATCCGTCTCCACGGGCATCAGCAACCACTCGAGCTCAGGAGAGTGGATCAAGGGCTCTCTCATCATGTTCTCCGCCAACGCCCTCTGGTCCTTGTGGTTGATTTTGCAGGTCCCCTCTCTCGATCTCGATCTCGATAACAAAATTGACTCATTACCTTTACACGTTAGTACTAGGTCAGCATTTTTCAAACGGTGAGCAGTTAGAATTAAGTTAATTACACTAACCACCATTAGAAACCACACTTAGCTCTAAATAGATAAAGTTCACTACAATTTCCTTTACAGGGTCCGATCATCAAGCAATATCCAGCCAAATTGCGGTTAACCGCTCTGCAGTGCTTCTTCAGCTGCATCCAGTCAGCCTTTTGGGCCATTGCCCAGGAGAGAGATCCTTTGGCATGGAAGCTCGGATGGGACATGCAGCTTCTCTCTGTTGTCTACTGTGTACACTTCTCTCACTGATGATCATTATGATTCGCCCGAGTTAGGATATGTTTAGGAATACGAACCCGTTTAACAAAATTTATAACCAAAAGTGATGTGATAAACTGGGAATGGCAGGGAATGATCGTGACGGCAATCTCGTATTGGCTTCAAATTTGGGTTATAGAGAAGAAAGGCCCGGTTTTCACGGCAATGTTCACTCCGATAGCGCTCGTCATCACTGCCGTCTTCTCCGCGTTTGTGTGGAAAGAGACTCTCTTCCGTGGAAGGTTGGCACCATTAATTGTTTGTTTAGAGAAAATGATATTTCGTAATACTTTTATTATCTTTCCTAATAAACCCACAAAATTTATTTTTTTTGGGCCATTTGGGTGGGTGCAGTGTGGTTGGGGCCATGTTGATGGTAGGTGGGCTTTACTTTGTGTTGTGGGGAAAGATCAAAGAAGATGGGAACAGCAAGGAAGTGAAAGATGACCCACGACAAGAGACAAAAGAGGAGGCCACGTCAGACTGCATGCCTGTCTGACATCATGGACCAAATCGCCACGTCGATCAAAAAATTAAGGCACAAATTGGGGGATCATGAATCGAATTCATCTGAATCGTTGAATTCGAAAGGTGCCTTCAAATACGGAAGATCGACCAATCAATCAAAATCAATAATTTGGGCTACGTACCGTCTATATGCACCCGGTACATGCAACAAAGTCTTCGATGCCCAAATTAATGTGTGTGTTTTCGTTATCATTTTCTATATATTGCTTCTCAGATTTGCTAACGATATGTAGATACATGCACAGGAATGCGTATGGTTCCACTAGAGAATGTTGCCTTGGCTCGTCGTATATATCATGTCAAAATGACAAATGATGTCAAAAATTATAAATGTTATTTACATCCAATCTCGAGTTTAAACTTCATTATTTTTCGATTGAAGAAGCCAAATATTGGATCGAGTGTTATGACCTATTGAATTTTACTTTCAGATTTACATGAGGCGATTGGCATTGAGGTAGATAAATCGTGTTGGCATGTTGTAATCATATTGTCCGTGCCAATCCGAGTCAACCTAAAATATTTTAAATTCTATGGAAAATGGCTAAAGTTGAATACAAAAGTTAAGATCTTAAATCTATTATCTCTAATTTATTATCTATCGAGGAGACGTTGAAAATAACCTAATACCCAAATGCTTGTCGATTTCAAGATTAGCAAGCCAGATTGCAGGGCAATTTCCTTCTCAAAATTATATTGCATTTTAAACTCAAAGTGAGAGCTCAATAGTCTTTTGATATCTATAAGTAAAGCAGAGCTAGTATTATTGACCATGAACTCTAGACTAATAAGATCAGTGATGGCCTTAGAGTTAATTTCCAATAACAATATTGTGAAATTCAAGTTGTTTAGCAAAGTTATGTCCCAATCCCAATGCCGAATGTTGTGCTTGTGTCAACAAACGTATTCCAACGAAGGTAGCAAAATCACCAAGTCGGTCATCCTATTTGTTTCCGAATAATTCCCCTACACCTACAAATCTTGGTTGCCTTTCAAGGCTTCATTAGCATTCGTTTAATCCAACCTGAAGGTGGATGGTCCCAACTTATCGAAATTGGAGAAATGTGTGATCCACTTAACTTCAAGTTAATCATGGATGAAGCCTTTATGATTTCCTTTGCATGTGACCAATTACTTATATTAGATTTGAAGGGAAATTAAAATTGTCTAGAAAAAGTGATTGTTTCTCTTGCTAAAAAAGCCACACACACCAATTTATGCTCCAATTATGATGAAAATTCCATCATCCTTTATCAGTAAGATTTGAGTTAGAACCATTGAGACAAACTCATTGAGAATGACTCTTCTATTGTTTTGGGACAAACTCAAGCAACATCCTTTGAACAATTGGACATTCCCTTAGAACATGTAATGTTATATATATGTTTCTTCCCGAATTGCGAGACATTTTTAGTTCATTAGTCCATAGTTTCTCACGAGAGGCTAGAAGAAAAAAAATTCTAATTTGTTGAGGTCCCTTCCACTTCCAAATAATGGAACATATACTATTGTATTTTTTTATTAGCTACCCTATTGATTACCTTGCATTCCAACTTAACAGAGAAAGACTCGCTTCCAATACCCTACCGCAAAAAAACTGCCTTCCCTATCGGAAGCTAGAGGTTTGACAACCCGAATTCCAAAGATTACATCTTCTGATAAAATATTCGAAATACCCAAAAAAATTCCCAATCAACACATAACCGAAAACACTTATGTCCATCTACATGTCGAATGATTAAATTACAATGAAAAAATATCAATTTGTGTTTCACGTATAAACTTAGGCGTGTCGTGCCATCATATTCTAGCTTTCTCCACGTAAATTCGCATTTAATCTCGTTTCCTGTTGGTGTCGTGCAAACTGTTTGTGTCTAGCATTGCCGGCCCTCGGCGTAGATGGGTGGAAAACAAATATATTCCGGGAAGATTAATTTCTCTTTTTGGCTGGGGAATCACTTTTATGGGCTTTGATAATTGATTTATAACATGAATGTTAAAAACAAATTATGGGGATCAAGCCCAGTTCCTAATAATTAGCCCAAGCCCACTACAAAACTACTAAAATATCGAGGCCCCAAGGTATTTTTCGCGTTGACAAACAAAAAAAAAGTATTCTTCGCGACAATTTGGAATTTATCTTTTCTGTTTTTGCTTATTTTCTCTCCTCCCATTACCAAACCTTCTAATAACATTTCATTTTACTAAACACTACAAGTATAGTACAACCGCTATGCTAGAAGAATATTTAAAAACCGGGCTCCGTTGGAATATCGATAATTTGGATAATATTTTCCTAACTTTAATCCTTTCTATTTCTAAAAAAATAAATAATAAGTTGCTGCAAATTATTTTCTATATTAAATACAACCTCAAGCATTTGAGTTGATAATCAGAACATTTCCTGCTAAATCATTTTCATTTTTTCCAAGGAAATAAACAATTAATTAGGAATTTTTTAATCAAATTTATTAGTTTTTCACGAAACAAACGAACGGACGATGACTTTTGTTTCAGAGAAGTGAAAGTGTTATATAATATTTGACAATAATGTTGATGGTCATAAATTACGACTTTGTCGAGTTACAGTCAGTTACAATTGTGGTTACTGCTAAATGTAAGGATGGTACTTTTATGGGTTTTTTTTTTTTTTTCAATAAGGACGAATTTACAATTGAATTTTCTTTATTAAAAGTAGAGATCACGTATGCTAATAATCAACAAAGGGTAAAATATCATTAATCTTTAGGACAAGTTATGGGAAGGTAGTCATAGCCCATAAGGAAGGTTAATGTCAGGATTAGAACGTGAGATGGACTATGCTATGTCTCGTTTCAAGCTTATGGTATTTTATTAAAATACATTCCGTAAATGAAATAGGACCGTCGTGCAAGGCTAGACTTATCCCCAAAAGCGTGAAATCTAAGGACGAAACATTAAAATCCCCCGTCCCTATTCCACGTGATCGATCTGTCGGCAAAGAGAGGCGAAGATCCGTCACGAAGGTCGAGCGCATTGCAACGATTCGATTCCCCCACGCGATCGAATCCGTTCCGCAAAGTTAACGGTGAACTCATGATGATATTGATCACGATGTTTTTTCTAAAATCTTCGAGGGAGGTGCGTGCGTGGTTGGCATATCTCATTCGTCGTGGTTGGTATCCCCGCACTCGGAGGCCACCAAACATCACCTTCCTCCTTAACGTCATAACGGCAACAGTTGCTTATTCTAAAAATTAATATAAAAAAATAAAGTTAATAAAAAAAAGAGTTATGGAATCCGGAAAATACTATTATCGTCGTACAATGACCTCGTCAACCGTGTAATGATTGACGAGTTTACTTGACGCATTTTTTTTCTAGTCGCCGAAAAGGAAATATGTTGGACGGCGAAGGACGGATGGAATGTCGGAGGGCCGAAGCGAGAGTCTAATATCCAAAAATACTTATAATTTTAACTTCTCTCCCAATTTTACCTTTTATTTTATAACAATTTTACCTTTTATTTCATAACAAACTTCCAACAGGTCCAGTTCCAATTTTATATAAATAAAAAAACCCAAACTTTAAATTTTATCTCAATTTTACCGTAAATTTTATTTTGTCCTATGAAAACCCATCAATTTTAGGCTTTGTCGCAATTTTATTGTCTAATCCAAAATTTATCCTAAAATTTTTATAGTTTCATAAAAAAAAAGTCACAAATTTTCATCCATTAACTCTATGTCTAAGATTTCTCGTTAACGATCGAGAGATGAAAAACTTCCAAACATGAACTGTTGGAGCATCCTGAGTGCGAGCTTTTCGACTGTGAGAAATGGAACATTTCTAAACATGAGAGATTGAAGATCGAGCACAAAATCATTAAAGAGATTTGATAAAGGGTTAATGAAGGCATATTTTGGACTCAATAAAAATTGATGATTTTTTATGAGATAAAAAAATTTGAGTAAAATTAAAACTATACCTAAAATTGGGATTTTTTTTATGAGACAAAAAAAAAGGATTGAATTGTGATTGAACTTAAAGTTGATGATTTTTTATGGGATAAAAAAAAGTTTAAGATAGAATTATAATTAGATCTAAAGTTAGAGGTTTTTCATGAAACAAAACGTAAGATTGGGATAAAAGCTAAAATTGAAGTTTTTTCATTTTTTGGGGTATTAGGCCCGGAGAGGAGCGTCTCCGACGTCGTCACGTTACGTTACGATGGGGGGAGTTGGCAATTAAGCTCGGGGAGCGAGGGCATTTTTGGGAACTCGGGAAGGGCGGACTCTCGTGGGGGATAGAATTTGAGGAAAGCGTTCCAAGTGGCGCACTTTTCGGTGCTGTCAAAGCCGCCGGTATTTTTCTATTCCCCATTCCCCCCCTTCTTCCTCCTTTTTTTTTTTTTTAAAGATTCTTTTATTTTTCGGAGATATTTAGGAAACATATATTTTTTCTTTTGGTCGTTAGCAAATAACTTTTAATGTTTATTTGCACGTTGGGCATCGAAATTATTGTGCAACAACTGTCGTTAACTCTCTCTGGACCTTCAATTGAGTGATTTTTGGGACACTTATTAAACATGTTTAATAAAAGAAAATTCTTAATATAATGACATTGGTTGTACGTGGATTTTAAATTATAATAAAAACCCTTTCTTATAAGCTGCCCGTTAAGACGCTTCCTTGTTCCTAACCCAATTATTGGATTCATGCCAACTCCTCTCGACTATGCCTCGTTTTCATTAATTAATTGCTGGAAATAAAAATCCCAAAGTGTTTCCGTATATATATTTGTTGGCCTTTATTCTAACAATAAGGGCACAAAATCACACGAAATGAATGATGAACGGTTCAAATTTTTTTTTTCCGTGGAATCAAATTGCATCTAAATGACATTATTGTCCTTTTTGAGTACTTTCCCCACCAAAAGCTTGGATAGGAGATTTTTTTTTAAAGTGTTTCGAAAAGAAGAAACGCTGATGAATAAATGTGATTACATGTGTCGATAATGCTTAGTTTTGGAAAATTTCGAGTGCTTAATACCGGCGAGTCCAAATTTAAAACGCTAACGTAAGGGCCAAAAAAAGGAAGAAGAGAGTTACCGTAGATAAAAATAATAATTGGGGAATCAAGAAATCTTTTTTTTTATTTATAAAAAGAATTTTATGTCCTGTCAAAATTCGATGGCATGAGGGGATAAAAGAAACGGAAATTAAGAAAAGAGAAAAAAAAAAAAAAAAAAANAAAAAAAAAAAAAAAAAAAAAAAAAAGAGGGGAAAAAGTGGGTAGTGAGAGAGAGAGAGAGAGGATGACAGGAACAGAGAGTTGGCTGAGACTTGAAGCATCATCAACCCAAAGCCTTTCCAGATTATTACCTTCTTCTCTGCGTTTGCATGGCACCCGCACTCCCCTTCCCCCCCCTCTCTCTCTCTCTCTCTCTCCCGTCGCCCTGACTCCGGTGCGCTCCGGTTCCTGCTCTCGCTTCTTCCGTTGATCGCGGAAGCGTATCGATCAGCTCAGTGAAGCTCGAGAACGCCGCCGACGCCGACGACTGAACTCGAAACGGCGGGCAACCTCTCGCGCTGCTGTTAGTTTCTCCGATTCGCCGCTTAATGAGCTCGACCCGGCTTTGCTCGCGGAGGCATTGAGCCTGGCCGAGGTTGGTACTCGCCGTCTCTTCTTTCGCTGTTCAGCTCCGTCGTTGCGGTCTATCGTGGCGTTTGACCGGTTGACTGGGCTTGAGCTCGAGAAGGGGTTCGTTTAGGGTTTTGGTTGGGATTGAGTCACAGCGGAAATCGCGCGCCGTTGGGGTTATTGATGTCGGAGAATGGGGTCGTCGCGGAAGTGCATGAATGTGCAGTGCGAGGAGACGGGTTCGACCGAGTGGAAGAGAGGTTGGCCTCTCCGATCTGGTCAACTCGCAACTCTCTGCGATAAGTGCGGGTAACTCTCGTCTCTCCTCCTGTTTCGTCCGTCAGTTTGACTTTCGATTTTCTCAGTTCTATCGGTACTTCATAGCGGTTACCCTGGTTGTCCCCCGATATCGATTTTTTTGATGGTTTATCTAGTCCTAGTAATGAGCAGAGAGGTGCTTTGGATGCTTAGCAGTGTCGATGAATAGCAGTCGCTAATGTCGATTTTGACTGCTTCCAGGTCTGCATTTGAACAAGCTACATTTTGTGATGTTTTCCACTCGAAGGACTCGGGATGGAGGGAGTGCGCTTCTTGTAGCAAGGTGAGCAGTCAGTCTTTGAGGACGCGGCTCAGAGTCCGCCTCGTCTGTTTATGATGATTTGATTGAATATGAACTGGCAGCGCCTGCATTGTGGATGCATTGCTTCAAGGATGCTGCTGGAGCTGCTTGACTGTGGCGGTGTGAACTGCGCGACCTGTGCGAAAAGTTCAGGACTTCTCCCAGTAAGATATAACGGTCACTCTATATCGGTATAATTTTTTACCTGAGTTTTTAACAATTTCATCGTTATTGTAATTGTGACACTTATTTTGCATCACGCACCAGGGCGTCTTTATTAATCATTGATGTCGTGGCTTCGGTGCACTCCTTGTTACAATGTTTGTACTCTATTGATAGCTCGTATGATGCTTTTCGGTGCTAATATTGATTTCGGGACTCCAAGGTTGACTAGGAATAATCGATAGGGTTGACGAAACTGTGATTAGAGAAGCAACGATGCCTTGCGAAGCAAAAGAACTCTTTAACCTGTAGCGTGGTACTTCAAAACAGAACATGTAGGATGGCGTAGACACTTTTACTTTATTTACAACTCTGATGTTACTTCTTGAATTTCTGCTCACAGATCACAAGTGATGAGAGGCCTAATGAGTTTGGCATGATTAGTGTTCGTACTGGTGAACTGCAAGCTAGTACCACAGACAACCATTTTGATAGTGATGATGTTGATAAACTGAAGCTTATTCGATTGGGGAGCAGTACAGATGATTCTGGCCTGGGGCAGTCGCTTCTGACTCCGCACAATGACACAAACAGATCACTTGAACCAACGAACAGGGAAGGAATTATCAATGTGCCTTCTGCAGGAGAAATGGGTGGCTCATGTTATCTGGTATCAAGTAAAGCATCCAATGGAGCAACTCATGCTTCCCAACCAGACATTTTAAAAGCAAATATAGCAGCAAAAGAGTTTGATGATCCCCACGCGCGGACAGACCTCAGTATGACTATTGGTGTCCCTTTAGGAAAATCATATCCATCTTTAAGGGACCACAGTACAACTCCGTCACCATCACCGCACGGACCAAAATCTCGCCATGTCTTGCATAAGCCACCTAAACCGGCCTTTGCAAGTGGATTCGAGGCAAATGCTGGCGTTGTTTCTCAGATACGAGTTGCAAGGCCGCCTGCTGAAGGCCGTGGGAGGAATCAATTGCTTCCTCGTTATTGGCCTCGGATAACTGACCAGGAGTTACAACAAATATCTGGAGAGTATCCTTGAGTGAAGTTTCTTCCTATTCTACTGCACATTTTCCATTTACCTGGCTACATACAAACATTGTTGGACAGACACATTGGATTGGAGAGTCATGCTGACTATTTTTCTGCTTTTTCTTTGAACACAGCACTACGTTTCATGCTTTCTCAATATTGTTTCCTTGACTTTGTTATTGTCTAAGTTCAAATTCCACGATTGTGCCGCTCTTTGAAAAGGTTTTGAGTGCCAGTGATGCGGGTCGAATTGGCCGTTTAGTATTGCCAAAAGCTTGTGCTGAAGTAAGCTCCTCCATCTGTTCTTTCTTGTATTTAGATTCTTTACATTCCATTACTGGATCCGAAGGTCAATTGATTGTCATATTATGTGCTGCACCGCTTAATGTTGTCAATTAAATATGTGTAAAGCAATAAATCATCTGATGACCTTTCAGGCTTATTTTCCACCTATTTCTCAACCAGAGGGCCTTCCTTTGCGGATTCAAGATGTAAAGGGGAAGGAGTGGGTGTTTCAGTTCAGATTTTGGCCCAATAATAACAGCAGGATGTATGTGTTGGAGGGTGTAACTCCTTGTATACAATCTATGCAGTTACAAGCTGGAGACACTGGTATCTTCTAGTATTTGCTATCACTTGTGCAATGACATGTCGGACATTATTCTGCTACGTTGAGTACTTAATATAATGTTCATCCCATTGGCACTAATTCACCAGGGATTGCTTTACAGCTACTTATAGTGTGGCTTTGGTCAAATATGGATGGTACCCATTTTTAATGTACTTTGCATGCTGTTTCTTGTCTCTTCATGTTTGCATGCGCTCCCAGAAATATAGTTTTTTCACTTCACTGTACTGTGAAGGAAGTTTTTCTGCTAATATAGAGCATCATTACAATGCTTAAACGTAGCAGTCAGAGAACACCACCTGCAACTTTGGAAACAATGCCTTGGATATGACGAATTCAAATTGTCTTGCCTTTGTGATGGAATGGATTGGAGAGTTTAGACCACAAGTTGAGGGCCATAGTTCATTCTAAATGAAGAACTTCCCATTCTGAGAAAGTTTGGCTCCTCTTGCGTCAAATGTGTGATCTTGTTTGTAGAGCTTCCAAATCATCTAATGTACTAAGAATAGTGTTCATTTTGATTCTATTTGTACTTCGGATAGCATAGAGCACAAAGTGAGGGCCATAGTTCATTCTAAAGGAAGAATAGCCCATTCTAAGAAAGTTTGGCTACTTTTGGGTCAAATGCTTGATCTTGTAGTTTTTGGGGCTTCCGAATCATCTGATTTACTTATAATTGTGTTCATTTTGATTCTATTAGTACTTCGGAGAGTTCTGCCCTTACAAGTGGCTTGTTTTTGCACAAATTTTTCTGCAAAGTTCCTATATATGCTGCTTAGAATGGTCTTTTCTTTGGTTACCATCAGAAGGTTGTTAATGCTTGCTATGTTATGATGCAGTAACTTTTAGCCGCATAGACCCTGAAGGGAAACTTGTAATGGGGTTCCGGAAAGCATCAACCTCTATGATGCAGGTACTTTTCTCATTAACCATTATCAATTTCTTGCTAGCAGATCGCTACATAAATAGCTATCTGTACTTGTAAGCAGGACAGCCAACTCGCTGCTGTTTCTAACGGTAACCATTCAAGTGAAGCTCTGATTTCTGGTGGTTTTGAAAACCTACCTATGATAAGTGGGTATTCGAGTCTCCTTCATTCATTTAAAGGAAGCACAGATCCCCAACTAAATGTACTATCCAAGCATTGGAGTTCAGCTAGTGGTGATATAAGCTGGCCAGGCACTGAGAAACATGGACTCCCTAGGGATGCCTTCTTGCTTCCCGGAATGTCGGCCCTAGAGAGGAAAAAAGCACGCAACATTGGGTCCAAAAGTAAAAGGCTCTTGATTGACAGTCAAGATGCTCTTGAGCTGAAAATGACATGGGAAGAACTCCAAGATTTGCTTCGGCCACCCCCAAGTGTTAACCCAAGCATCGTCACAGTTGAAGATCATGAGTTTGAAGAGTATGATGTGAGTTTTTTTGTTTAAAATATTTGGGCCATGTGAAATCATTGTGACGTTATACTGTTAGCTCATTTGGGAATATGACAGTCTAACTTTATGATAGATAAGTTAATTGCTCGATAGCTGTTGGTAAATAAAACAGTACTGCTTGCTGATCAGTGTTTAGTCTTTTGATTGGGTTTGGTAGAGTGAATGAGAATTTTTCAGTTGATTGTTGGGTCCATGTAGACAACTCCATCTGGTGATGAAATGCTTGTGCGGTGTTATACTGTCAGCTCCTCACTTAAACATTCAGGAAATTGTCTGATGGGCAATATCCATGAGCATGTGGATTGGGTACTGCTTGTTAATCAGTGATTTAAGTCTGTATCTACTCAAAGTACTTTTGTGAGCCAATTAGTACCCAAATAACTATAAATCCATCTTATCTGTAGAAGGTAGTACTGCTTATAAGATAAATAGTTTGCATAGAAGTCGCTAATGGAAATTACTTGGGATCAGGCCGTCGGACAACATACTCTCATGCAAAGAATATAGTATACACACAGTATTTGTTTGTGTCTTTACAACCATTATGTTTGTAAGTTACTTTTCAAGTCTGTAGAATGTGGTCAAATATACATTTGCAAATGGCTTGGGAAATGATACGGAACTGCTGACAATTTTCTAGTCACAGATTTCACCCTGTTCTAGAAAGATATAGTCTACATTATCTGAAGTATCACATATGGTACATTTACAGGAACCTCCGGTTTTTGGGAAAAGCAGTATTTTTATACTTAGCTCCACTGGGTAAGTTAGTTCTATTTTCCAATCTGCATGTCTAAATTTTAAGTTCCTACATGTATATTATTGAAATTGGGGATCAATACCAATGTGCTGAGAATTGTGAGTGATGGAATTTTGGCATGTAAAAAGACTAATGAGAGCACCTGTTTCCAGAACAATGACATCGTTTAGGACTTCCAAGACAGTGCGTTTTACTAGCGATTGTGAGGTTTTTTCGTCTCATTGTTTGCCAGACAAACTTATAAACTTGTACATTGAATCTGTGAAGTTGTTTAATTTTACACATTCCTTATTTACTTTAGGGTCAGCTTACTTCTATTATTCATATTGTATCTATGCTTGTGAGAAACTTCCAGGAGTAGTGAAATAGAAGGAGAAGAAAGAAAGTGTAGCATCCCGTTGAGGATGAAAGTGGAGCATTGATTCTGGAATAGATCTATATGTTCTATAGAAGTATACCGAAGTGATACTATTTTAATTCCCATTGATGTTCATTGAACCTCTTCAGAGCTCTGCATAAGAGGTTTAAGGATTGGATTTGGACACACCATTATTTTTAATGAATTTCGCTCTGACATGCTAAAAAGAGCTGTCAAGATTAGCAGAAAGGCTTCTGTGCTAGAAGAAGTAACTGTGATTTGCTTCATCATTCTCCCATTTTTGTCAGATGCCAAGCTATAATAATTCTTTCTTTCGGCCACTTTATTATTCTTCGATCTTTTTCGTGGAGTCAATATATAATTGACTTGATGCTTCTAATTTCAATTTCGTTCATATGCAGGGGACAAGAGCAATGGGTTCAATGTGATAGCTGTGGTAAATGGAGAAGGTTGCCAGTTGATGTTCTTCTTCCTCCTAGGTGGACCTGTGCAGACAATGCCTGGGACCAAAGCAGGTCAGCAATCGCTTTGCTAACATATGGTGCTTGATGCAGGTGATGAATCAACTTATGGATCTTATACTTTTGTATTATCTGCTATAGGCGTTCATGTTCTGCACCAGATGGATTGACCCCCAGAGATCTGGAAAATCTTCTGAGACTGACTAAGGGTATGAAAAAGATGCATGCGGTGTCTGCTTATACACCGTTCCTCCTTTCTTTTAATGAGAGTAAAAAAATAAGTATAAATGAAAAGCACTTTTGTCCTTCTGGCAGGATTATTGCACAGAACACTGTAGGTTAACCCCCTTATGCTTAAAAATGCGAGCAAGAGTATCTGGAAGGTTATATTGGTAGTTCCATAACAGATTTGGATGTCTATTATGTTTATCCTCCCGAACCAGCATAGCTCATTGAGTTCTCATTACCCTTCCTCGAGTTTCTTCTACTACACGTAGGAAAATTGCGGGATGTTTGTATATACATGCTAAAGCATGTCAAATCTACCCCTGTGATAGAGTCTGTATCATCCAGGAATTGTATAGTCTCCCTTACCAAAGTTAGATTTTTAAGAGTGAGGAATTCCCTGTCCACAATTGTGCAATAATTTTGTGGGTTGCTACATTGACATTGAGGGGCTTGCTTGCTAATGTGGACATAGCATCTTTTATATGTCATCTCATCCACGTTTGCAGAATTCAAGAAAAGAAAACTAGCGACAACCTTCAGGCCGGCCCTGGAGCACGAGTCATCTGGTCTAGATGCCTTGGCCAATGCCGCGATTGTTGGAGATGATGGTGACCCAGGTACAACATCAGTTGCAACGACTACAAAGCACCCAAGGCACCGTCCTGGTTGCTCTTGCATCGTTTGTATCCAACCCCCCAGTGGGAAGGGCAAGCACAAGCCGACTTGCAACTGCAATGTGTGCATGACCGTTAAGCGCCGCTTCAAAACCCTAATGATGCGCAAGAAGAAGCGCCAATCAGAGCGTGAAGCAGAGATTGCCCAGAGAAAACAAGTGTGGGGCTCTAAGGATGAGATTGAAGTTGACAGTACCTCTACTCATCGATCTTCACATCACATTCCTTCGGAAAATGAATCCAGGATTGGAAATGAGTTGGAGTCCCAGAGCCAAACAACCAACTCGGCCAACACATTCGCTGAAACTGGCAAAGGACAGATAAACTTGAATTGCCAACTTGATCTGAATTGCCAACCAGACCGTAACGAAGATCTTAAATTGGGGTCGAGTCAAACAAGTATGATGAATCTTCTTCGGGTGGCTAGCCAGCCGTTGGAGACTTATTTGAAGCAGAATGGTCTCGCGAGTTTGGTGTTGGAGGAGCAAGCAAGTCCAGCAGGTCACATGCAACTCCAAGGTGCTACCACGGACAATGGGGGACAACTTTCGGAGGATCATTGCATTGATTCAGAGATTCAAGAGATGGCTCTGGAAAAGGATGGTGTGGTTGAAAAAACCTCTGATCCAGATCAGGGCGAAGGCGACCCTTAGGGAAGTTCCCAGATCTCCTCTTTATCTTTTCTTTTTCCCTGGTTTGTGAATGTTCGTTAGATTACGGGCTTCTAGCAAATGAGTTATTTTTCTGCTACTCGTTTGTTTCCGTGCTTCATAATAATCAGCACTACGAAAACTAGAGTGCAGAATCATCTAGCTTGCATAGAATACTGGCATCGCGTTCGAAGAAGGTTATGTATACTACAGAAAATAGGAATTTATCGACATCGGGTGCAATGCAATGTAAATTTACCAAATTTCTTGTTACTGACTCCACCCCCAAACCCCCCCTCCTCTCTCACGGTCTCGACTCTCTTGAAATTTACTCATGCATCAATTAACCTTTTTGCCTAAACAAGTGAACACCAACTACTGCTTTACAATAGTATCCTCAAGTTTGCTCCACAAGGGATGTCTCAAGCAGAGCGGGGCTAGCTTTGAAGATACATGCAATGTTGTTAGCATTAGGGGTGAGTGATTCCAAGTTCCTTATAATTTTGTAACTTACCCGTTGGAACATGATCTTCATTTTTTGGAACCTGAAACTTAATCGGAACCTATCCTATTACAGGTTTTAGGATCTATCTATGTTCCATATGTATTTTTAATTGAACGATTACACTGAATCATCACCTTTAATAACCTGTTAACCATCACTTGATGATACAAATCACAACTTATAATTAGATACACAAAGAATATGAAACATTAACAAAATTAAGTCTCAGTCATAAATATTGCCGAAAATGGAAACTCAAATTAGCGGTTTTAAATTATATACTTATTATCGGACGCCATGGGATACAGTAGGATCTCGTGAAGACATAGACCAAGAAAAACACAAAAAACTTATTTTAGGTTTCACCTACTTAAAATCTGGAACCTACCCATCGAAATAGGTTCTTCGATTTTTGGAATCTGAAACATATTCTGCATTCCTTAAAACTTAAAACTACTTTAAGGTTTCAGGTTCTATCTCGAAATCGCTCACCTCTACTTAGTTCCGTCGGTCAAACAATGTTTGAAATCTGCAGAAAATAGGTGGCTCGGTCATGTGGGCCATAAAACAACACCTAATCAAAGAAACACATGCTAGTGCTTTATTCAAAATGATGGGGCAGTACCTTGTGACTAGACCGAGTTCTTTGACAGATAAATTTAGGGTTGGACATCAAGTAATCGTTCATGATCTTCGAGTTCCTCCCAAAGGTGTGTTTGTTTTGATAAAGGATAATATTTTCCCCTTCTAAGGTTAGGAAATTCATTTTCTCAACTTTAAGCATATATATTTTCTTTTATCATAAATAGTTTTTCGTTAATCGATTATTTTTAGCAAATTAAACACGTGAAAGTCCAGAAAACTAATTTACGAGAAAAAATTTCACTCAAATAAACACACCTTATGTTTAATTGAACTTGTCTCCACATCTTATAGTACAGACGTAATTTCAATTTCTTATATCTTTGAAACTCATAGATGTCACGATTTCAAGTAGCTTCCTCTATCCATATATCATGTAGGTATATTATAGAAGGTAGAAATTCTATCTACAAATTGCAAGAACGCCCTCGTAACCCTAAGTATGAATTCACGTTACGAAAACGACATCAATTCGGCAAAATAAACGGATCGATCCGGTAAAACTCGTGACGTGAATTATTGTCTCCGAAAAATCTTAGGCGTAAAGTACTATTCACCTCAAATATATACGCGTATTAATCTGGGAAGTTGGACTTCTCAAAGCACGTGAAGCCCGGTCCGAACACCACTTTACCTCTAAACCCAAAAAAAAAAGAAAAGTGCACGTATATGTCGGGGTGGCTCATCTCAAGAGCCACCGCCAAGTTGGCGGAGTAACGTGCTAGGTCCAAGTTTCTCTTGGTCAAGAATCAATTTTCCTTATTACCATTTGTTCTTCTTTCTTTCTTTTTATTTTTTATTTTTTGTTAGGAGCTGTTCCCGGGTCGCATCGTTGAAATGCCAAAGTCAACACGGACATGGATGAGATTTCTCTAAATTAAGTGGCGACGACACCTAAAGAAACCTTAGCACAAAAGTTTAGGTAAATCAATAAATATTATATATATTTATATATAAGTGGGACCGGGTGGCGTCCATACCGTGGACTCACACCATTGGATTCTCCCCCGCTCTTGAACAAAAACCTCTTCAGTCCTCCAAGTCAAAAAAGACCAACCAACCCACCCGTGCCGGCTTCAATGCATGCCTCTGTATGAATAGCAAAAGTAGACGAGCCATCGGATCATCGTGGGGTTGCAGCCTTTTTTTTTTGTCAAAAGGCTGTGGAAAGTTGAAAAAACAATTGGGAACAGTCTATTTCCAAGAGCAATCAAGATTATTCTCTCTCAAATGGGCATCTAAACACAAAAAATAAAATAAAAAATCAACCATGATTCCTAGCATTTGATTCCGTAAAGACGAACATTGGAAAAAAATAGAAAGAAAGAAAATATAAAAGGAAAAAAAAATTCAAAAGAATTTGCAAAAAGCATCCGCCTCGACACCACAAACCACGTTAGCAAATTCCAGCAAAAAATGGTATATTGGAAAACCGTACAACAAGCTTATGACTATCTGGACAATTTTCCCCACGGAGAAATCTATGTCTTTCTTTGATTTGCCTTAAGATTCTTGGTGTGAATAGATAGTGGTCCTGGCCTCCAATTGGACTTCCCAATCTCATCATCACTGAATTATTGAATTTTTTTTTTCTGAAAAAGGGGAAAGAAAATAAGTTGGACCCTTTTCTGGTGCATGCCCAACAAATAGGTAGAGCCAAGTTTTAGCTCCTAGTCTTTAATACTATGCCATTATTCAAAATACTGACGTCACAAAAAGAGGATATACTCTTACATTCTTGCACCGTGCAATCACAACCGCACGTAGCTAATTGAAGGCCTCCTCTCGATGATTTATCGTCATTTTTTCTTTTTTCTTTTGCATTAATTACTTAATTAGTGCCGTAAAAGCAGGACAAGAATGCCAAAAAGTTAGGCGCCAATCATGTTTGCCTACTAAACTACGTACTGGAAAAAGGCTCGGCGATGGCGCCCCCTCGTAATTACGGGGGTCCGGTGGAGGGCAGTAAGGGAAGTTCGGTTCTTACGAGCTTTTTCATGATGCGAGCGTGCCCCCCATGGTAATAATTCCCCTCACATGAACCCACCGCGCTTGTCCCCACCTCCGCCCGCGTCCGATCACGGCCCTCCCCCACCTCCCATCCGATCTCGCGGTCAGAAACGGCCCGAAGCCCGCGCGTCCCCTCACGCGCCAAGCCCCTTCACGCGCTCTATCTCCGGCCCTTTCTAAGGGAGCTTTTTAGTTACATAATCCGGGAGTTTTAGTGCAATTAAATGAAGTAACGTGCATGAATTATGAATTCCTTTGAAAAATGGAAAAAAGTTTCTTTAAGCTCGTTTTTTCCGATTCCAATCGTACAAAGGTTTGAGATCTTTCTTTGAATCTTCTCGCGCTCGAATTCCTATAAAAATCCGCTTCCTCATCCTTCTTCTCGTCTTTTGTGTTTTTTTCTTGTCGGGTGACCTCCAAAGAAATGGGATATACGATATTTCGTAATCACATAACAGGCATCAAGACGAAATATTGCCACGCCAAGTAGACAGCACTTGAATCGCTCGAGAAAGGTCCAATCTCCCATCACTACTGGAACAAAAAAAACAAGACCCAACAATGCAACGCTAAAGGTTACTGAAAACATGCAAATCACCATGTCGCTCTATGATCACCGTTTCATCATTTTAATACACACACAAATCTCGATACAGAAAATAAGTAGCCGATTGTATTTTGAAAGTACGATAATTGTTTGGGTCTAACTTGAAAATGGAGTGTTGGGGTTAACGATTGCCATGAAGACACTAATTAAGCATTATATTGGAAGAATTAACGTCTCGAAAGGTATAATCTCCATGTTAAACATCGATGAGTTAGTTACCGACCAAAAAGGAAAAAAACTTTAATCAGTTAGTTAACGAAGTTTTTGTAAATTTTTTCTTTTCTAGAAATGTTTTGCGACCGGGTGTCTAGCCACCCGCCACGTCCTCCCTCAGCCGTCCGATGGTCTCTCTACCATCCGGTAGCTCACCAAGAAGGAGCATGATCCGCCACCCGGAGCCCGCCACGTGTCCGTTAACGGCGGTTAAAGGGCAACGTCCCGAAGAAGGTCAACTGCCGAGGGGCAGAGCCGTAATTGAGGCGGGAATTAAAAAGTTCCCGGTGTCGGTTTACTTTTTCGATTTCGATTTAGGAATTTTTCTTTAATGTCGTGTTAGTTCATGAAGTGGATTTAATAAGGTTTTGGAGTCCATTCCACCACACCCGGAAAGAGAGAGAGAGAGAGGGAGAGAGAGAGAGTTTTCAGATAGAGGAGACTTTTTGGAGCTGTGTGAGTTTGAAGTGATCTGAAGAGAGAGAGAGAGAGATCTGGAGAAGAAGGTGAGCAACTCCCGATCGTCTTTGTTCCTGGGAGGTGGTGATTTTTTTCGTTTTTTCCTGTATTTTTTCTGTATTTTTTTCCAGTTTCTGCGTGGTTTGATCGATACCTAAATCTGGGCAGAGAGATCGTGGGTCGAATGTGTTTGTGTGCAGACATCCTGTGTTCTCGATGCTTGTTTCCCTCAAAAGATTCATCGGCTAGATCGTTTCTTTTCCATATTAGGAGTGCGCTTTCAGGTCTTCTGTACTAATTCCTTCCGTTTCTGAGCTGGGTATTCTTGATTCCTCTGTGTACGGATCCACTCCTTTGTTTAGCTCTGGACGTTGAAATACCTTTCTTGCTCTGGTCAGGGACTGTAGTGGACTGGGTTGTGTTTCATTTCTCGTGGTTCTGCTCGTTTCTGGGTTAATCTTGTTTTTCTGGTCGTGACCTTAGAGATTGATCGTCATCGTTCGGAGCTGATTGAATGTCATTTTTGTCTTCGGGAGATCATTAATATGCAGAACCTTGCACATTTTCAGGAAATACTTCGTAGCTTTCGGTGCGTTCTTGCTAAAGCTTTGACCTTTGGGGTTCATTTGTATCTGAAGACTTATAGGTGAACCGACAGATGCCTACATAGTAATCTCCAGTATCGAATGATTTGTGGCTCAGCTTTTTTTTATCTGTAACGTTTGCTCGGAATCGGGGAAATTACCATTTTGAGCCTTCTGGGTGCTCGAAAAAGGACAATTTTTGTGTATTTATAGTTTATGCTGGTTGCGTAACGTCGCAAGGGTTTTTCTGTGTTAGATCAGATATGAGAGTGGATTTTTGAGTATTGGTTTCATGGAGGAATGCTTCCTTTGCTTTTCTTTCAAAGAATCTACATTTGGATTAACTTCACATATCTGTCCCATTAAAAAACTCGACTTAATAACATGTATTTTAATTTGAGCTTGGTTCCCAACTGAGATAAAAGACCAAAGATGTTTCTGCCAAAAGCCTGGTACTTTGAGGTTGCTTTAGCTCCATGTGAGGGATCTTTTTGGGGAATCTGCTTTTTCTTTGTTTGTTCTTTTCCTTCCCTCTGCCTCATCTCTATCTTTCCTTTTTCTCTTTCCTTTGCTAGTACGTAACGGGAGTTGATTGTTTTTGTCAGTTTGATGAACATTCTGTCATACAACTAATAGCCTGTTGTGGTTATTCAGCTAAAGCGGCATCCTTTTTGCCTGTCCACACCAAAGAAGGCTATGAACTATTACATCTGCTGCTGAATTGGAGTAAATGTCGTTCCGCAGTATTGTTCGGGATGTAAGGGATGGGTTTGGAAGCTTATCAAGAAGGAGCTTTGATGTGAGGTTGCTAGGTCATCACCGAGGAAAATCACAGGGGTCAGTGCATGAGTTGCAGGATCAACCTCTGGTTGTACAGAACAGTCGGTGGGCCAGTCTCCCGCCTGAGCTTCTACATGACGTAATTAGGAGATTAGAAGCGAGCGAGAGCACCTGGCCTGCTCGCAAGCATGTTGTTTCATGTGCTGCTGTTTGCAGGTCTTGGAGAGAAATGTGCAAAGAAATTGTTAAGAATCCTGAGGTCTCTGGGAAGATCACCTTCCCAGTCTCACTGAAACAGGTCTGTCTCTAGTGAATAATCAGAATTTCAGTTAATGAGCATGCAATGCTCTGTGCTTGCTTCCCAACGCACTAGAGTATTAATTAACGATCAATTGAGAAGGTGCAGTTGCAACTAATAGTGTTCAAATATTTGCTTCTTGCAGCCAGGGCCTCGTGATGGAACAATTCAGTGCTTCATTAAAAGGGACAAATCAAATTTAACTTATCACCTCTTCCTCTGCCTTAGCCCAGGTAAACTTCAGGCTTGACCGCGCAACACTTCGTATGCTTGGATATTTTAAAGTAATGTGACTCCATTCCATTGCCTAACGTTCATTAATATTACATGTGACATATTCCTATGAATCTAAGGGGATTACTTGTTATAATTGTGACATGTTAGCATTATGGATCCCTTTATTTGTTTAATTTATTATGCATTTATTTCTTCCTCCATACGTGCTGGTGAAAACATTGTGCTGAAGTTTGTGATATTTGAATGACTCACTACTCTTCAATTTTGGCGGCTTGGGATGAGGAGGACATTGACTTGCTGAATTGAATTTCATTAAGCTCAGCGTATTGTTACGGCTTCAAGCATTTTGAGGGAACTTTCAGATGTTATCATAGCAGCCAACGAGCACTTTCCATTTATCGTCAAGTTCTTTTTCTGTTTGCTGGTGTTAGTAGAGTGCCAGCAAACTTCGGATTGATAAGAAGCTAGCTTGAAGCCGTGAACATCTGCTTTCAGATGGTTGCTTGTACAGCTATATTATTTCACGTCTAATAAATCACTACTTAGAATATGGGTATCCGCTTGACAAAAAGAATATGGGTATCGAAAAAATTATGGTTCAAATGCTTGAATTGCTAGAAGATTGTGGTAGTAGTACCACGTGATACATAACTTTATATCACACTTTGGTGGCCATAAATTTCTGAAAGCAAAATGGTACAATTTTGCTCTTATATACTTGGCTGATGTGAGGTTTGCTTTGTATACTGAAAAAGAAATTTGTTGGACTTGCCTAATGTAGATGTTGAGGTTTCTTATGAATATTTTAGATGTTGCAATTTCTTGTTATCCTTGTCTTCTTGCCTGATGCTCCAACTTTGGAGTAATGATTGGTTTATCCTTCTTTCAATGTCCAGCTTTGCTTGTTGAGAATGGAAAATTCCTTCTTTCTGCTAAGCGGACAAGGAGAACAACCTGCACAGAATATGTAATCTCTATGGATGCAGATAATATATCGAGATCAAGTAGTACATATATTGGAAAACTAAGGTGAGAATCTTTTTTCTTGTTTCTATTCTTGGCCTCAGTCGGACATATTTATTGCTTGACAGTACTGCAGTGAATTTCTGCCATTGGCTTTATTGAGTTGAAAAGGTGATGAATTGAAAGGGAAATAAATCACTGTTCATGAGTCAAGCTCATGGAAGACGTGCCCTATTACGTTTTGCTCCTTTCGCCTCTAAATTGTTTACTTCTCTCTGCTAGACATAGTAAGCCTGAGCCTACCCAACTAGTGTTACATTTATAGAAATCGGATTGAATGCCTCTTATTGCTCTGGCAAACAGATTTTCGTTTTTCATATGGGTCTTGTTAATGAGTGCTCCCGTGGCACTTGCGCGATAATGGCGCTATTGCCTTTGTTATCGTCTTCTACACACTTTCCCCAAGTAATCAGGGTGAAGCATGTGAATGTTTCGCTTTAAGATGCTACCTTTGGTCGCCAAATCATACCATACTATAAAGTGATTTTTCTTTCTGACTCTATTTCACTCGTGAAAAGTAGTTTCATTCTGGAAATCTGTAGCTACTGCCACTTGAAATCTTCCATCTTTGTGCAATTGCATGAAAGAAGAAAGGAAACGCTTGGGGCAAGGTTTTAGATACATGGTTAATACGAGTTATATCAATTGCGATGTGAGAAAAGATATTCATACACGTTTCTCTTGTTTCAGGTCAAACTTCTTAGGCACTAAGTTCATAATTTATGACACCCAACCTCCGTACAACAACGCACAGTTATCTCCACCAGGGCGTAGCCGTAGATTTTACTCCAAGAAAGTTTCTCCAAAAGTTCCCACAGGTAGCTACAACATTGCTCAGGTCGCATATGAGCTGAACGTGCTGGGCACCAGAGGCCCACGGAGGATGCACTGTGTCATGCATTCAATCCCTGCCGTGGCCCTCGAGCCGGGTGGTACTGTCCCTGGCCAGCCCGAGCTTCTTCCTCGCTCACTTGAAGACTCGTTCCGGAGCATCTCCTTCTCTAAATCAATAGATACTTCCACCGAGTTTAGCAGTTCACGGTTTTCTGACATCATCGGGCCCCGGGACGAAGAGGACGACGGAAAGGACAGGCCTCTGGTTCTCAGAAACAAGGCTCCGAGATGGCACGAGCAGCTGCAGTGCTGGTGCCTCAACTTCCGCGGGAGGGTGACTGTAGCTTCAGTCAAGAATTTCCAACTGATAGCTGCAAATCAACCGTCTGCCGGCGCGCCAACACCATCGCAGCCCCCACAGTCTGATCACGACAAGATCATTCTCCAGTTTGGTAAGGTCGGAAAGGACATGTTCACCATGGACTACCGGTATCCTTTATCTGCATTTCAGGCATTTGCCATTTGTCTGAGCAGCTTCGACACCAAATTGGCATGTGAATAGACGGCAAAGGGCGAGGGAACGGAATCTCTAGCGAAAACGATTTGTGTCAAGAATGATAACGTCGACATTAAGAGTTATTAAGAGTTACGGCCAGGGATTGTGCGCAATCACTGGACAATCCATGATAGTTTTAACTCCTTATTAAGTGCACAAGCTTGCATGCTAGGGAAGGGGTCCTCTATTTCTTTCTCATCCTCAAGTCCCTTCATCTTCTTCTTCTTTCTAATCTTTGCAGTGTAGTTTCATTTTAAAGTGGGCATCTGTTCCTTACTGGTATTGTTGTACCTGTAACTGTTCCTTTAACGAAGGAAGAAAGTGAAGATTGAACTTGGTCTTTTCCCTTTATGGTAAAGCTCAAATTGCCATGACTTGTGAGGCTTGAGCGGCGTGGCATTTGTTCTTGTTTGATTCCGTACGGAGCTCGTGAAGCCGATAATTATTTAATCGGCTTTTAAATGTCGATATCTATTGATGATATTTGTCTAAAATCCGGAAATAGAGATAATTATTTAAGATGTGAAAAGTCATAAATGAATTATGTGCAATTATGTAAAAGAGTGAAAATCATGTCGATGGGCAAGATGACGGGAGTTACTTTAGACATGAAGTTATCCAAAATTTATCGTGCCATGATGCAGTATAATCCAGACTCTACTTTCACTAGCACCGTAATGGAGGCGACGATGACGGACTGGCTCACTTGAAATTAGCAGTAGTCATGGTACAAAACGAATGTAATGGAGGCGACGATGACGGACTGGCTCACTTGATGGTACAAAACGAACGTAATGGAGGCGACAATGACGGACTGGCTCACTTGAAATTAGCAGTAGTCATGGTACAAAACAAATATAATGGAGGCGACGACGATGGACTGGCTCACTTGATGGTATAAAACGAACGTAATGGAGGCAACAATGACGGACTGGCTCACTTGAAATTAGCAGTAGTCATGGTACAAAACAAACATTATGTCACGCGTGTATAAATTTCTTACAAAAAAACTCGAGGGAATCACCAATGCGGATAGCTCATCTCCAAACTTTTATATACAAAGAATTTTGTTCATTCAACATTTAGTATAGCTATAATATTTGCTCAGCATAATTTAGATATTAAGTATGTTTTAGCATTGTCCAATGAGAAAAATCAAGACCCTCCATTGGAGGGAGGAAAGGCTTGGGCCCAAATCTTTACCCGACCCGGTCGAGTCTATGGAACCCTAATTGGCGCAGCGTAAAGATAAAAACCCGATTCCCTCTCGTTCTTGCGCTCCCCATTGCTTGATGAGATGATTCTCTTCCTCGTCCTTGATCTCAATTCTTCATCCTCTGTATATATCTTTTGTCATTCTTGGGAAATTGTAGTAAGAAATGCCCGATGATGTAGAACTTCACAAGGTGCTGAGCGGTTCCGGTGGCTTCATCTCTGGGCGCCTTCGTTCATCACCGGAACATTGCATGCACCCACGCACGTTCACGCACTCGCACTCGCACTCGCGTTCACTCGCCTGGTGATGTGCGGAGGCTTTTGAATGGCACGCCATCATGGTTTGAACCGCGAATGATGCTCGAAGCTATGAGATCTGAGGGGGCTTTTTCTGGGGTTTGTCGTTTCATTGGTTGTCGCAAGTTTTCTGCTTGATTTGGGCATTGCATTTTACTCATCTTATCTGATTTTCATGTCAAAGCACGTACTTGAATCAGTTCTCTGGGATTGTGTTCGAACCTCGGAGCTTTATCAGTTACATTCACTTGTAATGAAGTGACTTCCCGCTTTTTATTGGCCTCCTTTTCCCCGTCTGTGTGTGTCATCGGAGGTTAGAGATTTCTCGGTGGTTTTCGGTGAGGAGAGTTTTAGAAGGTAACCAATTTAGTCGGCGGCTCATGAATTGGGCTTCCCTCTGTTTGTGCATTCTCATGCTCACTCTCTTTCTTCTGCCCTATGATGGAAACTCTGAAATATTGAGTGGTTGCATGGTTACCATTCATTACTAGCCCACCCGTTGTCGCGACAGATGACCTCTCTGTATGCGTGTGCTTGTGCTTGTGCTTGTGCATGTGCGTCTGTGTGTGTTTGAGTGATTGTGTGAGTGAGGGCATCTTAGTGGCATATTGGGTGGGCTTTTGATGAGTGCCATGTGCTTTACACCATGGATGATTGTTCAAAAGCTATGAGATCTGAGGGCTTTTCTTCACAATGTCATTAACAATTTGGGGCCTGATTTGATTTTGACCTGGCCTCTTATTAAGTGATCATCCACCGCTCTGCTGGCGAAATGGTGATTTTTGCTTGATGAACTTGCTATTTGCTTCGTCTGGTGCGACAATCCTGCATTTAAAGTTTTGTGATAATCTCAAATCTTCTTCTTTCAACATAACATTTCTCAGCTTTTGTAATTAAAATATTTGCTTAGATCTGCAGTTTTGACCTGATTATCATCAAAGATAATGCCTATAATATATTGAATTAATTGTGTACGACATATAGTTTTTATTCCTAGTCTCTCTTGAAAAAGTCGTCTGCCCCATGATTAGAGGATATTCTGTGGTAGTTTCTGTAACGTTCATTATGAGCCACCACATCATTGTGGTAGTGGTGTTGGTGGTGCTGGTGGTGGTGCTGGTGCTGTCGTGGCTGATCTTTATATTTTCATAAGATGTGGGCAGGCTTGCAGTGAAAGTTATATGCTAACTGCCAGTACTTATGGAACTATGAGGGCTGATTGGAATTATGGTTTCATGTCTAAACTGTTACTCTGCTGATACGGGTTCTCGGATCACATACTGAAACTACGGTGATGTGGAACTCAAGCCTTTTCTCAAATTTGACAAGTTTTTAATAAGAAAAAAATACTTCATTTTCGTCCTAGACAACTTTGCAAAAAAAAAATCTTTTTTTTTTATTAATGTGATTGTTCTTCTTACGAAGCACAAGGGAGGCAGAAACAAATGAGAGAATGTGATTCATTGTAGAGATCTGCATGCTCTGGATGCGTGAACGTCCTATGAAGTGTTAACAATTTCACCAGTAATGCGACTTCGCAGACTGTTGCTTGTCTTATTTGGTCATGACATTTCATGAGGACACCTAGCTTGCTTGTGTTTCTTGCTTTTGCATGTTAGCAGTCCTTCCCTTATGCTGGTGTCCTTTCTGGTTCTTGGCGGCGTTGCCATTGCTAAATTTGACAGTCATGAATCGTGCACCATTTTGTTTTCTAGTTGGGAGCTTGAAAAGGACTGCAGAAATGACAACCATTCACAGATAGAAGAAAGTTGGGCCGAGGCGATTGAGGTTGCTTGGAAGGTTCCTAATCCTAAGTTTTGGTTTTGACTTTTGGAACCTGGACGTAGTAAGCAGCGGTGGACCGATATGAGATTGAGAAGGAAATTGGATATGCTGGTTCATGAGAAATTAAGGAACCGACTGAACTTCCGTGTCTCCCAGACTGATGAAGTTAGATGAGAAATGATAGGCTAAGAGCTTACTTGGTCAGGGCTTGTGCCTGTTGTCGATTCCTATGGAACTAGTAGTGCTTCGCACGATGTAGCTGCTGCTAATACTTCATTGTACATTGTTAAACTCTCGTTAGAGCTTGTAATGTCTCATTTTAATGAATTCCCAACTTTACAGAGGAAAAACGGTTATGTCAATGTTGCAACTACTGCAGCTTTTTTGTCTCCTTTACTATCATTTTGGAGCATTGGGTGTCGGCTGACAATCGACTAATCTCCTCTCACATGTCCCAACAACGTTGGTATGATTGTGTATCGAACAGAGAGGCTTTAGATAGATTCAAAGATAGAAGTAAAAGTATTCCAGGTATGGGTTTTTTGAGGGGATAAAACCAAATCTCTTGAATGCTTAGGACATTAACCTTTCGGGGGTAAAACAAAACCCACCCTGTGACGCTTTTTACTACTGGAAGATCTCTAGTTTGCTCCTGGAGACAGAACAAATCCCTAACCTTAATTGTGTCGCAAGAGACGTGTGACAAGAACCGAACCACGTTGTATTCACACGTTGCTTGGGTAGTCTGCCACGCACCACAACTGGATACCGGCGGCCTTTTAGTAAAAGAATATATGGGTGTGTGTACTGTTCGTGGATACGTGATGTTGAATGCTGATTACTGTCTAATGCATAGTGATGTTTCATTTGGACACGAAGCAATTGTGTGTGATGGTGCACCCGTTATCGAGCAAATCAAGAACGTCATACGCGATTTCTTGTTATACATTTGACAACAAAGAAGAAAAAAAGAAAGCGAAGGAAAGAGAAATTGAAAGCTGGACAGTGATCCGTTGTTAGAAGATTAGATGCTTTCTTAGGAGGACGAAGGAGTGCTAGGGATGATCGGTTCAAGGATGGGTCGATTCTTAACTATCTTGACTGTAAGGTCACTCTTCAAACCACGTGAATCCCAATGTCAATGCTGCCTCCACAGTTCTTAACTATCTTGACAGGGGACTAGAGCAAGAAGCCATTGTCTGATTTATTATGAATTGACATCTTCTAAGAAAGCAAAGGGAGTTGATGGCTGAACTTATGGATTTTTCTTCCCACTTGACGATACAAAATTAGAAAAATGACGTTGATTGATGAGTTGAACGTCATGTGCTCATTTAGCCATCAAGTCATTAAAATGCACTTAAATCGATGTGTCAACTTATCAAGAAATGAACTTACGATGTGACTTTTATCTTCTTAATTTTTTAGAAAAAGATATTCAAATCATCATCTTATACATTTGCGCATGTAGCGTGATCAAGCGAAAAAGAAGGATTCACACGTGGCCTCGGCTATTTCCTCAATGTAAGAGACAGAATTGATGAGTTTCGCTGGTGGAATTGCTATGGGGTCTTGATGTCTACACGAACGAACGCAAATTGAACACGCAAGTCCAATCTGGATTTGGATTTACCCTCTCGTTTTCTCTGAAGTCGACTGACAAAAGTGGAAGGTGGGCTTCCTCCGTTTGGATTCTCGGACGCCGGTCGAGAGCCAATCAGTAAAACCCAAAAAATGGCCGGCCAAGATGTTGACTTTGAACGGGTCAAACCAACTCAGGACCAGAGGAGAGAACAAACGTGCATATCGATGTCACCTCCTCCTCCTCCTCCTTCTAGAAAAACCGAAAGCAATTTAAGCAAATGAGCATCGCCGCCGCCGCCGTCAAATCATCCGAGCCCGCCACGACTCGGAGACTCCGACTCAGTCAAACCTCCTCCTCTCCTCCCACAGTCCCACTACATTGGGGGCGGCATCCATCTCCATGGACCATGACCCGCGGGGGATCTCTCCCTCATCTTCTGAATTTTCGTAGGAGTTCGTCTGACGTGGCGAGCACCAACACGTCACCACCTGGGGGACCCTGACCAAAGTCGCTGGGGGTGTATCGAGAGACATCGACGGTCAGTAATACCGAAGGATCCGACGGCTGAGATGTCGTGTCGATCAAGATTCTCCGGGATCTGCTCTTCTTCTCCTTTTTCCGCAATGACCATGTATGGAATTTTTGGAAATTAAATATGGAATGGATTATCAGAAGAAAAAATGCGAAAGAAATTAGTTTTTTTTTTTTAAAATTATGAAATTCTGGCTGAATAAAGTAATAGAAAGCCTTTTCAGACAATCCTTGCCGGACAGCTGAATAATGAACATTTGTCTGAATTTCCACCGTTTATCAGCTAAAATTAACATCATCATCATCATCATCTCTCTCTCTCTCTCGCTCTCTGCGTAAAAATTGAATCTTTCCTCTATCAAGCAATAAGAGAGAATCCTCTCCTTCAATTGGGTCTCTCTCTCTCTCGAAAAGCGCTGCCTTTTGCCCTAATTTTGGATGAACCCACCTGATTGCGCCGGCTCGATTCGTTGCGACACCGCTGTTTCTTCTCCGGCGAATCGCATCCGATTCGATTTGATGCAGTTTTCGAAACCTTCCATGTGAGAGAGAATGCACACGCCGGATTACCAGGGCTCCCACATCGGCCGCTCCATCCTCAGCCTCCGCCGCGACCAGGCCGCCGCCGCCCACTCCATGGACCCCCACCACCGCGACGCCTCCGCTCAGGACCTCGAGCTCGAGCTCGGGGCCTTCCAGAGGCAAGTCGCCGACCGCTTCCTCGACCTCTCCTCCGCCTCCGCAGACGACCTGCTCTCCCTCGCCTGGGTTCAGAAGCTCCTCGACGCCTTCCTCTGCTGCCAGGAGGAGTTCGGGGCCATCCTCCTCAACAACAGGGCTAATGTCGCGAGATCGCCGGCCGCGGAGCGCTTGCTGGCCGAGTTCCACGAGAGGAGCGTGAAGGCGCTTGACGTCTGCAATGCCATAAGGGACGGGATTGAGCAGATCAGGCAGTGGCAGAAGCTCCTGGAGATCGTGATGTGCGCTTTGGGGAATCGGAGGAGCTTGGGGGAGGGCCAGTTTCGCCGCGCAAAGAAGGCCCTCATCGATCTGGCCATCGCGATGCTCGACGAGAAGGACTCCAGCACGACGATAGGGCAGAGGAATCGGTCCTTCGGCCGGAGCAATGCTTCGAGGGATCAGCGGTCGATCGGCCATTTCCGATCCCTCTCTTGGAGTGTCTCCCGGTCCTGGTCTGCGGCGAAGCAGATTCAGGCGATTGGGAACAATTTGAATCCCCCGAGAGGTAATGAGATTGCGGCCACGAATGGGCTCGCTGTTCCAATTTTCACGATGGGTATGGTTCTGTTGTTTGTAATGTGGGCTCTCGTGGCCTCCATTCCATGCCAGGATCGTGGTTTGCAGGTCCATTTCTCGGTCCCGAGGCAGTTCGTTTGGGCTGCGCCGATAGTTTCTCTGCACGATAGGATTATGGAAGAGTCGAAGAAGCGGGAGAGAAAGAATGCTTGTGGGTTGATGAGGGAGGTTTATCAAATTGAGAAGTACTCGAGGTTGATGAGTGATATGGTGGATTCTGTTAATTTCCCATTGACGGAGGAGAAAGAAGGCGAGGTGAGACAAAGAGTGCAGGAATTGGGGCAGGTGTTTAGGGTGGTGAACGATGGGTTGGATCCTTTGGAACGCCAAGTGAGAGAGGTGTTTCACCGGATTGTGAGGAGCCGAACCGAGGGAGGTTCCTCCAGCTCTACTTAAAGTTCTTCACAAATGTGTTCTTGTAATTTGCTGCTGGGAAGGATTTGCCTTAATAGATTCATCAAGTTTAAGGAAGAGGAAGAAATGGAGTGAACAGAGTATGATCAGGATCATGTATAAAATGGGACAAAAAAAAAGGTATAAGGAGGTTATTTGTACTTATCAATGGACATATTTGTGTCAGTAGAACGATTTAGGATTCGAAAATGGAGCCCTTAGGTTCCATTTGCCGCTCTTCAGCTTGTGTTGGATTATTGAATCAAATTTCCTTAGTGTATTGCATTCCCGAGCTGTCTGGTTCTCCGTCCAGTTTCGCAATGTGCTGGGGTACGTATTACATGCTATATGGCTGTTGGATGTTCAATCGTTTTCTGGCTTGCAGTGCAATGGCCGGTAATGTCTAGTATAGCGAATTGGTCTTAACTTTTCACGATGACTTAAATGAGAGCATATGTGAAGATGTTTCAGTCCGTGTGATTTCAAGCTTCTAATTCTGCATATAATCTATGTCGATGGAGTTTTATATGTTAATATTCGGGCTCTAAGTGGTCATTTATCATTTGGAGGTAGCTGACCCTTTTGCTTCTCTAATCTGAGCACGTGACCCTGTGAGCCATTTCCAAGTGCTGACTGTTGGTGAAGTGGCATGGCATCATCGGCAACTCCAGCATCAGTGTTGTTTGCACAGTCTCTTTTTTTTAGGGCACTTGATAAGGTCGTTCTTCATTTTTTTTCCTTTTTCCCCACTACCAATTTCTTGATGCACATATAGCAAAGTGTAAATGTCATTCTTCTATGTTTGTAAACATTCTAGCGGATTTCGTGACTTCTGCAATAAGATAGGCAACTTTCAGTTTTCTGTGCTAGCGAATTCGATAAACTGCTTTTCATGCTTTTTTGTAGGAATCTGACTCTGATTATTAAATGTTTGGATCAAATAGAGTCGAGGGTCATGAATGTAAAGAGCAGTAGAAAATTCATTGTCTGTCATTTCTGACCGCGAAAGGAAATGATCGATCTGGAATATGGGATTCTAGAAGATAGGGTTCTTCTTTCCAGTCAGCCCAGTTGAAATCAAATGAAGACATCTTTAGGAGAATCAATGCAATTAATGAAGCAAAATCAAGAATGAGGTTAACGTGGGAGGACATAGCCCTAGGTCACAAGCCTGTCAAAGACAATTGCTTGTGGAAAAATGAGGCGCCCTTCGGTGGAAATGTCTCCGTAGGCATTTTTAGTGCACTTGTAAAAGGAGGTAATTGATTAAGGGTGTTTCTTCAGCGCCGCGATAGTTTGCACGACAATCCAAGACTGTCTGATAAAAAGTATAATGTCAATTATCTGATGATGAAGCACCCCCATTTGGATGGCAAATTTATCGTGCAAAACAACATGGCACCATAGAAGAAGCGCAGGATTAACATAGTTTCTACATGAGTGAATTACAGAGAATCATGCGCAAACACGAGAACTTGCCTACAATATGAAAGATTGGATTGATGTTCATGTTCACAGGCTGTCTCCCTGTTACCCGGACGGGTGGTTGATCATTAGCGTGGTGATCTACAGAGTCACTCTTGAACTCCACTTGAAGAAGGCCAATTATGTCAAGCTTTACTGGCACTATTCAAATTCCTCTCTGCAACTTGAGATTACTGGCTAATAAGTAAACCCTTTTATTTTCCACTTTTTAAGTATGAAGAGCCATGTATATTAGCACGCAAGTTTCATCAAATGCAGATTTTTTGCTTCAGGTGTTCTTTTTAGGAGCTTGCTTCAGTGTTTGGAGATGTAAGCTTCAAAAGTGATCTCAAAGTCGTGGCCTCCCCATTGTGATTCAGTCACAAGCAATGTGACCTGAGATTAGAGGAACATAGTATCTGGAAGCACACGATAGGAACTTCTCATTTTTCAAATCCAACGTTGTAAGATTGTTGGCACTGATGCTGATGTTTCTAGTGCTCTTAATATGACCGGTTGTCTATCTGGGGCAGGACCGCTAGTAGTGCCTGAAGTTGGATCTTTTTGCAGTTGGGTCCTCGATCTGAATTTTGAAGTTTATACTCCTTGAACTTCACTTTTTGCGCCATTATGGCCCTCGACCTGCATTTGCATTGAACCTCTATTGGAATTCTCATACCTTACGGATTGCAGATGCAGATTTTCCGTCTGTTTTTTCAAAGCTAAGGCTGTTGCTCCTAGCATCGGTTTACGTAAAACCTACTTTCCCAGTATCAGATTACTCGATCTCTTCTGTCTCCTCTAATTTCCATTCTACGCAATGTATTTTCGTGGTAATGCGACTCGATGCAGGTTCTATGTTGGGGGGCCAACTAAGTTGTCGCTGTTGCAATAAGTTGCATCATCAACAAACGCTATCAGAACCAATGTCATTGTCAGTGTTAGTTAAAAGGCAAGTTCTAGGAGGACCAAATCACTATCTTATCCTGTACTATAAGTACTTGGGGTTAGGGCATGGGTGTTGGGTGGAATGTGAAGCTGTGAGCATCTTGGAAATGCCCATTTGCAAGTTTAGGAGGGTCCTCTTTCTTTCTTCACCGTTGAAAAGCTGAATGATTTTTATCAAAGCTATTAATGTATATACAGGTGGCCCCCTTTGTTACAGTATATTATTAGCTGTGTGTGACTGTGGATGAATCCCTTCGCTTTGGTATCGGTTGAGAGATTCTTCAGCTTCGTCGACATTGTGTGTTGGCACAGTGGGACATCCGAGAAGATGTTCCAGTGCCGGACCTACATATTAATGGTCCAGGCTCGAAATTGCATCTCTCTTTGATAGGAAATTCAGATCTGAGTGATTCTCTCGCCAATTCGTCGATGCTCTGACGTTTGAATTTCTGTTTTCCCGCGTGTAGGAAGGTTCAGGCATGGACTTGCCCTTTTTTCTCTGGGGGAGCAGTGGTTGGATCGCTGTGTTGGCATTTAATCGCGTGAGATTATGTATTGTACGTGGGAAAAGCGTTTACGAGTGCATTATCGCTCGCACATGCACACGCACGTGGCTGTGCCGTGTACTATGCATTGCCCACTTACGTCGATGCAATCCGTAATTGTAGAAGACTTCCGTGGCATTGATGAAGCAAATGGTTATGCAGACGCCAGCTGAGGAAAAGGAGACTTTGTACTTAATGTCTCTATGCTTAGCTGAGAAGGCGAATTGCTTTTGAACACCATACCAGATTTGTTTCTGTAGCACCGGGTGTTTCGAGGGACAGTAGATGCTCGTAGTCGAAAGTACAAAAACTTTTCGAGTAATGCATACGGAACATAGCCATTGCAGCAACTGAAAGTGCTTAATTTCATTTTTTGGGGAAGTTACATGCGCAAGATAAAGATTAGATGAACTCAATTCTGAGTATGAGCACAAGATAGGTTCTTTATAACTCAGAAAATACTGAACGATCTTTAACTAATGGCACTAAACTGCCTGGATAGTTCATCTTTCATTAAACAGCATACTGACAATCACTGTCATAACATTGATTTTCTAACACTCGGATGTTTTCTCAGACTTGATAAGACTTTTTCAGTGAAAAATGACATACTTCGATCGTCTATAAAACAAAGGCCGAGAGAAACGGGAAGCGGGAAATTCAATTTTTCTCGCTGCGCATTTGCTAACCTGCGCTCTGGTTGATGAATCTGAGGATTACTTGGAAACTTTGAGAGTCATTTTAAGCCCTGAATGGATCAAGTAAGTGATCATTCAGAGCCTTCAAGTATGACTGAGCTTAAGCCGGATTTCATGAAAGTGATCGAGAAGCATTATCTACAAGTGCTTCTTGAAGGATGGTTCGTCAACGATCTGTATGCAGTCGAATTATCAAGATCAGTTGATGGTGGACGTGAATGGGAAATCGATGTCATAGAAATGAAGAATTGGAATCTTCAACAGTTTCTAGAGCGGCTTTGAAGTCCTTCATCTCTAATCACTCTGCAATGTGTTCATTTGGACAAACAAAAGAACGAGTGGTTTGACTGCAAGGAACCTCCATGTAACCTTTGTTGATGAATCAGTTCCATTTACTTTCCCCTAGTAATGTTGACCGGCTTTCGTCGAAGTCTACAGATTTAACAAGCCTCGGCAACTGTCCTGATTTTTTTTTTCTAGAGCAATCATTGATATTGCTTGCAAGAAATCAGATTTAGCAGACAGAGAGCATGCAGATTTAGGTGGTGATCTGGTGTTCACCTTTTACAATAAATGTAAGAAAGTAGAGATGCCTTTACAAGTTTGATCAATAGGTACTTGCTCATGAATTGCAAACTGGAACTCAGATACTTCAGAGAGAAAAATGCAGACATTCCACTTCTTTCTTACAATTTAAGACAGTTGTGCATGCTCCTATGCAGTCTCTTACAGAAGAATCGGATCGAAGAGAGAAGCATGAACTATCCATTAGTTCATTTTTAAAAGTACTCGACCAAGTATCGTGGACATGGCCATATTTTCTGTTTCATCTTGCTGCCTTATTGCAGTATCGGGTATGGTAGTTACATGAAACAGTTTTATGCATTTGCCAACTCTGGTCAGTGGCATGAATTAACTTCCTGCATTAGTTTTCAATAATCAAATAATCAGATGAAAGATTAATAGAGGCTGTATAATTGTTCATCTCTTGGCCCTAATCAAGTGAATAGCAAGCACTATAAGAGAGACCAGCAATGCAGACCCAGCAACACAAGGAGCACATATCTTGATCTTCTTGCGTTTCTTTGGCTTGCTCTCCACTTTCCCCGGTTGTTGATCATCTTCAGGTTTTGTTAACTGAGCCTCCACTTTAGTTCCCTCCTCTTGCAATGGCCTTGGCACTGGACCTTCTGCGGGAAGTTGTTGACTTGCTGATGATGTATGTGGTAACTCGCATTCTCGAGTGGCTTCTTTTGTCTGAGGCTCTTCAATAACTCTGGAATTTTGCTTTTCGTGGTCAAATGCCATCTGCTGATTAGAAATGGCGGGCATCGATTCAGGTTGCCTTTCCCTTATCTGAGCTTTTGGAACATCATCGGCAGCAACTTGAGCCTGTAATTCCCTCCCATTAACCCCTCCTTCCTTATCCTCTTCTACTCCTTTCATTTCCTTAGTTGCATTGTCCTTATGTTCCTCCTCAATTCGACCTCGATCATCCTCTAATTCCTCAACTTCCTCAATTACGTGCCTGGAAACCCCCTGAACCATTTTGGGCATGAGAACTGTGAGAATCGCTCCATCTTCATCGAACTTTGCTGTGATCTTATCTAAGACCACCCCCCCCGGAATTTTGAAAGTCTTTTTAAACCCTCTCAATTCCACCTCCTTTTTGTGCAAGATCCACCCCTGCATCACCTTCTCCTGCACAGCCTTATTTGCACTGATTGTTATGCGAGTCCCGTCTTCGTTTATTTTTATGTCAATCTGCTCTCTTCTGTATCCTGCAACAATTCAGTTTGAATCTTCTATCTAGTATTTCGTGACAAACAAGAACTGTAAACAAAAGAAATAAGTTCAAATGCGTGATAAAAGATAAAGTGCCTGGTAAAAGAACCTTTGAGATGTGCGGTGAGGATGAACTTGCTTTCGATTTCCCTAGACAAGAAAACGATTCCGCCTCCATCCTTTGCAATGCGAACATCAGCCATGGAGCTGATATCATCTCGAGTTTGTGTGATCTTGAGTCCTAATTCTAGCTCCATCACTTGTTCCTTAGAATGGTTAGATCGGTCTCAAATTGGCAATTTGAAGAAGCAAGCATCACGAGCATTGTTGTTGCAACGGAGGAAAGGACCTATTCGTTGCTTCTTGATAAAACTCTCTGGGATTCAGGCAAAGAACCTTTGAGTTGATTTTTTTTTTTGCGGCATTCACACTCCATTTCTTTGTGCAAAAGCATACAGCTTTCTGTCTAGCGGCAGAGACAAGATGGGCCCGTGTCAGAAAGGCAAGACTACCATGGTAGAGAGCAAAATTGGGGGTTGTCTTCACAGACTCCATTCGAATCTTTACAGACCTTTCGTAATAATCGAATTCGAAGCCAACGTACTAAATTTTTACAACCCCCTCTCCAGACCAGATAGAACTGCCAATTGGGGAAGCAACTCATGAAAATCTAGTACTTCTTACCTGAACTCTGATGCCCACTACTTTGATATTTTCTTGCAGACTGCATGCAGCTACTCTCTCTCTCTCCTATTATGCTACCTTTGTCTAAGCAAATAACTGCCACTGCCGCTGCTACAGCAGCCAGTTCGACAAGATGTTTCACCACTGCAGCGATCGAACTCTCCTTACCGAGCTGTTTTTGGCTTCTCCACTGCAGGAACCACTTTCTCCATGAGCTGCAAGGATTTAATATCAAGGAAAAGAAAGAAGCATTCTTTTGTCCTGATCAGTTCTCAAAAATCAGAAAGCTGCCTGGATAGTTCATCTTTATAACTCAGAAAATACTGAACGACCTTTAACTAATGGCACTAACTGCCTGGATAGTTCACCTTTCATTAACATTGATTTTCTAACACTCGGATGTTTTCTCAGACTTGATCAGACTTTTTCAGCGAAAAATGACATACTTCAATCGTCTATAAAACAAAGGCCGAGAGAAACGGGAGGCGGGAAATTCAATTTTTCTTGCTAACCTGCACTCTGGTTGATGAATCTGAGGATTACTTGGAAACTTCGAGAGTAATTTTAAGCCCTGAATGGATCAAGTAAGTGATCATTCAGAGCCTTCAAGTATGACTGAGCTTGAGCAGGATTTCATGAAAGTGATCGAGAAGCGTTATCTACTAGCGCTTCTTGAAGGATGGTTCGTCAACGATCTGTACGCAGTCGAATTATCACGATCGGTTGATGGTGAACGTCAATGGGAAATCGATATTGTAGAAATGAAGAATTGGAATGTTCGACGGTTTTGTTAGAAATTGAGCGATCGAAATAATAAAACAGACAGAACAGAAAAATGAATCGGACACCGGATTTACGTGATTCTGTGGTAGTGACCTACATCCACGGAGAGAGTAGAACGAAATTCCACTATAGATCCAGCGATACAACGAAGATTACAATCACACTCCAGTCATTCAAACACTCTTAGTATTTTTCAAGCCCCAATTACATCCAATAACCCACTAGTGTTTAGCCCCACAATTCATTTACAGAAATAATCTCTCAATCTCACGAAAGAATTCACAAATCTTATGCTAAGATTTAATCGGTTTCGACATTTGAATACTTAATGTAATTCTACGAACAAAACCCACAAAGAGAACCCACTGCCAAGCACTTGCTTGAGAAACAACGCTTCAATCCAAGCACTCATGTATGGCGCTTCAAGTCTGCATCATATATATATTAGACGAGCCAAAGTTACCGCCCAAGAGAAGGAAACGGAATCCCACTATAACTCGGTCAACATCTTGGACTTTCCTCCTTTGGCCATGACTTCAAATAACACATAAGATAATTTCTCGAGTTTTCAAAACAAACATTATCCAATCTTGACCACATCTTCAACGTAAAAATAATATCCATTATCTTTCTTTCCTCAATATTTCAGACGTCCACATAAATCCATTTCAAGGTTTTGTTCGAGTTATTTAATTTGGCTTAAATTCGAGATATATTTTAACAATCTCCACCTTGATTTGACATTTGAGCCAAGTTACAATTGCTTCGCAAAATTTTGAATTTTGCTACTCCAATGGGCTCAATCGCCACAAACATCTTCCAAGTCCAAGCCGCGCTTGAACTTTGCTATAACCGTAGATCTCATCAGAACACTAACTCCACATACACCTTTAACTGCTCCATAAGAATTATCCGACACAACCTCCTTTACCATAGATAAAGCAAAACCATCATTACATCTATATCTGTTGGAAGATCGATCATGTACCTTGTCAATATCAACAATTATAGTAACCGTTGACTCTATAAGCTCCACCTCGCTACAAGTTCCATCTATGTCAATTATCTCGCTAGTTCCTCAGGAGTTTCTAGTTGCAACTCTATCTCAAGCTAAACACTATTCAGATCCGTACAAGCACTGCCATTAACACTCCTAGCTCGAAGTAGTGGAGATTCGTCAAATGAAACTTCTCTAATGACAACAGATGAATTTAATTCTGGGCACCATAATCGATAAACTCGCTCACCTTGTATATAACCTAGAAATATGCACTTTCTTGCTATTCCATCGAGATTACCATCATTAACTCAAACATAATATAAGTAACTAAATATTCTAATAACTAAATAATTAGCAATGTTACCTGACTACACTTCTTCGGAAATCCAACATCCAATCGCAGTCGATAAGGATCTATTTATCAGGTAACTTACCGTACTAAGCGCATCAATTAGGAATCTCCTAACCAAACAGCACTAGAAAGCATTTTATGAACCATCTCTAGTAATGTTATGCTCATCAACTCTGCAACATGTTGTGATTTATTGGTGTTAGTGCGGTGTCTCACTTTGCCTTCCTTCATGCAGAATTTATTTAACAACTTCGAGCAAAACTCCATATTATTGTCAGTCCGCACATGCTTGATCGTTTTACTAGTCTCCTTTTCAATCAAAGCTCTTAACTGTCCGATCCTGACAATAGTATCAAACTTGTGCCTTAGCACAAACACCTAGGTCTTTCTTGAGTAATCATCAACAACTGTTAGCATAAATCTGACACTCTACCTTGAAGAAAATCGCGACAACCTTTGAACATTAAAGTGAATAAATTTTGCAATCTCCATGATTTCTTTGACAGTCGTACTAAACTGCACTTTCCGTCGTTGATCTAAATCACAGCCCTACATACATTCAATTTGTCAGTAATATAACCACATAATAAATTTCTTTCACTTAGAGCTTTCAGGCTTATCTCACCAATATGTCCCAAACGCATATGCCACAATTCAGATTCTCAAACAGATGCATTCGACGTCTCCGTGATGAATTCTATCACTATCTCACCTTAAAGTTCATATAGGCCATTATATTTGATTTCTTTCATGATCACCAAGGCACCTCGACCAATTTTTAAAATTTCACATTCTAAAGAATATCGACACCCAACTGAATCCAAGGCACTTAAGGAAGTCGAACTCTTTTTCAACTCTAGAACACGTCTCACTCTAATCAATGTCCACACAATACCACCATAATCCATTCGTCAAAAGATGAATCATCAGTGACAGACAAAATATAATCAACATTATTCAAATTACAATCAGCTACAACTGCAATATCATTAGTAGACTCAACTCTAATTTCCTTACGCTTCTCATTTTTCAACTTAAAGTAATCCCTTCTAAAATGCCTTCTCTTGCCACAATTCCAATAGACAACATCACTAGTTCTGGACTAACTACATTTGTTCAGGTTCATACTATTTCTACTAACACGAATACCAATTCTTCATCTATTTTCACCTACTAAAGTAACAGATGTAGATTCACCAGATTCTTTTCTACGAATGCCCTCACTTAGTATCAAATCTCGAATCCCATCAAACGCCAAACTAGTTGACCTAGAAAAATTACTAATAGTAATAACAGTAGTATTCCAACTATCAGGCAATGAAGATAATAGAATCAAAACACATACCTCTTTATCAAAGTCAATCTCATTTGAACTTAATTGACTAACGATCACATTGAATTTATCGATATGATTAGCAACTGACACACATTGACTCATTTGCATATTAAACAAACGTCGCATCAAGTAGACCTTGTTGATCGCAGATGGCTTCTCGTACATATCCAATAGGGCTTTCATCAAATCTGAAGTGATCGTCTCTTTTATGATGTTAAATGCGATGTTACGAGCCAACGTCAGCCGAATAATGCTTAACGCTCGTCTATACAGCAATTCCCAATTAGCTTCTTTCATCATCTCTGGTTTCTCCCCAGACAAAGATAAGTGCAGTCTCATCTGATACTGGTAATCTTTAATCTGCATCTTTCAAAAACCAAAATCATTTCTATCAAATCTGTCGATTTTCAATTTTCCTTCTTCTATCGCCATCGATTTGCTTCAACTTAGTTGAACTAAACTCTGATACCAATTGTTAGAAAATTAAGTGATTGAAACAATAAAATAGACAGAACAGAAAAAATATATCGGATAGCATATTTACGTGGTTCGATTGTAGTGACCTACATTCGCACGAAGCTCACTATAGATCAAGCAATACAACGGAGATTACAACTATATTCGAGTCACTCAAACACTCTCAGTGTTTCCCAAGCTCCAATTACATCCAATAACCCATAAGTGTTTAGCCCCACAATTCCTCACAAAAATAATCTCTCAATCTCACGAAGGAATTTACAAATCTTATGCTAAGATTTAATTGGCTTCGACACTTGAATACTTAATGTAATTCTATGAACAAAACCCACAAAGAGAACCCACTGCCAAGCACTCGCTTGAGAAACGACACTTCAATCCAAGCACTCACGTATGGCGCTTCAAGTTTGCATCCTCGAAAACATTCACTGACCTACTGTATATATATATATTAGATGAGCCAAAGTCACCACCCAGGAGAAGGAAACGAAATCCCACTATAACTCAGTCAACATCTTGGACTTTCCTCCTTTGGCCGTGACTTCAAATAACACAGAAGATAATTTCCTCGGATTTTCAAAACAAACATTATCCAATCTTGACCACATCTCCAACGTAAAAATAATATCCGTTATCTTTCTTTCCTCAATATTTTGGACGTCCACATAAATCCATCTCGAGGTTTTGTTCGGGTCGTTTAATTTGGCTCAAATTCGAGACATATTTTAACAAGTTTCTAGAGCAACTCTGAAGTCCTTCATCTCTAATCACTCCGCTCATCTCTAATCACTCCGCAATGTGTTCATTTGGACAAACAAAAGAACGAGTGGTTTGACTGCAAGGAACCTCCATGTAACATTTGTTGATGAATCAGTTCCATATTTACTTTCCCCTAGTAATGTCAACCGGCTTTCGTCGAAGTCTACAGATTTAACAAGCCTCGGCAACCATCCCGATTTTATTTTTTTTCTAGAGCAATCATTGATATTGCTTGCAAGAAATCAGATTTAGCAGGCAGAGAGCATGCAGATTTAGGTGGTGGTCTAGCGTTCTCCTTTTACAATAAATGTAAGAAAGTAGAGATGCCTTTACAAGTTTGATCAAAAGGTACTTGCTCATGAATTGCAAACTGAAACTCAGATACTTCAGAGAGAAAAATGCAGACATTCCACTTCTTTCTTACAATTTAAGACAGTCGCGCATGCTCCTACGCAGTCTCTTACAGAAGAATCGGATCGAAGAGAGAAGCATGAACTATCCATCAGTTCATTTTTAAAAGTACTCGACCAAGTATCGTGGACATGGCCATATTTTCTGTTTCATCTTGCTACCTTATTGCAGTATCGGGTATGGCAGTTACATGAAACAGTTTTATGCATTTGCCAACTCTGGTCAGTGGCATGAATTAACTTCCTGCATTAGTTTTCAATAATCAAATAATCAGATGAAAGATTGATAGAGGCTGCATGATTGTTCATCTCTTGGCCCTAATCAAGTGAATAGCAAGCACTATAAGAGAGATCAGCAATGCAGACCCAGCAACACAAGGAGCACATATCTTGATCTTCTTGCGTTTCTTTGGCTTGCTCTCCACCTTCCCCGGTTGTTGCAATGGCCTTGGCACTGGGCCTTCTGCGGGAAGTTGTTGACTTGCTGATGATGTATGTGGTAACTCGCATTCTTGAGCCGCTTCTTTTGTCCAAGGCTCTTCAATAACTCGGGAATTTTTCTTTTCGTGGTCAAATGCCATCTGCTGATTAGAAATGGCGGGCATCGATTCAGGTTGCCTTTCCCTTATCTGAGCTTTTGGAGCATCATCGGCAGCAACTTGAGCCTGTAATTCCCTCCCCTTAACCCCTCCTTCCTTATCCTCTTCTACTCCTTTCATATTCTCAGTTGCATTGTCCTTATGTTCCTCCTCAATTTCTTTACCTCGATCATCCTCTAATTCCTCAACTTCCTCAATTACGTGCCCGGAAACCCCCTGAACCATTTTAGGCATGAAAACTGTGAGAATCGCTCCATCTTCATCGAACTTTGCTGTGATCTTATCTAAGTCCACCCCTCCCGGGATTTTGAAAGTCTTTTTAAACCCTCTCAATTCCACCTTCTCCTGCACAGCCTTATCTGCACTGATTGTTATGCGAGTCCCGTCTTCATTTATTTTTATGTCAATCTGCTCTCTTCTGTATCCTGCAACAATTTAGTTTGAATCTTCTATCTAGTATTTCGTGACAAATGAGAACTGTAAACAAAAGAAATAAGTTCAAATGCGTGATAAAAGATAAAAATGCCTGGTAAAAGAACCTTTGAGATGTGCGGTGAGGATGAACTTGCTTTCGATTTCCCTAGACCAGAAATCAATTCCGCCTCCATCCTTTGCAATGTGAACATCGGCCATGGAGCTGATATCATCTCAAGTTTGTGTGATCTTGAGTCCTAATTCTAGCTCTATCACTTGTTCCTTAGAATGGTTAAATCGGTCTCAAAGTGGCATTTTGAAGAAGCAAGCATCACAAGCATTGTTGTTGCAACGGAGGAAAGGACCATTCGTTGCTTCTTGATAAAACTCTCTGGGATTCAGGCAAAGAACCTTTGAGTTGATTTTTTTGTGGCATTCACACTCCATTTCTTTCTACAAAAGCATACAGCTTTCTGTCTAGCGGCAGAGACAAGATGGGCCCGTGTCAGAAAGGCAAGACTACCATGATGGAGAGCTAAATTGGGGGTTGTCTTCACAGACTCCATTCGAGTCTTTACAGACCTTTCGTAATAATCGAATTCGAAGCTTAAGTATTAAATTTTTACAACCGTCTCTCCAGACCAGATAGAACTGCCTATTGGGGAAGCAACTCATGAAAATCTAGTACTTCTTATCTGAACTCTAATTGCCCACGACTGCATGCAGCTACTCTCTCTCTCTCTCTCTCTCTCATATTATGCTACCTTTGTCTAAGAAAATAGCTGCCACTGCCACTGCTACAGCAGCCAGTTCGAAAATAATCATATGGATGCTTCATTTCCACCCTTCCCACGGCGGAGAAGGTTGAATCTCCCATCTCGCACTTTTAAGCATGATGTTTTACCACTGCAGTGATCGAACTCTCCTCAAGACCCGAGCTGTTTTTGGCTTCTCCACAGCGGGAACCACTTTCTCCATGAGCTGCAAGGATTCAATGATGTTAAACAGAGAACCTACTCATAGCAAATAAGGGAGCCGATTTAGAAAAAAAAAAAAATCAGCATAGTGAATAGGTACGATATGTTTGATGGCCAACAAAGTAAATTGGAATCGGTACAAATATATTAGGTGAAAATGTGTCGGACTATGAGTAATATGATGCTGAGGTCAGGTAAACTACAGTGTGAGGCCAAATATGAGCGATTGTTCTTTGCCTACATCATGTTTCTGTTTCAATATCAAGGAAAAGAAAGAAACATTCTTTTGTTGTGATCAGTTTTTAAAAATCAGAAAGCTACCAAAAGTATACAGAGCCTAGCATGACTGTTGTTCATACGAAAATTCCAGACAAGTGCATCAATTATTCAAATGAAAAATGTTTTCCATTGGAACTCCAATGCAAAACAACCCCAATGATCATAAATGGAAACTGCAATTTTCAGAGAGAAGTAGAACAACTGTTAAGCATAGTGGCTATTGCTCATTTGATTATAGATTTTTTTGCAACGATATGTCCTGAGGAAGGCTGTCATTCCCGATGCACTATCTCTCTCGTGTGACGTGCAACTAGTGCATTGAGCATGAAAATGTTTCTATCAAGTATCATCATCCTTTTGTTATATCATGTCATTATGTTTATATTTCAGGTCAAGTGACTGGATTACTTAACAGCGAAGAGCCTCCCATTTGTCAAAAACTTAAAACCCCTCCCGACAAGATGAAGACAGATATGATCCCCCATCCTCGGTTACTACAACAGAGGACTTCTTGGCTAAGCTAACAGACACCTTTGGCTGTGATTGCATCTAGTAAGACAAACCTTTCACCACAAACCCATCCACCTTGCTCTCCATACTTTATTACACTATGCTGTCATGTAAGGGGAAAACTACCTCTAAAATGAAGAACATCATCTCAATAACTTGAACGGCAAACGAATGTGCTGTCCCTTTTCAGAACTTCGGCAGAGCAAAGATGACAATTTTAAGTTGGTAACCAAATCTACTTCTACTTTTACGTCACTCCAATAAGTCACGATCAAGTTTAATCTCTAGCATGGGTTAACATGAGAGTGCAAAAGCATGAAACGTATGCTTGCATATTCGTCCATAGGTCAAATCAGATATTAAATACCGAAGGCAAACTACGAGCAATAAAATGAAAAATAGATCAAAATCGCACCTGCCTAAACCTTTCTTTAGTCCTCTCAGCCTGCAGATGAAAAAAAATTCAGTAATAAATGCAAATACTCAAAGACTTAACAACTGAGAGATAGGCAAATTTTTTTCTCAAGGGGGAGAAATGGGTTGGTGGGGTTCACATAAGAAGGCCGAAAGATGCAATGCATACAGTATGTATTCACTCAAATATATAAATTACTGTATGCATGAGAATATAAATACCGACATGTATTTGTCTTGATAAGTCACCTCCCTTTGCACAGCATTTTAGTTTATTTCAGTTCTGTTTTTCAAAGTCCATGACAACCCATTCATATAGATGCTTCATTTATCCAAGAACGAAGACCAAGAACCTTTTCGAGATCACCAAGAATTATGATTCAAAAAAGACTTGGGGAAGTAATCTTGGAAACAAAATCCTTAAGAGACTTATGTTCTGTATTCCTACGATGAACAGATATAGGGGAAAAACTATTCCATGCTAGAGGAGATTGAATAGAGGCATCAAAGCACACTACAGAAAAGATTTGGGATCACTCTTTGTTTCGAGATATTGGATCATTCTGGATCAATGATCATCATCATTCCCAAACAAGACCAGTAGGGCCAATATGTGTGTACCTTCTCTTTCAATAGCTGCTCATTCTCTTCTTCGAGTCTCACAGCCAACGACTCCAGTTCCACTTGGTACGCCTAAAAAAGAATAATTCATATCAAAGAAGAAAGAGAGAATAAGAAACGAAATTCCAACCTCGATGCACAAGCCAGTACTCAAAGCCAAAACCAAAACAGCACCTGCTTCCTCTCCCTAGACCTCGCCGCGGACTCTCTGTTCTTGATCATCCTCCTCTGCCTCTGCTGAGCCGCCTTGTCCAACGGCTCCAGCACACACGCCCCTCTCTTCCCTCTCCGTCCCCCGATCAACTCCACTTCATTCCCAAACCCCACGATAGACCCTTCCGCTGTCTCTATCGTGCTCGGCGCCATGGCATCGAACGCGAACGCCCCGCTGCCCATGCTGCCCATCCTCTCAGCGGGCGGCACCTTCACCTCCACATCCTCCTCCTCCTCCTCCATCCCCACGGAAGCGCCCGCCTTGACCAGGAAGTCCTCCAGCGTCATCATCATCTCGTCGGGCATTTCCTCCTTGCACTCCCTCCCCTGGCCGGCGATGATCTCCCGCCACACGTCGTCGGCGGTCCTGGCGGCGACGGGGGGCGCGGGGGGGACGGAGGCATCGAGGAGGGTCGACTCGGAGGAGGGAGTGGAGGAGGGGGCGGGGGCGGGGGCCTTGCGGGCGGTCATGGCAGAGCTGCCGTTAGCTACGCCGTCGGCGCGGTCGACGGTGGTGAACAGATCGGAGGTGGACATGGGGTTTGCGGGAGAGGAGGAGGAGGAGAGAGAGAAACGACGAGATGGGTCCGACTCTCTGGACTTGGAAGACGCCATCGCCGCCTCCTTCTACGACGCCACTCTCTCTCTCTTCTCGAGGGTTTTTAGGGTTCTGGGGGGATTTCTGGGGATGGTAGTAGGAGTGTTTTGGGCTTTTGGGATCGGAGAGAAAAACTGGGAGGGCGTGTGGTGTTCTTCCGCGAGAGAGAGCGAGAGAGTTGGTGGCAAGAACTGAAAAGGCAAAAGAGGGGGTAATTGCCGTCTGTCACCTGCCACGCTGCGCCCTCCGATGCGGCACTACTGTCGTGCCGCCCTCCGGCAATTGGCCTACGCAAGGAACCCACGGCTAAACATTGCATAATTAATTAGGATAATCGTACAATCTGACGTGAAATTTTGTAATAAAGACATGAAGTTAAGCTGTTTTGTCCAAAAAAAAAAGGCTTACGATACACATTATCTCGAATAAAGATATAAATTGGTCAAGAATCGAACTCGTCAGCTGTCCAGATCCTTGACTGCCGTCTTAACGGCGAATTGAGCAAGGGCAATTTTGTTATAAATTTGCAACCAGGTAAAAATGAGTAAAATCCCAAAATTCATGGACCCCAAATTAAATTTTGAATTCTTCTCGATTCATCCATTCTTCATGAAAAACCTTCCCCTTGATTCTCCATGATCCTGTCGATTCTCCGTTTCAATCGTGTCCATTGATCTTGGCTTGATGATTCAGTTGAGGTCAGCTCCACAACTGTTAGTCTTCGTGATCCTCGATTCTCCCTCGATTCCCCCTCTCTCGCTACCTCAAGTTCATTGTCGCAAGCTTCATCCTCACCTAGAAGAGCGCCCGTTCCATCTAAATTCAACGTCCTCTAATTTCCTTCATTGCGATCGAAGTTAGTTTCCTAAATTGGTGCTGCTAATCTTTCATTTGTCCAAGAGAAGGCAAATTGTGGCTTGTTGAAGCATCTTGTCGATAAAGTGTAGGCATATCGTGGAATACCACATCGATAGTAGCGACGATAGCAATGATAGGAGGAACGTTTAATTTTTTTTAGCGTTGCTTTGACTTGTTTGGTCGGATTTGTGGGCGCACTCTGTCTTCTTTTGTGCGAATCGATGCGTGCGAATTGCATTTTTTTTAAAGAATAAATGATTTCGAATTTTCTAATTGGATTTGCTGTTGTCATGTTCCAATCTTTGGTCCTTGTTTTTACTGTCTTCTTCTGTGCAATTCCATGTGATTTTTTTATTTAGATTTTAATTTTACTTATTCTAATATATGTTTTGTCGTTAACAATCAATTGACTAATTCAATGTGTGTGTCCACGCAATGAGGATTTTCATCGGGAGGCCACATGCTATCATCTTATCGATCGTGAAAGACTCGTGAAGTCATCATTTTAATTTTTTGTCTAGCCATTTGTTTGATGTTTTGGGTCATTTCCTTTAGGTTTGTTTTGGTTAATTAGGAATAACATAGACATAATAATAGGTTTTGAGAATTATAGACATAATAATAGGTTTTGAGCATTCACCGATGCTTCTAATGCGTTCTTCTTGCAAAAAAAAAAAAACCAACAAGGCAGACTCATAGTGAATTTCATTTACACTGTTGACCCTCTATTTTAAATCGAACGAATCAAGAGAATTAGAAGTAGAATCAAAGAACCCTAACCTCTCTAAACTCCTTATAGATGGGACCGTGCTCTTTCTTCTCCAGTTGAGCATGGAGCTCACAATGGACTTGAAAGGAGCAGGAGGCGATTTGTTGTCGGGTGACGGACTTGGGGTAGCGAGAGGGAAAAACGTAAATTAGTAAATCCAATTTGGGGCATTTCATTTATAGGATTTTGGCTATTCTTCAATTGGTCAGCACATACACTGGCTTCAATTTGGGTAAAACAAAAAAATTTGGGACAGAATTGTTCCTACTCTAATGAATTGACGAAGTTATAACCAGCAGCGAGTTCAGACCCTTATTTAAAACTAAATTGGCCATTTCAAGCTCTTCTAGATAATGTCCACTCTAAAAAAACAGCTTTGCTTCACGCCATCATTTGAAATTTTCCTTATCTGACCAGTAATAAGATTAATTGATTGACCACGAGATTATTTAGATAATGTGAAAAAGGTTTTAAGGGAATTTTCGGCCAATAATTGATTAAAAATTGCTATGACAAAATTTTCACCTATGTAAAACGCAACACCAACGCAAGTTCATTAAAAATCCCATACTATGAGGAAAGCATTTATCTTGTGAACATGTCGACATTTTGGAAAAGATAAACTTGCTAAGGGTGTGCATGGTCCGGACCGGACCGGTAGTCCCGGTCCCCAAATTTTCGGGACCAAGGACCGGACCAGGATCGGCTGGACCAGGACCAATGGTCTTGGTTCGGTCCCAATAGGATTGGCAAACAAGCTGAAAAAGTCGTCGTAGCTCGCGATTTCACTTGTCGCGAATCTTGGAGAGTTCGGCCTCGATCTTGCGAAGGCGCAATGAGTTCCAACGACATTTTTGTAGATGATGGAAAGGAGGCGCGGTGGGTGTCGACGATGCGCCGACGACATTATAAATAAGTGTTTGCTAAAAGAAAGTTATTGTATTATTCTAGAAAGTTTCAATACTAAATACACAGTGTTGTTTAATTATAGTTTTTGTTCTCTCAGTTGAACTATCTCGGACAATAAGAGTAAGGCTCATTAAAAGATGAATTCATCTGTTGTTTTTTGAATTTTAATACTAGTTGATTTCCTTTGGTTGGAAATTAAGAAAAACTTTTACAAATTGTATCTATCATATAACCTGTGTGTTTTTACCTCAACAATAATATCAATCATTACCAATGTCAGAGTCTCTCTCAATTTAAATGAGTTTAAGGCAGAACATCGTCGAACCATCAAAGAGAGAGAAAAAGGCCATGAATGTAGTTTTATGTAATCCGACTCTTCAATTGTTTCAAATGAGTTTATGAATTTTGACAAATAGCTCACATAATTAAATTACCGTATCCATTTCCAAGAAATGTTTGTGTTAACACATAAATTTTGGTTCTAAATTAGTCATTCATTTTCTAAGAAAGTTCGAGGAGAAAGTGCATATATATATTTTTTGAATTGGTCCGGTCCGGGCGATCCGGTCCAGTACAGTCCCGTCTCCCCTGAAATCGAGGACCGGACCGCTCAGTCACCGGTCCTGTTTATTGGGACCGAGGACCGGATCGGTACCCTCAAGGACCGGATCAACTCGGCTGGTTCGGTCCAGTCTTGGTCCGGTCCGGGCGGTCCCAGTCCAATTTGCTCACCCGTAAAACTTGTGATTCGCGTTGCATCTACTAAGAAAACGTCAGGGTAACGTGACGTCACGAGCATGCATGAAGCACCTCGAGCACATTTAAGACGGTCGGTCCATTTGGTTGGTCTCCTTTTATTTTGGTCCGCCCGAGATTTCAGATGGTCTAAGTTACGGGCTTTGACCGCCTTGAATCCTATGAATCAAATGATTGACTCGCGGTTTCGATCTGCCAACTCAGCACCCGCTGTACTGGCCTACAACAATATTCCATTCCATTCGGATTTCTTTCCCTTCATAATATCAAATTAGATGGAACATCGGATATTGATGGGAAAATCAATAAATAATTTTTTTTTCCAAAACGACCAAAAATAAACAAGTCCTTAGATATTTAAAGCGGGAAGTCGCAGTTTCATCAAACTATTTTTTGAAAAAAGAAATGAATCTACCAACACTAATTTCTTTTTGGAAAAAAACCCCAAAAATCCTCAAATTTTGTCTACTGTGACACATTTATCATAAAATATTTTTTGTGACGCCAAAAATCTCAAATTTATACCCATGCGACACATTTACCTTAAACTTTTTTCTGTCCAAACTTATACCTGTGTGACACATTTACCCCAAACTTTTTTTTTGCTATATTGAAAATCCTAAACTTTTTTCTATTATCCCAATTTTTTGGGGTAAATGTGTTACGTGGATACAAGTTTGGAATTTTTGATATCACAAGAAAAAATTTAGGATGAGTGTGTTACACTGTATAAGCTTGAGGTAAATGTGTTATGTAAGTGTAAGTTTGGAGTTTTTTTGGATCACAAAAAAAAATTAGGATCAACGTATCACAATGGGCATAGTTTAGGACTTTTACACTTTCTTTTTTAGGTGAATGGACAAAATTAGAAAACAATTTTGAGAAACAAAACAAGAAATTAGGGAAAAGAAATGAAGACGGGTAGTCCCTCCCCCCAATCGGTAATGGAATTCTCGAGAACTATAGTGGTCTCGCTGGTGGTCTCTGATTGATTCGAGTTTGGACTTCCAACATCATGCGTCACTTCGGGTCCACTCGGCTCCAATGTGAAAAAAAAGCTTATAGCTTTAGGCAAAATCTGTCCCGAAAGAGGAAAAAGAAAAGGTTTTTAGGCCAAAAATCTCTCTTTTTTATTCAGTACTTAGTGATTATACATCCTTTGACAATTCTTCGTTTCTTAGGTTCAAATGATGTTGTTGGCTGCTCGGACACTCTGAAAGTTTCTTGGACATATGCCCTTGATTGAGATGGCCACATGAAACTTCCCAAGTTCCCACTGTTCATCTCCGGCTTGCTTGCTCCTCCTTCCTTTGATCCCCCTGAAGGCCAAGAAAATCTTGCTTCCTGAGATTTTTTAGTTGCTGAAGTGATTGTATTTGTTTGCTCCATTGCTGTGATTCTTTTCTCGGAAGAAGCCGTGTCGGATGAGCTTTTGTGGGTACGCTCGATGAGCTCAATTTCTTCCGTATGCAGAAGAAAAAAGTCTCATTTTTTTTAGCCAGTTGGCGATTCTCGTGTCGTGGTTTGATCTTCCGAATTTTCACTTGGGTTCGGTTCAGATTCCTGCCAACGGCATCGTTTGCTTCACCGGACGTTCTACGCGCGTGAGTGATTGACCGGTTGGTGCGTTCGTTCGTTCGGTCAACCATAGTCAATTGCTCTTGCATACAAACGAAAAGTTTCAAGAGTGTTTCTGCTTTTGTGAAATCTGACGTCCGACGAAGTTGAGCCTCTTAAGTTTCGGGAATTCTAGACTCTCTTCTTTTTTTTTTCGTTTAGCACTGTAGGAACTGCTGAGAAGAAGCTGAAGCGACAAGTTTCGACACTTGCTCTGGGTTATGGTGTCAACTGGGTCTCTTTGCTTATTTGGGTTGATTTGAAGATTCACGTCGTGAACTCTTTTCCGTGCGAATCCCAATTGCGGGTCTTGTTCCCCTTTTTTTTTCCTGCTGTATTGTATCCGTTCACATTGCGGGAATTCAAAGTTGGATTGTCTCAGAAATAACTGGAGTTTTGGTGCAGTCAGAATTTTATTTGTTAATTTGAATTTGTGATATGGGGAGTAATGGGGTGGATCACACGCTTGAAGAATCAGAGGAGGGAATTATTGGCAGCGGCAAGGAAGTGATTGCAGATTTGCTGCAATTGGGTGGTAGCGATGAGTCTGGGGCATTTCAAGATGCTGGCTCTTCTATGGAGCAAGAAGATGGGAAAATTGGTTCTGAGAGGTCATCATCTGTTTTGGAGATTTCTCGATCAGGAGAATCCGATGTTGATTCTTCAGCTCGAAGAAGTAAGCGTATGTTTTGCAAGCTTTAGCTTAATATAATGCCGTGTTTTGCATGACTGAGCAATAGCAGGAAAAATGTGGAAATTATAGAAGAAACTGAGGGGGAAAATGGTAAAGACTACTGCAGGAACACGATCAGTAAAGGAGCTGATTGTACTACGTTGTGACTATTGACTTTTCGGTGGTCTTATCAAATGTGTTCTGTCGTTAAATTATCATTCGTGGAAGTACATGAGTTGAAGTGAACTTTTAAATAGAGCATAGTATGTGATTGATTTAGGACATTAGGCATCATGTTGTTCTTCTCATTTCTTATGACACTTTTGTTTCAACTACAATTTCAATCGTAGTCTCTCTGCATTTGTGGAGCGGTTGTAGAACTCTACAAATACAATCGATATCCTTCTGTTCTAGTTCCTGTAATGTTTTTTTTTTTTTTTTTCATTTTG
>BCNH02000006.1:22636385-22739919 GCA_001662345.2 Metrosideros polymorpha var. glaberrima | reverse complement strand
TAAAAACGTTAAACCCACATGGTCAATTCTGCCAAATTGCCAATTGAGTCTGTCGAGGAACCCTAGAAAAAGAAAGGCAACAAAACGTAGCTCCTTGGTATCCAGAACATCCAGAATAGGAAATTCTAGGGCCTCTATTTTGGGATAACTTTTCTCACTTGCTAGACTGTTCACCATATTATTAACAAATCTATTTATGCTAAGTTGATTGAGCCCTTGTGTTAAAGTAGTCGTTTACCCACGTAGAACAATCCCAAATTTTGTGAATTTAGAGAAGAATGTCTTATTCAGCAATGTTCTCTAACTAAAATCAATTTTGGAAATTACCATGAGTGTCCTCATCAAATACTTTGCTTCCTTGTCAATATGCTCATGTGAGTGTAGATATCAAATTAACCTTTTAGCTGATCAAATAGAAAATATAATATGCTTCATCTATATCTGTTTCTATTTAGCCTTTGCTTATTCCATGTTGTTTGCTGTCCCAGGTTTGGATCATTGCATCAGTGCTCCTACCGGACATCGCAGAAATATTCAAAATGATAGTCAGGGTATTACATTTTACAGATCCATGACAGAGAGAAAGGAAACTTCGAGGCACAATTTGTTTGACAGGCTGTCAGAACGTGAAAAGGTGCGTATGATAACCACATGCTATGAGCTTTTGAGTATCTTGCGATTATTGGCTAGTTAAACTTGAAGGGAATTATGTGATTTCTTTACTCTATCTTTCCAAACTATATCGTTGTTTAGAAGCTTCGTGGAAATCCTAGACATTTTCATACTGTAATGTACGCATAAAAAAATTCTTTACTATTGTAATGACTAATAAGCAATATTTCACAGCACTTTGCATGTGATTCTTCACTTCACTAATGACTATCTCTTCTGTACCTGTTTCAGAAGAAGCTCATTATAGAGCTAGTCAAAATTCAAAATGATGGCACGGTGGAAGTTGATTTGACCAAGAATGATAGTATGGCTTCAGAATTGCTGGAGCTTCATTCTGTTGAATCAGCACCTATCATTGTGGATGATTCTATCGTGGACTCAAACAAATCGATTCCAAGGTTGAAAATTGCCATGCTTGTTGTTGGAACAAGAGGAGATGTGCAGACTTTCTTGGCTGTGGCCAAGAGACTTCAGGCAAGTTTAAGAGTCTGTGTTATTGGGATGTCTGCTAAGTTTGTATTCGTCATTTCTCCTACATATCAAAGGCCTCCGATAATCTACTATCTTAGTACGGCAGTATCACATGAAGACTTTAGTTTGTTAGTCCATCTTGTAAAATATGCATACTATGCCTTCTCTATCGTGTTAAAGTGAGTAGTAGTGTTGGAAAGAATAGATTCGTCTTCTCTAATTATATGAGCCTGCTGATTGCAGACTCTCAAGTTAGAGCTGTTAAAATAGGACTTCTCTTGGCTGCTCTGGGGTTTTATTAGTAGGTGATGAAATTAGATTATAAATCAAATCCAGAGTGTATAATGTGCAAGTGCATCTGCTACATCAGATAAATCATCGACTGATTTCAAGCAATTGGTCATTTCTGAAAGTTTTCTTGAGAATTCAGGGAAATCTTCTTGTTCTATCTGTGAATCCCATATGAGCCCTTATTTTCTCTTCAAGATAGAATCATGGGGAATGCTGATATTTAGATGTCTGTGGTTCCAGGGGTTGCCTGTTTGATGCCCCTGGATAACTTCACTAAATGTTACTGAAGCTATGTGCTCTGAAATCACTACTGTGGAGATAAACAAACGTTCCTTGGCTTATATGAATTTTAGTATTCTAGAAATGATTAAATTGAGCTGACTTTTGCCTTTTTTTTATTGTTGGGCCTTGCTTCCAGGAATTTGGTCATCATGTCAGGCTGGCTACTCATGCCAACTTCAAGAGTTTTGTGAGGTCTGCTGGCGTAGACTTCTATCCTTTGGGTGGTGATCCTCGAGTTTTAGCAGGATGTAAGTTCCTAATGTCCTCTTGAGTCGAATGATATGTTGGTTATGTTGTCTTAAGCTTTAGTTTCTGGTCTAGTTTCTAGCGTCTTTCTGTTGACAAATTCCAGTCGCCTGGTGCTCATGTGTTATTTGTAGATATGGCCAGAAATAAAGGTTTCATCCCGTCTGGGCCTGGAGAAATATCTCTTCAGAGAAAACAACTGAAGGCTATAATTGAATCTCTTCTTCCAGCCTGCACAGAACCGGACACAGAGACTGGATTGCCTTTTAGAGCTCAGGCAATTTTTGCAAATCCTCCTGCATATGGTGAGTTCACACTGCAAAAATCCACTGTTGTCATTCGAATTTTCCAGAAGTTACTTTCCTCCACATAGTTGTTTGACATATTGCTTCTCATAAAAGCTAATTTGTCAGAAAAGGTGACAATGTATGTATAGTTACGTCTTAAAACTGACTGTCTGGCATAGGTCAGACCTCGTACGTGAAAAACGAGTTCTGGAAGTAACCATGTCAAACAGATGATGAGTGACAGGAAACTGACAAAAAGAGTGGGAGAATCATGATTGAAACTAGTTAATGTGCTCGAATATCATGTTAAACATATCATTTTTCCCAAAAACTTAAAAATTTGTCTGGAAACGGGCCAACAATGCAGTTATACCATACTTAATTTAATGGATGAATCTCTAATTTGAAGAAACTTTGATTTTTAGAGGCATAATCTTTTGTCATTTCTAGAGAGGATGCAATCCGTAAGTTTATTGACTAAAGAAAACTATGTAGTGTCTAAAGAAATCCCATCTGCAGCTACTTGCCTATAAAGACAAAGTAAGGACTTGGAAAAAATAATCCATCTTCAAACTCTCTCTCTCTCATGGGATTTCTTTACACACTACATAGTTTTCTTTAGTCCGTTCCTAATTACTTACCATCATCTACACCTCATTCTGAATGCACCTCTTTCTTCTCTCGCGCTTTGATGGTACATGACAGTGTTGTTAAGGGTGTCGTTGTCATTGTCATTTGTTAAAATCCTAAGCTAAACAACCTTTGAAAAATAAGGTGTAAAGGTATTAAATATGATTATTAAAGCAACTGCTACAGGAGTATGGGCATCAGGGCTGTTTAGGTTGAATGTACAACAGATACTTAGTTACTAAACATATCGAAAGGGCAGCCAGGATAAAAGAAAGCTACAATGACCTGTCATCCTGAATAGGGTTTTTGAAACTTTTTTCATGTGGTTATGGTTGCAGGACATACACATGTCGCGGAAGCTCTTGGTGTACCTCTTCACATCTTCTTTACCATGCCATGGACGTAAGTATTTGACTGTGTTAGCATTTGACCTTAAACCCTCTTTTAAGTAATATTGGTGCTAAATTTAGATTTTGTTCAACCGCAATTTTTGTTTAGCTACGAGTTACATTTTCTTTGAAAGGATGCTTCTTTTCACATATGTTTTGGATAGGCAGGCCGACATATGAATTTCCTCATCCATTGGCTCGTGTGCCTCAAAGTGCGGGTAACTGGGTATGCTTTTCGCTATCACACATTTCGACTATAAAAGTTCTAGTAAGTTTGCTTCCAACTCATTGCACTGATAAGTAAATTGTTTTTGCTGGATCCAGCTTTCTTATGTAATCGTCGATCTCCTGATATGGTGGGGCATAAGAGGCTATATTAATGACTTCAGGAAAAGGAAGTTGAAGCTAGCTCCTATTGCATATTTTAGTACATACCGTGGATCGATATCTCATTTGCCAACAGGATATATGTGGAGTCCTCATCTTGTGCCTAAGCCAAGTGGTAAGGAAGCCCTAGTTAGCCAAGAGTGCTCGTCATTGACATTGTTGCTTGAATATTCAATCTGTTCTTCTTTATGACTAAAAATCTCTCTCCTCTGCGGGAAACAAGTTCTGCTGTTTGGAGTGGTGCAATAGAATCATGTGTTTGTTGTGTTTCACATGTTCAGTTAGTTTTTGGTAAGCAGGGGCGTGACTGCTGGAAAATGCTGGTGGCCCCATATAGAATCTAATTGTCCGCCTCTAAAAATGTAAGGGGAGGAATTTTTAAAAAAATTTCACTGGTTCCTCTGACCAGGGAGCATCCAAATGCTGTTACATCCCCATTGTCATTGTAGTTTGTTCCATATGTGAAATATTCACTTAAATAAAGTATCGAGGTATCTCCTAATTATCTGTACCTTGATATATTTGTGTTTCAAAGCGACCTGAATTATTCCTAGCAATTTGCATTTCTTGTGTCGCATTTTCTTTAGCCTCACCTTTGAGAACTATAAATATAAGGGCAAATTAACTGTGTCAAGTACCTCACTTTTCATGACTTCTCTTATCATTGTGGTGGCAGTTTGTACCTTCCTTTGTGTGGCGTAATGATAATAAACCATGAGAGCTATCATCTAAAACTAGCTCTTATGATGGCATGAATTTGCAGCTATTGTTTCTGTTGGAATTTTTTCTGGTATTCATCGTCAATCTTGTTACACATCACGTCTTAAGAAATTTCATTACATCTTAAGTCGAGAAAAGCTTTGATCTTTCTTTGCCTTAAGTCATATTTTTACTTGCCTTTGGTGTAGTAGCTATGTGTGAAATTAGTTATCATATTAGGTTTTATTGTTCCACAAGCAATTGAATTTTGGGTCTTGTGCCTTGATGTCTACTTTTGCAAACATACTTTGTAATTCCTTAGTTTGAGAATCACATCTTGTGTCATGGTATCGTTCCTAAATAATTGCAGATTGGGGGCCGTTAGTTGATGTTGTTGGCTATTGTTTCCTTAACCTCGGGTCGAAGTATAAACCTCAGGAAGAATTTGTTGAATGGATTCAAAAGGGACCTAAACCTATATATATCGGGTTTGGGAGCATGGTATGGCTATTTCTCTGTGCTTCAGAGTTTTCTTCTTGTTGGACCCTTTTGCTTGTACATGAGAGTATAGATATGAGTAACCTAATTAATGTTTTTTATTATACCAGATGGCAAGTTTTCTTTTGCAAAGCAGTCATACCCTTTATAGTTGGCTAGATGTGAATCTCTGTTCTTTTCACCTATGCTAGGGTTTGGTCCAGCTATTTCTTAGTAATCTCAAGGATGCCCCTAGTTTTTGAAGTAACTGTTTAGTCGACTATATACTCTGGAATCCATTAAAAACTCCATCCTTAATATGCTAAGAACTTGAGTTCTAAAGAGTTATGCTGAAAACTCTTGCTATTAGATTATAGGAAAAATCAGTTTTCTGGAATCTTTTCTGTTTTCTGTCAGAGATGAGTTTAATTGGAGTTTGATGTTAGATATTTTATTGGTTACTTATGAAGCCTCTTGAAGATCCCAAGAAAACTACAGATATCATAATTAAGGCATTAACGGATACCGGACAAAGAGGGATAGTTGGTCGAGGATGGGGTGACCTTGGGACCCGTAAGTGTCTTGCTGTTTAATTTTCCCTCCTTTCCTCTTATTGTGCTTCAAACGATACAGCTTGATTTAAAGCATTCTTATTGGTGATTTTTCGAACACTTTTGCATTAGTTTCTATGTGTTATCCTTTTATTAACATTGTTACATTGAAAAAATCCCAAAGTTTTCTTTCTCTAGTGCTCAGATATCACTTGATTTTGGAATACCTAGATTAATTTTTGGAGTAAAACCTCAATTCTTAATCAAAAGTAGTGGAACCTGATGTTAACCTGACAGGATTTCTTGTCAGATTCAATTATGATTCCGTATCTTGTCTTATTAATGTCAAGAAATGGAATATGTGTAGGCATGCATAATTGTATGCAATAAATGGTGACTGGCTCTATTCTGATTAACTCTGTTTCTTGCAGTTCTGGATGTTCCAGACAGCATTTTCCTTTTGGAGGATTGCCCTCATGATTGGCTGTTTCCCCAGTGTTCAGCTGTGGTGAGTTTGTCCTACTTAAGAGAAGAGAGTACACAATTTGGCTTCATACTGTAGCATCATCATAAGTTGCGACACATGTCTATTAAATGAACGAATGTTTGTTGAACTTTACATCACCTTCACTTCAAGAACCTGATGGGTAGATGATCTAGTCGTGAGTCATTTTGTTAGTGAACTCTGTTAGCTCGATCTGATGAAGTGTGGTTTCATAAAAGATAGATGCTAGTTCAAATTTTTCATCGTTTCTTCCTGCTTATAAGACCCAATTAAGGTGAAACCATATTGCTCAACTTGCAGGTTCATCATGGTGGTGCAGGAACAACTGCTACGGGACTAAAAGCTGGGGTAAAAATTTACATGTTGGAGCCTTGCATTTTGTTTTTGGTAGCTTAATGACAAATATGCCATAAAGCTTCTATTGGATTCTTTTCATTTAGATTGAATGAAAAAAATTATTCTGTGAAAGTGGTGCATCGCAAAGAAGATATAAGGCAATATCCTCTGGTGGCAAGGATTTGGTGCCACTTCCAGATTCTTTGATACGAATGAATTTTCAACGTCTATCTTATGCTTCATCTATAACTAACGTCGATAGTCTTTTTCTTGCTTCATTTTATAACTAATGTCGAGAGTGTGATTTGCAGTGTCCTACGACCATAGTTCCTTTTTTCGGGGATCAGTTCTTCTGGGGCGATAGAGTCCACCAAAAAGGCCTTGGCCCTGCACCCATACCAATCTCCCAGCTCAGCGTCGAGAATCTTTCGGACGCCATAAGATTTATGCTTCAACCTGAGGTAATTCTGATGTCTTGATGAGTCCACTCCTTGACGTATGTATGCAATAAAGCATATCTTGATTGTTGAATTACATTTTCAGCAGTTTTTCCTGACCAAAGCAAGTCGAACGGCAGAAATTCAATGAAATAAAACCGGAGTTTTACTTTTAATGAGGCTGCCTTTCACAAATTGGCATGCTGAATCTTCTGCAGAAAAAAAGAGATAGTAAAACAGAATAAAAGATGACTAAGTTTCACTCTCTCCAGAGATTGAAAATGCCATCGTGCCATCTTGTAATATTTCTCTACGCATCAATGCTTCCAGGTGAAGTCTCGGGCGATAGAAATAGCGAAGCTGATAGAAAACGAGGACGGGGTGGCAGCCGCAGTCGACGCATTTCATCGGCATCTGCCCCGAGAGTTTCCCTTGCCGAGCGCATCTTCGGACGATGACGAGCTTCATAACCCTTTCCAGTGGTTCTTCCTCCAAATTGAGAAGTGGTGCTGCTTGCCATGTAGTAAATAGGGCCTTCTTTGAATACATTGAGAGTGGGTGTATAGATAGATGTCTTCCTTATTGTTTTCTGTCCCTTAAATATTTTTTTTTTCCCAATTTTATTCATATCATTCATTCATTGTATTCAACATAGCATAAGATTGATTTTGCCACTGCTTGTGTAACATTACTAGGCTTCATTTGAGCTGTTGTATTGTAATAGATCAAGGTTGAATAGCAAATACACATTTGATGAGAGCATGTTGTAAGGAGATGATCATGTCCATTAGACCACTGTTGCTAGAGGATTGAAAATTTACCTTGCAGGGTCTCAACCGTTTTAACTCGAGGTCAGTTCAGTCCTAAACATTTTAAAAGCGGTTCAAACTTCAATCTTAAATCTCGTCGGCGACGGCATTTATTAGTTGGAAATACTCACGAGTTTCTTGGACCTTCAATCCCAGCCTTTAACAAGTGGGTAACTTGGTCACAAAACGCAAATTTTCGTGTATTCCAGACACAAATTGAATTTGATAAGACAATGATTTCGATCTCAAATTGGTTTGTCAAGAATTAGCCGAAAGTTCAATTAAATGCTTATATCTGTCCAAACTAAATCACAGGTATGAATATATAATTTAGTTTGTTATCATGTTTTTGTTGATGGGCATGAAAACTTGTAATGGAGGTAAAACTTTCCCAATTTGGACTAGTCTATTATGTCATTATTAGATTTAATGAAAACGAAGATCACATATAATGTAAAATATACTATACAAGCTGCTATTAAACTCTAAATATTTTTTTTATTTGACCAAAAAAAAAACTCTAAATATTTTTACAATAAAAATTTATCACATCCTAATCCTTTTGAATATTATCAATTTAGATATAAAATTGAAAAAAAGTACTCACAATTTGTGAAAAACGATGATGTACGTAGAAGCTTAACCGCACTCTTTTATAATTAACGGTGACGCAGTGACGACGGAGCAGGGTGTTACAGAGCAGTCTTGAGAAGATGGAAATGGCGATGAGAGCGACGGAGGACGTCGCCATGGGCGACGACGTCACGCCGCCGCTCGCTCCCCTCTCTCTCGCCCTCCACGACTCCTTCCTCCCCTCGCACTGCGCCTCCTGCTTCTCCCCTCTCTCTCCTCCTCCATCTCCACTCGCCGGTTCCTCCCGCTCCCTCCTCTACTGCTCCTCTCGCTGCTCCCCCTCCGCCTCCTCCCCCCGCCTCTCCTCCGCCGAGGAGCTCCTCCTCCGCTCCCCCTCCACCGCAGCCTCTGGCGACACCTCCGACCTCCGCGCAGCCCTCCGCCTCCTCGCCTACGGCCTCGACGGCACCGGCTGGAGGATCGGCCGCCTTCTGACGAACCGCGAGAGGCTGATGTCCCGCGAGAACTCCGGCGACGGCGAGGTTGTGGAGAGGATCCGGAGCGGCGCCAGGGCCCTGGCGGCGGCGAGGAGGAGGCTGGGCCTGGGGGGCGGCGGCGGCGGCGATGTGGAGGGCGATGCCATTTTGGAGGAGGCGGCGCTGTGCGCGACGATTACGAACGCGGTGGAGGTCCAGGATGTCGACGGTCGTGGCCTAGGGATTGCTGTGTACGGTCCGGACTTCTCGTGGATCAATCACAGTTGCTCGGCAAATGCCTGTTACCGGTTTCAGTTCAGAGGACTGGAGATTAGTGCTCTGGCTCCGGACGAATCGAGGCTTCGCATTGTTCCTTATGGCGATCGAGCTCAAGTAAAAAACATGGAAAAACTCGAATGCATAATCGCGTGTTTGAATATGAAGGTCCGGTTGTTGTTAACTTGTGTTCATTGGGAATATGATGCTGCAGGTGGACAGTGTTGCTTGCAGACCTGCTGAAGTTGGGAAAGGTAGCAAGAACATAATTTGACAAGTTACAGCTTTGTCAATTTTCTCTCTCCAGAATTTGTAAAAATTATTAGATTCTATGAAGGTTATGCAGATTACGGGCCGAAAATAATAGTTCGTAGCATAAAGGCAATTAAGAAAGGGGAGGAGGTGACTGTTGCATACACTGACTTGTTGCAGCCTAAGGTGCGTAGATTCAGTTGTGAAACATTTAGGATCTTTCATTGCCTAAGCAAATAGTTTTCTCATGATGCTTGGATTAAGCTTTGTGGAGAAAGAAGGTTATGTTTTACTTAGTGGTACAAATACTAGTGTCAGAAGGTTAGTGATTTAGTGACTCCGTTGCTTAGGCTCTACATTTTGAGCATCATCAAGTGAAAAGCATGTCCTCCCATATTAATTTCTCAATTGAAAAATTCAGAAATTATGCATGGCTATTGTGATTTCAATCCTTGCATCTCATATTTAGTACTTAAAGCAAAAAACCATAATGAAGATAACTCAGTTTTTTATTGAAATTGTTAGGATGCTCTAATCTAGGGGTTGATCTGCAGCACCAAATTGTTGTTATCCCATATGCTCTAACCCGTGCAATCACTAGATTTGCAACCTCAAGTGCTCTCTTTTTCTCTCTGTTTCCTCCAAATCCAGCTTCCCCTTTGGTCTTTCACCGCTTTGGAGTTTGTAACTTGTCTTCATTCTTCCAGGCAGCTAGGCAGTCTGAGTTACAGTCCAAGTATCAATTCAAATGTTCCTGTATAAGATGTGATGAAGAACCTTTAGGATATGTGGATTATGCTTTGCAGGTAAAAAATCTGAACTTCGACACTCTTCCCTCAAAAATAATATTGTCCGATTGAGTGTTCTTGGTAATCTATAGCATTTTTCCTTTCTTGACTTCTCTCTGCTTTTATGTGAGTTTTTGCAACTTGTGACAACGAATTGTTGAATGTGATGATACTCGAAATTGGGACATATCCGAGCCTGTCTCTATAGCTGAAAATGCTTCAAATAACTGATAATATTTGAATTTCACAAGTCATACATTCTTCAGAAGTTGGGGAAGACTGACTTTGGTTCAAGAAAAAACTTTCTGGTAGAATCCTCAAAAATTAAAAGTCATTCGATTATCTTCCAGGACTATGATATGACGAAGAAACCTTTAGGTTCTTTAAAAAAGAAAGAATTGTGGAGATTAAAGTAGAGAGTTAAATGGAAAAAGGATCTAACTTCTGGTAAAGTGAACACGGAGAACAGCAAGATTAAGTTTTCCATGAAAACCTTTAAAAACGAGATAGAGGGATGGAGGAAACTTTTGTTGGGTTCCATTCTCACTGCATAATATCCATAGTCACTTGACATTTCATTAAATATATGGTTTGTTCATATCTAAGATTGCTTAACTTTTAATATGTTCATAGTTCAGCTGAAGTTCATTAGTCCAACTCTGTAGCTGATTGGTTCTCAGTTGATTTGGGTTTCCTAGTGTTTTTTCAAGTTTCTGTTTTTCCTTTAAAAATAAAATTTTGAATTAGTTGTTTGTAGGACATCTTATATAAGTTATATACCTAGCCCATGCCCCTGTATGGTCTTAGCAAAGTTGTAATGCTTTGTTGGTAGATTATTTAGCATAGTTATTTAGATATCTCTTGATAATTTGTCTCATCTTGTTCATGTATTCCTGCTAGTTGCATAACCCATTTTCTGTTCATATAGAATCTTTATTGGTGAGCATGAGGTAATATCCTTCAGCAAATATCCTTAATATCTCTGCATTCATACTCATTGACAACTGTTTTTTGAGCTATGAAGTTGTGGATATTGTTCCAGACCCACATTTTACCTACTATTAGTACATCACTTTTCTGATTTGAAAATGATAAGCCAGCATCAAATTCATGACGGCCACTAGGAAAGGTATTCATAAACAGGACACTGATTGAAAGTTTTCGAGATATTGAGACCACCCAAACCTTTCAGGATTTCCGTGCTGCCTATGGCTATGTCAGTGAAGATGGTACCAACTGCAGCATCTATCAGGATGAGGCTCCCAGAAGGTTGAGTGACTCCATAGATGATGTGATATCTGAATATCTATTGAATAGCAATCCAAAGTCTTGCTGCGAGAAGCTCGAGAGTTTGCTTACAGAAAGCGTCCTTGATGAGGACTTAACATTGAAGGCTGGATCTAAGCAAAAGTTTCTTCTGCAGCCCTTGCACCATCTCTCCTTGAATGCCTACATTACATTGGCTTCCGCATATAGGATCAAATCGAGTCAATTAGTTGCTTTACAGATACAAGCAGGTGCTCTTGTATCGGAAACTTTGAAGTTGAGTAGAATCAGTGGAGCATACTCTCTACTTCTTGCAGGAGCAGTCCACCATCTGTTTTGCTCTGAGTCTTCTCTAGTGGCATCTGCAGCAACCTTTTGGGTAACTGCAGGAGAGTCCTTGTTGTCTCTTTCCAGAAGCTCGGCGTGGAGTGTGTATTTAGAAAAACCGCAGACTGCATGTTCATCAGTTCCCAAGCCCCAGTCCTGCAGGTGCTCCTTGATGAAAAGAGTTAAGGTGCGGCCTTTTTGGAGTCAACCTTTATATGCGGATTTTGAAAACATATCTGGGGATTTCATGAGCTGTATTGCTGTTCTGACAAAGATGCTTTGGGGTTTCCTAGCTCATGGTAGTCGTTACTTGCAAGCAGTGAAAGATCCTGTTGATTTTGGGTGGCTCAGGACAGTCGAAATCTTCAATGAACACAATTTTGGAGCTCATTTGGATGGCGCTGGTTTAGATTCTTATTGTGAGAGAGACCAAAATGCTTCTACAGATAAATTGCATGCATCGTATAACCAAGAAAGGAGACTACTTCTGTTCCAGCTTGGTGTCCATTGTTTAATGTATGGAGGACTGCTCTGGAGTATATGCTACGGTCAAACTCCGCGCATTCTCGACATGTTGTCTAATGAGAATGATGTCTTTGATTGTTCACTGGATGGATTGGAGAATCATTGAAACGTTGAATCAATTTAAGTTGACAGGCAAGTTCTACTTGAGCTGGCTTGATGGCACTGATTTGCCCACTGACATGTTTGAATGTTTCCCTAAGCTAAGACAGCACGGATCAAGTTCCTGTTTGGACATTAGACTTGATCATGTGTTTTCGGGTCAGTCACACAGGTGTCTGGTTGAATTGCATTATGACCCTACCATAGACACGTAATGGCTTCACACTAATCCTTGAGATGGGGGCAGGTTCATCCATCCACATTCTTCGAATGCAAATTGAACTCTGTTCCACAAGCATTCACTCACAAGTTCTTTTCTCCTTTGTTCAAATCTCCTTGGTTTTCTATGAGGGAAAAATTACCAAAAAAGTCATAAACCTATTGTACTTGTGCGAATTTAGTCTTACACCTTTTAATTCGGCTAATTTATTGCAAAATCTTATAATGATTTGCTAATTTGATCATTCCAATCAATTTTGATCAGAAATTATTGATGTGGACTCTGGTCGTCCTACGTTGTAAGGTTGGTGTAAACGTGGACAATTTTTGCAATTTTTTAATTTATTTTCTTTCTCTCTTTTTTATCCTTCTTCCTTTACTAGATATGGCGAGGTCGACCTCACTGGCCTCTGGTAAGGGTGAGCCTCGTTTGAGTCTGGGGAGCCTAGCAATGTAACCTCGTCGGCCCTCACTTGTGGTCAATCGCCGGCCATTGCCAAGGCCGAGTGACTGGTGGAGGAAGAAAGAAAAAAATAAAGAAAGAAAGAAAGAAAATAAAAATATGAGAATTATATTTAAATAAAAATTAAAAAAATGTAAAAATTGTTCTCGTCAACGCTGACTATGACACAGAGTGATTGGCGTTTACATCATTAATTTTTGACCAAAAAAGTTTAGGACTGAATTGGTCAATTTAATAGATTTATGACTAAATTAGCACAAATATAATAAATTTAAAATTAAATTAAAATAAATATAACATGTTTAAGACTTTATCGGTAAATCTTTCCTTTTTATCATATTCTTTGGATTTTATGACAAGGAAAGAAAAGGGATTCTACTGTTGACTCAGAGCATTTAACAAAGGAGAAGATCAACAGTGACGTTACCTTATCGCTTTTGGAGCAAAACGTGGAGGAGACGCAGCTAACGAAGCATGAATCGATGCTCTTGCCGAGATCACCTTTAAAATCTAGGCAAGGCTAGCTCCAACTACCAATCCCATGGAGTCACCTACCTTTAATGCTTGGATGGAATATATTCATCATCCTTAATCCTTATCACCCATCGTCGTCGCGCTCGCATTGTCTCGACTTAATTCGCTACTAGTTCGAGTGAATAATTATGAATGCGAAATGGGTGATTGAATTGCCGTCACGGTAAAAATCATCTTTAAATTAGATTCTAGGAGTTAGCCATACCCAATGCCGGATCATTCTCGCCCCTTCAATACTGAATTGTTCTTGCAACTTTGTAATGAAACTCAAGCATGTAGAGCACGTTTGTGACGTTGAGTAAGTAACTTATGGATCAGATGTATGATCCATAAGTAGTTTGACTCGGGCTCCCACAGAATCTTGACCGTCCAATCTTGTACACGTTGCCTCCCACGTTGTCGGAGGAGATTGGATTTGACTCCTCAAAATGAGGCCCGGCATCACTATATAAATCTATTCATCCCCACTTGGCCCTTCATTGCATAAACAAAGTAAGTCATTCGGTGGTTTCAATTTGTCATATTTTGCCAACCACTTGCACACCACCATGGCCGATGGGAAGCAGCACCACCACCTCTTCCACCACAAGAAGGACAATGAGGACGCCACCTACTCCGAGACGGCCGCCACCTATGCGAGTGGCAGCCCCGGGGGCGGCTACACCGAGACCACCGAGGTGATCGGGGTGGGTTCGGGCCCGGGGGGTGTCGATTACAGGAAGGAGGAGAAACACCACAAGCACCTCGAGGAGCTCGGCGAACTCGGAGCTGTCGCTGCCGGGGCTTATGCCGTGGTAACATTTCCCCCCCTCCTTTCATGCGATAATTCTGGTTGGACTTTTCATCTCGAAGTGATGAACAAAAACAACTAACTTGAACGAGTAACGCGTCTAACAACGTGTGAACTTATTGTCTCTTATATAATAGAAACATTGATCCGACTGAACTTTATTTCTCCCATCATCACATTGCACGTGTACCCTATATTCACCCCCTTTAGATCATGCTTCTTTTTTCCCCATTTTCTTTGCGGCTCTGGTAATTGGATCTTATTATATATCAGCACGAGAAGCACAGGTCGGAGAAAGACCCCGAGCACGCCCGCAAGCACCGGGTGGAGGAGGAAATAGCGGCGGCTGCGGCGGTCGGAGGGGGCGGCTTTGCTTTCCACGAGCATCATGAGAAGAAGGAGACGGAGAGGGAGGAAAAGGAGGCTCACGGAAAGAAGCATCACCATCTCTTCTGATTTACGTTATATCTACATGTCAATCTCTCTTTCATTGTTATATCTGATCGTCAGTTTATATTGGGCCTGGGGGCTGTCCCAGTTAAATAATACTTTATGTGCGTGCACTTTCTTATGAGTGCACGAGTTGTGGCAGCACATATAGATGTGTTGTTATGTGGTCTCTGGCTCTTATGATAAGCCAGCTTTGTTAATGAAATCCATGGAGTTTTGTTTCTCAGGTACATCATCTCTCTCTCTCCCCCTTCTGTTTTGACTATGTCAATCTATATTGTTTTGGCCAATAGGCATGCGGCCCTGCTGGTAAAGAGATTTGGAAAGAGGGGACGTTAGTACTATAGGAACAGGGTTCGACTCCCGCGCTCTGCAAGAGACAGAGTAAAAGTCAGAGAAGAGTTAGAGATATGATTAACAATATATATATTGTCTTGACAGAGAACAATAAATGGCGGATCTTGCATTTCTTGAGGGTGTAATGGTTGAGTCACTTTCCCACTTGGCTAATGCTTAGGTTTCATGTGCTTGAAAATTGGTACACTTTTAAAAGTTCTTGTTTTCTATCTAATGCACTAGGCACATCGATTTTTGGAAAGTGGATTAAGTTGTCGAGCAACACGTACCAATAGCGAATTTATTGTAACGATAGTTTTCTATCTAATGCACTACGCAAATAGATGGGTTGTTCTTAAAGAGCGATGGAACTATCAAACATTGCTTGACATTACTACAAATCATTCACATTGAATCAAAAATTCACTTAGGTCCTGTACTTATGTTGGCTTAGGAAGCACGTTAGAGTTTTACCACGACTCATGGGAAGCGACTACCCTGACTTCCATATTTCCAAATTCGAATCCCATCAAGAGCGTTCGCAACCACATTTTTCGCTCCACCGCATGTGCTATGGGTCCGACCTAGGTATTGTTTTACGTGGTATACGAAATGCTGATTCCACAAGGAGCAAATCAGTTTTTGATTTCTAACAAAATGTTTATCATTTATAAAAAAAAAAAAAACTCACCTTGGGAGAACGCAACGGATTATGTCGAATAAGGAACTAGAATTATAAGACCCAATTCAATTCAAAGTCGAGGACGTAAGATGATTTGAAAATTCGAATAATGCAATCTCAAATCTTGCTTGGACTTTTCTTCTCCTTTTTATTAATGTACTAGAAATTTGAGGAAAAGGGTTCGGAAAACAACTCTGAAAACAAAAAAAAATGTGTTGGTTCAGTGGACTCAGCCCATCGGACCATGACGGGCCTGAGTAGGACCAGCCCGTCATCCTTCCACCGCCGGGAGGAGGAGGTTTCCGCCGCTCTGTGAAGCCAGCCTCGCGCGGGCCCCTCCTCCTCCTCCTCCGTTTTTTTTTTATCTTTTGTTTGTAACGAAACCATCGTCGAGTTCCTTCAAGCCGTGCGCAATCTTACGATTTGCTCGCAATCGCATGGTCTCGTTAGGAATTAGCGAACCAATAACTTGTCTCCTCCGTTGGCGTTTGTTTGTTCGGTCTGTCATTGAATCTAACACGGCATAGAAAATTAACACAAGATCGCCGATCCGTAAATTTGATTAATTAAAATCGAAAGCTGCACAGAGAAGGCTCCGTCTCCGTCTCCGTCATCATGCAGACTTTGTTTGCTGTGTCTTCCTTTTCCTCCTCCTCTCATGAAGAGAAAGACTCCATGAGATTAGCGGTAGTTTATGGTAATTCTCCCTTATGTCACCCCCAATAACCCTCTTCGTCGCTAGCATGGTGACTAAAAGTTGCATGGAACGTATGTATCTTAAAACTAAGATCCATATTGATTCACAAATCCGACCTTAGCTCAGTTGGTAGAGCGGAGGACTGTAGTGGTAACTCACAGATTAATCCTTAGGTCGCTGGTTCGAATCCGGCAGGTCGGATTCTTTCATTTTTTCTTTGTAATTCTTTTTTTTTGGCCACCTTTTCCTTATATTCTCCTTTCCTGGTTTGCCCTCAATGTGTGTCTGTCCATGACTCGCTCTTCGGAGGCACCTAACGCCGATGCTAGGCGACTGGCCTAGCGGCGCGGCGTTGGGGAGGGCGGGGCCTTAGTGCCAAAATCGATGTGGCTCATGCCGTCGTGCAGCGAAACTAAAGATTTGATGAGCACACACCGTTGATATTTCTACAAGTATTGTGTGTGTCATTAGTCTAAGATAAAGCACTAGAAATAAAACTAGCAAGCTTGGGGACAGATCGACTAAAAGGCAACAATTCGGACAGATACGTCTTGTTTCGTGGACCACGCATATCTCTTCGTTCTGTCCAGAGACGTGTGCAATCTACAAAAGACGCATTGTGTACAAACAAACGCCAAAAGTGGCGTTCTCATCTTCTTTCAAAGGTGAAATCATCTTTATCAACTTGGAACTGAAACCTTCACCTAGCCCTAATTCAATAGCATTCCAGATTGCAGCCCTGCTGATGCGGCAGAGTCTCGGAACCAGAAGAGTTCCCCCTCCAGAGTCTACATTCCTTGTGATACAGGCAACCTGAAGAGAGATGGTCCTTTTGTTTCTCATGGGATTCGCGCGATACCCAAGTCGCGGCCGCCCGAACCGTTTCGTTTTTCTACTTTTAATCGATCCAGTAATATAAGCACGGCACGCCCCAAGTAACGAAAGAAACTTGCGGCTGCAAAGACCCTAGGAGATCTCTTCTAGGAAAGTTGGGGAAAATCAGGAAAAGAAGAAGAAGCCCAGGCATATAATCTCAGAGAAACATGACAATGCTGCTGCGTTTGCACGGAGATCTTCCCATCATTCTCTCCAAGACGAAATAGCAACAGGCAAAACCGATTGCTCGATGCAGATTGATAATTTCAGAGAAACATGGGCGCATTGAGTGAGACCATACCCTACTGTACTCGACATCGCAGAGCTAAACACCAGAACCGGTAACTCGAGAATCGATACGAAATCCTCTGGAACATAACTATCGAGTCACCAATCCTAGCCTGTCTTAAAAAGGAAAATTACTGCTGCAACACAATCAAAGGTACAAAATTCTTTCTGAAGAAGATGGCATTATCAAGAAGAGAGAGCCTCTGTGATCTATAAATGAAAGAATGCAAATCGTCTTCGGAGAGATTGATGAACATAGACAGACCTAATACCTTCATGCAGGCTTCCATCTAAAGGAAAAGAGACCCGAAAATCCTCCAAGAGCAGAAGTTCATAATTAGCTGAGAAAAATAGTAAAAAACAAAAACAAAATATTCTCATTATGATGCTCAGTGATTTGTTATTGTTTCAGAAGAGCAGCATCTAATAAATGCCTAGTCGAGCAACAACGCAAGATCTGCCTTGAACCCATTTAAACTTAGCATCCAAAGTGCAAGAAAAGCTCAAGTTGGAAAATACAGCGGGGCTGAATCGATAGAAAAAGCGCCGCCGCCGCCGATTGACGTAGGTAAAGACGGCGGAATTCCCTCCTACTCAAAGAAAAACCTTTTCCGAATTAATATAGGAATATGTATATATGTTCATGTGGCACATGATCACGTGTACCGGACTTTCCAGTAAATACTTAAGGTAGAAAGACCATCATGTGATGAACAATGTTCGATTGTAATGTTGAAAGGAGTCTAGGCTTAATTCGTTAAATTTAGACTGAGATAAACGCGCAGTCTTACCTATCAAAATCAAGCTTCAACGTGTATGCGAGCAGGAACTCCCTAATTAATTTCAGTCTCAGCAAGAGATGAATATTTTTATTTATGAATTTTCACTTAGGCCTGGGGTTTTCAACGAATTAGCGAAAATATTGGGCAATCTGCGCAAATGTGAAAAATACAGAACCTCTCTGCCTTGCCTAGGGCTCTCTTTCTCTATAAGCCCTTGAGCCAGTCTTGTAGCGACCGCAGAACCGCCGCAGTTTCTCGGAGCTCGCCGCAGCAGAAGGTCTCACCTCTCTCTCTCTCTCAACAATGAAGAAAATTGACCTTCCATGCGTGCAAATTTTGGAGCCTTTTCTAGCTTCGTCGGAGTGTTTGTTTTTCTACTTCATCTTGGCTGCAGATTTTAAGCTTCTCTGTTCCTGAATGAGCAGTCAGTCCGCATTTGATGTTGGAAATCAACGTGTTCCCTGCTCATTTCGGCCACTGATTTGCCTGTGAATCAATGAGTCTGGTCTCGCCCAGGCGAATCGAATAGTAATAGGCAGGATCGTTTTGATTTTGCGAATGAATGCCCCCTTTGGCCGAGATTGTGTCTTTGGCACCGTATTGGATCAATCGCCGTTGTAGGCAATGCTCACATGCAGAAACATTGGGTCTCTATCGATGTGTCGCGAATTATTTTGCTCCCTGTTGTATGTGATAGGATGCTCTCTGTTAGAATTGCTCTGGTTGTTTGCTTGTGAATTGCTGCATGTTCTCGTATTTCTTGTCGGTGCCTTTGAGCATAGTGGCGTCGCGATGGATGACTTTCCTTCAAGTTTGGCTTTTCCCTAGCGAGATATGTGACGCAGAACTAAGTTCATGAGGCCAGCCATGTCTTTGGACATTTGTCTCGCTTCAGTTACTTTGTCAGTCCTCTTTTACTCTGAAAGACAAGGTATTTGCAAGTTTCTGCTGTGTTTTGAGTGTTGGTTTTGATATGCTAACCTTGGTAAAAATTGCTAGGAGGTGAAGAATGTCGCATCGGAAGTTTGAGCATCCCAGGCACGGATCGCTTGGATTTCTTCCAAGAAAGAGAGCATCCCGCCACAGAGGGAAAGGTACTATTGGTCTTCTTCTGTTTTCGGTTTTCAATAGAATGCCAAACTTTTCGAGCATTTCAAGTTTCCATGGATTCTTATTCCTTAGGCCATTAGCTGTTTCCTTGTCGTTTAACTTATTTGGCATTATTGGTCTGGAGTTATTCCATCACTGCCTTAATCAATTTTTTTTCTTTGACTTCTGCAGTGAAGGCTTTTCCTAAGGATGATCCTACCAAGCCTTGCAGGCTCACTGCCTTCTTGGGCTACAAGGCAGGGATGACTCATATTGTCAGGGAGGTCGAAAAGCCTGGATCAAGTGAGAATTTAACTCATTTGCTTTCTTTGATGACGTTTCTGTTATTCAGAAAGAGTTTTAAGACTTGCTCTGTCTCCTCATAAATATTTGCCGTCACATAGTCACTGGCCACAATAAACTTCCCTATATTTGACATGCAACACGTTGTTGTGGTTGTGGTGGCCAGTTAGCCAACAACATATATAAGTCATTTGGCTATTTCTTATGTAGATAACAGTCGGTCCACCAAACACAACAAATTTATGTTGTCTTCACTGGTGAAGTTTTTGTACAATTTCACTCAGGTTGGTATTACATTTTATGTCGAGAAAATATAGTCCTATCAGCTTCTTCAGCTGGTCGTCATTTTTTTTTTTTCCTTTTGTTTCGTGTTACTACAGCTTAGCTGTAGAGAGTTGATGAACTATCTTCTCACTGTTAGCAGATAAGAGACGCAACTAGTTTGAAAAGAACACATATCCATGTGCTCTCTCATTTATTTTGTTCCGAGGGTGGTGTGGCAGATGTTTCTTCATCTACTGTATGATAAAAATGATTTCTAAAATTTAGCCAGATGCTTGCCAACGAAAGAAACTCATATGGTACTGCACTATGCTATAGGATCTTCACTTGCTGATGGTGATTTAAGCTTATTGTCAGTAGACACTATCACAATCAGGCATATAATGCATTTCACATATTTATATATTTCTTTAAGTCCTGGTGTCTCTGGTTCTGAGTTGTGACTCGCTTCACTGCCACTTTTGTGGGTATTTATGTCTCTACTTCTGTATCTCTGCAGAGCTTCACAAGAAGGAAACATGTGAGGCAGTGACAGTTATTGAAACCCCTCCAATAGTGGTGGTTGGTGTTGTGGGTTATGTCAAGACCCCTCGAGGCCTTCGCTCATTGAACACAGTGTGGGCTCAGCATTTGAGTGAGGAACTGAGGCGCAGGTTCTACAAGAACTGGTGCAAATCTAAGAAGAAGGCATTTACCAAATACTCAAAGCAGTATGAAACTGAAGAGGGAAAGAAGAACATCCAAGCTCAGCTGGAGAAAATTAAGAAATATGCAACTGTTGTTCGTGTTTTGGCTCACACTCAGGTACGGCCTGCTTTGCCTCCAGAATAAGGTCATAGCTCCTGTGCTGAACTTTTTGTGTTTAAGAGTGTTTCAAAGTCTGGCCATTTTGTTGCCTGATTAAATATATCATTTATGGTGTTCTGTGGTTAATCTACAGATTAGAAAGATGAAGGGATTGAAGCAGAAGAAAGCACACTTGATGGAAATCCAGGTCAACGGTGGGACTGTTGCTCAAAAGGTGGACTATGCATATGGCTTTTTTGAGAAGCAAATTCCCATTGATGCTGTGTTCCAGAAGGATGAGATGATTGACATCATTGGAGTGACAAAGGGTAAAGGTTACGAAGGTGTTGTCACCCGGTGCGGTGTAACGCGTCTTCCTCGTAAGACTCACAGGGGTCTAAGGAAGGTTGCTTGTATTGGTGCGTGGCATCCCGCTAGGGTCTCGTTCACAGTTGCTAGGGCTGGTCAGAATGGGTACCACCACCGCACTGAGATGAACAAGAAGGTCTCTATAAAATTGGCAAGGCTGGTCAGGAGTCCCACACTGCAATTACTGAGTTTGACAGGTCAGAATCTGTATTTGAGATGCACGAAACTTTTCCTGTGGTGTCTGCGATGATTAGGCTTTACTTTTGTTGTGTTTGCTTTCAACTAGTGCTATTTTATCTGTTGTTTGATTTTTTCCTCAAATTATCCAATTTGCTAGTCCTCGTTATCAAAGGCTTTAATGAATTATCCTGAGAGGATAGCAGTTCTTAACCTTCATTGGAGCAAAGCCTAACTAGGAAGGTTTTGCTATTGTTTGTGCTTCTAAAGCCTCATTGCTTTGTCTTTAAATCCAGGACCGAGAAAGACGTAACTCCAATGGGCGGCTTCCCACACTATGGCTTGGTGAAAGATGATTATGTGATGATTAAGGGAGGCTGTGTTGGACCCAAGAAAAGGGTGGTGACACTCCGACAGTCCTTGCTCAAGCAAACCTCTCGTGTGGCTCTGGAGGACATCAAGCTCAAATTCATCGACACCTCTTCTAAGTTTGGCCATGGCCGCTTCCAGACAATGCAAGAGAAGCAGAAGTATTATGGACGCCTGAAGGCTTAACGAAGCAAATAATTAAGCCCAATGTTCCTGTTCACGGAACGCATGGAGGACTTCTGGTTATCTCTTATGATATGGAATTCTTTTTCCTACATGGATTTCCCTTCATGAGATTTTGCTTCAGCTGTGGTATTTTTGTACTACATGTTGTAGTTTTCTGATTTGGATAGCGAGATGAGGGATGGTTCTTTTGAGAAGATCATTTTTGACCATTTTTACTATGTATTTAAAAGAATAAGGGGTATTCTCTTGACTTACCGCAATTTCACTACGGATAGGAGCTGACGTGTTTTCATCAGACTTAGCTATTGGGGAGCCCTTCTCCCCTTTAGATCCATACACGCCTACGACAACTGTGCATATTAACATATCCAGCTTTCGCCTATGACAACTGTGCATAAACTGAAAAGGTTTGAAAATCTATTTTTGATAAAACCCATATTGAGTTTTGGCACGTGGTTCAAGCTTTAGCTAGAACTATAATTAAGTTCGAGTGGGAACATATTAATCATCCCCTGGATCGTTTTTTGTGAAACAATTTCCTAAAAATAATTGTTCATATCGTTTGAAGTAATTAGTCAATAAAAAATAATTTTATTATCGATAACAATTGATGTCTAAACATTTTTTGTAAATGATGAATTTTTTTTTCGTTCATTCATTTTTGTATGCGACACATTCGATCATTTTTAAGAAAATATTTTTCAAATCATTAGTTTTTTGCGAAACAAAAGGAGCCTTAATGAAAAAATGTACTTATTAATAACTTTAAATTGTTAGTTGATACCTGAGGTAATCCTTCAAGAAAATTCTAAACTTTGCATTGTATAACACAAATACTTCAAACTTTTTATCGTCTTGCTAATATTCCAAACTTTTATCAGTGACTCATAAAGACCTTCCGTTAGGCTTAGGTTCACAAATCAAACGTGGCAACATTTGTGGACGACGCCAGAGAAATGATTTAACGGGGCAATGGACGAATGGTGCCACGTGAGACTTTTAACGGCCATATGAATTAAAGTCTAACATAAGATACTTTTCGGTCGTTGGAACAAGTTTGGAGCATTAGCGAAATGAAGAACAATTTGTGGCATTGGTGTATTAGGAGGGAAGTTTGAAATTGTTTATGGGATTATTCCATGATAAATTTGGAACGTATATAAGGGATATTGTTCTTTCCAATCTCACGAATCCTGCTTGAGCTCTCTTTTCAGCTAACCAAAAACAAAATGCCGCGGAGCATGGAGATAGAACTGAACTTTAATCATCCAAAAAATCCTTTTTTTCCTTTATCCAAAAGGAAATTTAGAAATTTACATCCTATAATTATTAGTTTTAAAACCTGTCAAAATAGTCTCTGACCCGTTTATTAATTAATATTTGATGAATTGAGTTGTTACATGAATTAGTTTTATTCAATAAATGGATTATGTATGGGTTAAATAATATGTGTGTTAAATGTGTTTACAACTTACTTAGACTCAATCTACCTTTATATCTCTCTCTTTACTTTCTCTTGCCTTCACCCGATCTCGTACTCACACCTCAAATTGTGTTGGGGATTAGTCAGATTGGATACGAGTCATTAGATTTGTATTGCATGAAAATTGATTATATTTGTCAATTTGGATCGTACCATTTTCGATCCAACCTAAACCCGATTTGACCCACCCAATGCAGATGCTATTTGGCGTGCGCCATTTTATCTTTTGGCAATAAGAAATGTGAAATTGCATAATTTGCCTGTGAATGGAAATAATAGTGGAATGATATTTGGGAATAATGTATATAATTATCCTTAAAAAAAAAGAAAAAAAAAAGGCGGCAGAGCTTGGCGTAATCTATCTAGGGCAAGAAGAAGACAAATCCCAGGTCTTTCAGGTCCATTGTATCGTCCAGCTCCAACTCCAGAACATCGACCCTCTTTCCGTTTCGCCCCATCCCCTCCATTCATAACGACGATGAACATCCGAAACAGTCGATCCATTCACTCTTGACTCTGTTCACCTCTCTCTTTCTCTCTCTCCCAGGCAAGTCCTCTTCTTGTACTCGACGACTCTCGATTCAGCTTTGCATTTCGTAGCGGTGTTTTGATGGTGGGTTTGTTGTTAGCGACTAGTATTTGCGAGCGAAAAGCGTAAAGTTGAAATTTTTGGGATCTTTCTCTCCTGAACAGCGCTTTCAATTTGCTGTGCACGTCTTTGGTTGTGTGGGCTTTTTGTCAATGCGGTTTTTCATGGTCGTTCGAGTTAGGCGTGTGATACGAAAATGTGAGGCGTTAGCTGTTACTTTCGAATGGAAGAGTGTTTGTTGAGGATGTTATATATGATGCTGGAGGATTGGGTGGTTCTGCTCATCATGGTGTTCTTCCAGGTTTGTTGCCGAAAATGACCGACCCATCCAAAGTGATTCACGTCCGCAACGTTGGGCATGAAATATCAGAGGTACATGTTCTCTTGCAGCTTCTGCTCCTTAGTAAATTCTTCTGGGAGTTGAAGTAGGGACTTTCGAACGAATAAGTCCAGAGTCGAAGAAAGACGATCGAATATGGCATTTGTGTGACGATTTTCAAAGGAGGGATGGAATTGTTTTCTGGCTCACAACTTAAGGTTGAGATAGCTTTTACCTTCTGTACCGTGCTGGTGCGGAAAAATATGTAGTTTAGGGTAAATTTTCCAGACAATCCTTGTACTTTGGATGTTTTATCTGATGATTGTACTTTCAGATTGTGCAAACTAGGGGTTTTATTTTTTTATTTTTAGGTTTAATTAACACAAGTAGAGAGGAATGCAATAATGGCATACGGTGACATGCAATTTGGAATAAAACACATTTTAATTCCCTTTCTTGTTCTCTTTTTGGCCGTGTTTTATTTGTAAGGTACCCAGGAGCTACTGCTTCCATAGCAAGATCATTATCTACACTCATTTTTTTTATGGTAATTTCAGAATATCGCTGGAATCAAACAGTTAGTAAGCTCGGGTAGGCTGTTGGATTGTTTCTTAGGAAATGCCAATCCATGATCCCATATTGGGATACTGATGACTAAGATGTACAGTTTTGATGATGAGCTGTTTCCAGACCCTGCTACCCTGCAGCAAAAAACAGAGGATTATTAAATTTCTGCACATAAATGCTAGAGTTACCTAATAATTGGTTGATTTGTGTACAGAATGATCTGCTTCAACTATTTCAGCCATTTGGAGTCATTACAAAGCTTGTAATGCTCCGTGCAAAGAATCAGGTCTGTCTTCTGCTGTTAGATATCTCTTATGGTTTGTTTTCTATATCAGATTCAGATGGGAGATTTGTGATTGTTGTTAAAACCTGTTGTTGTGCAGGCTCTTCTCCAAATGCAGGATATACCTTCTGCAATTAATGCCTTGCAGTTCTACACAAATGTTCAGCCAACTATTAGGTAAAAGGCTTGTGGATATCGTTCCTGTGAGCAGTAGTTATCTTGGCTTTTTCTTAATACTATCATGGCAAGAAACAATTGATGGCTTAGCAAATGCCCTTGTGATTTGCAAGGACTGACAAGAATTAATAGGCAGAAGGCTTTGGTGATCCGACTGCTTTTCTTGAGGAGTGTTCTGAATTATTTCAACCTTCATTTCTCTTTATATAGGGGTAGGAATGTATATGTCCAATTCTCGTCACATCAAGAGCTTACAACAGTGGATCAGAATGCTCAAGGGAGAGGAGATGAGGTTAGTAGTCTATTTTTGATTTGTCGATGTGTCAGATTGTTAATTATTCCTGGAAACTTACCAATAAAATGAAGGGAATTTTTCAAGTTTCTGCTGGTAATGGTCAATGGCTGTTGAGCTGACCTCAGTTGGTCAGGACAAGTCATGAGCTTTCCTGGATTAGTTTGTAGAGAAGCCAAAAAGTGAAGCATGGTTTATTGTTTCAAGTATATTTACCAGTGTAAAGTACAATATACAGCAATTGATGCCTGTGTTATAACTTGAATTGAAGCCATATAAATTCATTTGGAAGTCAGCAAGTGGACTAACATAATTGCTAGTCAACTTGTGGTTTTGGCTCGTAGGCTGGCTGTCTTTTCAGTTTTTCTTAGAACAAGTAATTTGGTGAGTGGAAATCATATCATACGATTGATACAAAGATATGTCCATCGTTCATTGTTTAGCAATACTTGAGTTCAAGAATTACACATGTACACACCTCACAATGATAATAATTTTAGTGGTAATTGATTCTCAAATTTTGTTGCAGCTACATCTTTTCCATCTTTCACGGGCAACTGATACGCCTTCTAAGTTTGTTCTTATTCTTTCACAATGGTTGTACTTGCAACCTTTGTACTTTTTTGTGGTTTGACCTTTTCTCATCAATGGTTTCTCAAATTTGTTGGAACTCAAAAACATTCTAAATTGCCTGAGATCAAATAATATGAGTTGGAAGTTACTTCAACCGAGTGAGTGAGGTTGGACGATGTAGTGTCGTTTGATACTTGACTTTGGCTTTTTACTTGAGTTTACACCTATTGCATATGTCAGAATGGTTTTACCCAATAAAGTTACAGTTCTTTTCCACTCAAGCTTTAAAAGTAAATTCTGTCCAGAAAGAAGAGGGAATTAGAGAAAAGGAAGATGCTAATTTCATAAATGCTTTGATTTTCATTGTGTTTGCATTTATATGTATTCACCAATGGTTTTCCCCAAAAGTTTAACCCATTAGGAGATCACTAATATTCTATATCTGTCAACTTTCTGTTGACACTCCCTTGGTGTATGCTGGTCCTTACATGTGAAACTCAAGATGTGGATTTGACCACATCAATGAGATAATAGTGACTAGAAAATAGTAACAGGAGAACTGTGTGGATAACAATTGGAGGGGTGTCAGGATTAAACTCTTGGTAGGTGCTTTGATATCATTACATGTTGATAAGTGGTTAGGAAATGGGTCATTTGTATGTCTAGCTTATTTCTTAAAATGTAAAATATCTCCTGCCAGATGTATGGTAAGTCATATCGTTTAACTTCAAGTACCTATCTGGTCCTATTTGTCATACTGCTTCTCTTCTCCTTATGCTGACGTCTTACTGACTGTTTTTGGGTATATTCAGCCCAATCGGATTCTACTGGTTACCATTCACCACATGCTGTATCCTATAACAGTAGAGGTGCTGCATCAAGTGTTTTCTCCTTATGGATTTGTGGAGAAGATTGTGATGTTTCAAAAATCAGCCGGTCAGCCCACTCCCCTCCTCCAACTGCCCCACTTACCCTCTCTCTCTCTCTTTCACATGCATGCGTGCGTGCACACACTACACACGTGCAGACGCGCTTACGCACACACCCGGGCTCCTCCTCCGTCCTGAAATTGTGTTTATAGCTACTTAAGGCCATATGATGCTTTTATGTGAGCTCTGCCGTTCCCCGGACCCTGTGTAAACGTGGGAGCTGCATGCACTGGGCTGCCATGAGATGTGGAGTATTGGTGTCGCTGTATTTCCTAATTCTCTACACAAAATTATTTTGCATCTACTTCCTAAGCTCTGTGCTCTAAAGAGCTCAAGATTAGTTCAAGTCATACAGTGACATCAAACATAATGGTCAATGTTTTGTCCAAAAATCTTGCTTAGCCTAACTTTTGTCTGTTCCTCTGTTTATACTAATTAGGTTTTCAAGCTCTTATTCAATACCAATCACGCCAGAGTGCAATTTCAGCAATAACTTCTCTTCAGGTGCTGATTAAATTTCTTGAGTTAGCAGAGTATTATGTTGAATAACATCAGTAGGTCATGTCTTCTAATTGGATACAGACGCTTGTCATTTTAGGGACGTAATATCTATGATGGTTGCTGTCAGCTGGACATTCAGTTTTCAAAGTATGTATGAATGCCTATCCAACTTTTTTCTTTTCATGCTTCTGCATCTATTGGCCTATCCATTTGTTTCTTTATTATTAATGTTGTCTCCAATCTGCTGCTGCAATTCATCACGTCTCCTTTTCACGATTCAGCCTTGATGAGCTACAAGTGAACTACAATAATGAGCGATCAAGGTAAGTCTATAGCTTTTGGAAAGAATTTTCACGATTTAGGTGGTGTATTGTTGATGAACATATTCTTATACTGTCTGCAGGGATTTTACAAACCCAAATTTACCTTCTGAACAGAAAGGTAGATCATCACAGGTATGCTACCTTCTTACGCTTCTGCTTTACCAGCTGTGGCCCAAGGTTTTGTCTTGAATACTAGTTCATCTTCCATATCAAATGCTCTTGTTTTTCATGTTTATAGCCTGGCTATGGGGATGCTGGAAGCATATATGCCCTCCAAGCTGGTGGGGCACGGGCAGGTATTTTCTTGCTGAGCAATAATGCTTAGCCTTTATGCTTCATGTGTTGATTTTTCTTTTTCCCATAACATCCTGTTCTTTGTCTACATTTTCTTTGACAGTGACTCTATTACTCTTGCTATGGACTATATCTGCACCATTCGTTTGTTATACTAAATTAATACATATCAGATACTTCTGTTTCTGCCAATAAGTTGCGCTTAAAGTTTCTTTGCTCCCTTAGCCATTTTTGCTGACTTCTACTTTCTGTCTTTTTATTGGTGTTCCAGTTGCATTCCCTCAGGTGAGTCATCGGTACTATTGCATTCTTATTGCTGAGATATTTTTTATATTGTTTAATTCTCTCTTTGTCTTTGCTAAATTCTTTTGATTATTCCTTCTATGCTTGTGTTTCCGTTGCTAATCAATTTTTTTTGTGTTCAATTTTCTTGTAGATGGCTAATGCTGCTGCAATAGCAGCTGCCTTTGGAGGAGGTTTGCCTCCTGGAATAAGTGGAACTAATGACAGGTGTACCGTTCTCGTCTCTAATTTAAATCCTGATGTAAGTACTGCAAAGACATTGTTGTCGGTTCATAATTTGATGGACTTTTTTATTATTGTACTTGACTACATATTGCCTTTCAGAAAATAGATGAGGATAAGCTTTTCAACTTGTTCTCTCTATATGGAAACATTGTGAGGATCAAGCTTCTGCGGAATAAACCAGATCATGCACTCGTTGAGATGGGTGATGGATTTCAGGCTGAGTTGGCTGTACACTTTTTGAAGGTACAAGTGACAAGCTTATCAAAATTTCAATGTCGCTGCAAGTATGTGGGAAGAAGATGGTTTATCTCTTTGTGCTGTGCTCTGTTATAATTCAAAGTATCCATGTTTATATCTTGTTTCAGATTATAGTGTACAATGCAATATCAGTCTTTGGATCTTTTCGGTGGAAGATCTAGTTTGTACTTGAAAAACTTCTCAACTAATGAAGATGGAAACAATATGAGCATATTGGAATAGTCACCAAATCACATTCCATCAACTTTTTTTTTTTTCACTGAATTTCAGTAACGTATCACCTGTTAAACTTGGAAAGAATTTGCGAATATCAGAATGTGTCACTCTAATATGTGACGTCTAGAATTGCTCATCATGTTATGCAAGCAGCAATTAATAGGAGTTGATGCAGATTTTCTTGCCAGTTGACCTGAGCATTACTTGTCGAATTATTTGCACCATTTGGCATCAAGTGTAGCATGCATGTTCTCTGTTTATGGTATCCAAACTTTCCAAATTCGAGATTATAGGGAGCTGCGCTTTTTGGGAAGCGGCTGGAGGTCAACTTCTCCAAGCATCCAAGCATAACTCAAGGTGCCGACACGCACGACTACATGAACTCAAATCTTAACCGCTTCAACCGTAATGCTGCGAAGAACTACCGCTACTGTTGCTCACCAACCAAGATGATCCATCTCTCTAGTCTCCCTCAGGATGTGCCAGAGGAGGAGATAGCGAAACATCTGGAGGAACATGGGCCCATTGTAAACACAAAGGTCTTTGAGATGAACGGCAAAAAGCAGGCACTGGTTCTCTTCGAGAACGAGGAACAGGCCACCGAAGCCCTAGTGTGCAAGCACACTAGCTCTCTGGCTGGGGCAGTAATCCGGATTTCTTTCTCCCAGTTGCAGGAGATTTAGTTCGCTGTATGGTCAGAGGCATGGCATGGCATGGCAAAACATTTTTGCTCAAATGGTGGGAGTTAGGACCCGTTTGTTTTTTTATTTATGTGGGTGGCTGTCTTCTAAGTCTCAACTTTTGATGTAGATTTTAATTGCTTCATAATCAACGACGCCCTCTACTTTTCTCTATATCTTCATTCTTTTGATGCTTGTATCGATTATTCTACTAGGTCCTTTTCTTTATTTTTTTCATGGGTAGATGTCCTGCTTTGCAGATAGGCTCAGTTTTGAAGGATGGAGAAGGAGAGACAGAGAGTATGTAGGGGACTTGTTTTCCTGTTTTTTCTTGTATCAATCTAGTAAATCCAGGCTAAGGTTAGCCGCTTCTGTTGTATCCTGTTCATTTTTCTTCCCTGTTGAATTGGCACAAAGAGCTAGTTATGAAGAATGTTTTAGGCTCTTGAGAGCTTCTGTTCCTCCTCCTCCTCCTCCTCACGGCCATCGTCTTTTTCATATAACTGTCACTTCTCCATCTTCACTTCCTCCTCTTCCACTATCTTCTTCTTCTTCTTCTTCCATGCCTACAAGAGCGCATGGTGAATGCTATACAGATTGAAAATGTTGAATCGAGGTCGATCTATCATTGGAGCAGACAACTGCGTGGGACCTGTCTTCTGTGTGTGTTTCTGTGTTTATTTTTCCAAATGCAAGGAGTCTGAACAGTCTTTATAGTTCATTGGTGGCGATGTGCTAGTGGAGCTCTTCATAGACGTGTTGTGTTTGAGCAATTAGACCTGATTCTGTCTGTCTGTCTGTCTGTCTGTCTCTCTCTCTACGCGCGCTGACTGTCCCTCTAGGATCCATCCACGTTGCATATTGCTGTGACTTGTCTGTTAAGTGTCGTAACACACAACTAAAAATTCTGAAGTGTCTATGTGTTGTTCCAGGACTTATGACCAAACAAAAGTTGCGACGGGAATTGGTGTCTCTGGAGAGATCATCTCTCTCTCTCTCTCCATGGATCGAATCGAGGGTCGGAAATCTCATATTTTGCTAGAAGAATCTCTATGCCTAAAGAGTGAATTTCCGATGGCTTCCATATCTCAAAACTTCTAGTCTCTTGTCTAATTGGTGGTCTAACACTTCAAATCAACTGTCCTAGGGATGCCAATCAAGTAGCTGATTGGATTACTAAAGCCAATCGCTTGAAGAATCTTCCTACTAATTGGATATTTTCAACCCCTTTTGGAATTTTTATGTCTAGAAACTCAACTGTTGTTTTCTTACAAGTCTCGCTTTCTGAATGAATAAAAGTACTTTTATCGACAAAATAATAATAATATATCATTTTAGGATAGTTATGCATACCTACATGTCAAATTATGTCATCTGATTATCTAAACGAGTGCAACTATAGTTGGCTTCGTAAATAAAGATACTGTATCGATACAATGTGCCTCTAGTCCTTAAGGAAAATGACATCACGTTCATCACATCTTGTATGCCAAAACCGATAGCAATGAATTGACTATTTCAAAATTTTGGATGCATTCATTTTGAGAAATATAAATTAATTAGAAAACATATCACTTTCAAATAAATGATTGAACGAAAAATAACTCTAATTACTTCACTAATGTTCACTGCAGTTGTTCCATTCCTTTCTTTTTTTTGTAAGATAAGATGTTGTCTGGTGTCCCTCCAAAGAGCAACGAAGAGACCATCGGATAAAATCTCCAAGTGTCCATGGATTCCAGTGTCATCCGATTATCTTCCCCATTCAGAATCGCGCACTCCTCTCTGCGCGTGGCAAATCGAGCCCACAACGCATTCTCTCTCTCCTTCTCATCGTCGTCAACTTCCGCCGCTCGAAACACTTCCCAGAAGAAGCCGCCGAAGCTGGAAGTCGGCGCCGGGCCCAAGAGGGGAGCGGCTTTCGACGAAGCCGCCTACGAGGCCGAGCGGCTCCGGCTCGACGCCGAGGCTCGGGAGTCGATGGCGGAGACGTCGAAGCGCGAAGAGGCCGAGGACCCGAGAGCGTGGAAATGGGTGATCCGAAAGAGGGTGTGGGATTTCATGGAGGCCGCCAACAACGTGGCCCAGAACCCCCGACCCGTTCACCACCGCATCCCCAACTTCGTCGGTGCTTCAGCTGCTGCTGGCAAGGTGAAAAAAACGCAGGCTTGGTCTGATTACTTCTTCACTTCCTTTTTTTAAAATTTCTAGTGATGTTGAGGAGACGAAGAATGGTTGATGGGACTGGTTTGTAATGTTATGTACGTAGGGATTTGAATGAGTGAGAGAGACTCGACAACGAATAAGAGCCTACAACGTCATTAGCCAATCTTAGCATCATTCGATTCGTAAGAGTATTAGCATTGTTCATTCACCAGTGTGACCATGCCCTCTTGGGTAGAAGTAATGGAATTTCAGGCAGAGCTAACGATTTTCTTCTCTGATTCCGTGATGAAAAATTTGAATAGAAAGAGTGTTTTTTCCCCTCTATGTTTGACTTGGGCCTTATGGCAGTTAAGCGAGTTGGAAATTTTTCAAGTTGCAGAGTGTGTGAAGGTTAATCCGGATTCACCCCAGAAGCAAGTCAGGTTCCTCACTCTGTCTGGTCAGGTTTTTTTTTTTCTAGCTAATATGTTCCCTTCAGTTAAATTCGGTTCATTTTCAACCTTATAAGGGAAAATGTGTAGCAATGTCGAGCTAACTTTCTAAAAAAGTAAGAGACTGTACCCCTCTATGTGCAGATGGGAAGAAGTTGTTAACGCCTCAACCGCGTTTGAGGACAGGTTTTTTCTCTGTTCTTCAGTCCTCTATGCTGGCCCTTCATACCATCAATGAGGCTTGTAGCTCTGTGGGGGTTGCCAAGTATGGAAGGCCGATCGGATTGGATGAGAAGATAAAGGTGGATCTGATTGTGATTGGCTCCGTTGCAGTTGACCCTAAGACCGGTGCTCGGCTTGGGAAGGGTGAGGTAATTATAGATATGCTGTTGCCAACAACAATTTTTGTTTTTTTTTTCCTGTGGGGATTGCAGGGACAAGGACAGTTGCTTCAAAAAGTTCTGAATCAGTTTCAGTTTTATGTGTATTGACTAAAGTTGCGGGTTGCCAATATCTAGTGGCATCTAAGGTGGTTTTGTCTAATTTACAGAATTGTACTATACGTATTTGCAACTCATAGATCCAATTTTAGAAGTATTTATTGCTTGTGCATTTCTGATACTGGTAAAGCAAAATGCCTGGCTGCAATCAAGATCTTAGATATGATCTCTTGCTATTCACTGAATCTTGAAAATCTATTGGAGTTTTGAAATCATTCGCTAAAATTTTGGTGCAGGGGTTTGCAGAACTCGAGTATGGCATGCTACGGTATATGGGAGCTATTGATGACTCGACACCAGTCGTCACCTCTGGTGAGTTGTTTCATAAATTCTGTCCATATTTCACGTAGTTCAAGTAACTGAAGGTTATTCCACCAAAAGTAGTATCCTGGACTTACAACAATTGCAAGCACGTGATTAATCTACGGGTGACGTGAAAAGATCCTCCATGTCCATGTGAACCTTTGATTAACCACTAGGGAATTATCCTCTCGAATCTCATCCTGACGACTGCATCATTACATGATCTAAGCATCAACTAGTTTGGAAGATTCAATGGTATGTTTCTTATTGTCTGGTACTGTCATCATGAGTGAAGCCTGGATTCTTGTCCAGAAGCAAGAACAGTTTTATATATATATTTGGTATGGGTTTTCTGCTTTATCATTTGAAGAGAAATTGGAGACAAATGTCGTTCATATAACATGTCTTGAGTTTTGACAATTTAAGGGGCATCTGCTTAATGTAGGATGTCTCAAGCCTTTGTGTTTTAGTACTGGCGCAGTATACATCAACATAAGCATGCTCTAACCCTTCATTATCAATTTCCATAGCAGTATTTATTAGCTGACCACACCAGAAAATTGGTGAATGTGCTCTTGCAGTGCATGACTGTCAATTGGTGGATGACATTCCAGTGGAGAAATTGTTAGTCCATGATGTGCCTGTGGATGTGATATGCACTCCCACACAGGTCATTTTCACTAACACTTCCATTCCAAAGCCTCAAGGTTAGTGAAACCGCGATATCTTCTTCAAATCCATCATATCTCTCTCTCTCTCTCTCTCTCTCTCTCTCTCTGGCATGACCGTGTATTTGATCTTTTGTGATACAGTCGTACTTACTAAGAGAGGCTGCTTCTTTTATAGGAATCTACTGGGATAAACTCTCCCCCGAGAAGCTGGGTCAAATTCGTATTCTGAGGGAGCTCAAGCGCAAAATCGAGCAGGAAACTGGACAAAAGCTTCCTTGTGGTCCATCAGAGAAATTACCCCCAACAGCTCAACGGAGCCGCTCTAAATTCTCAAGATGAATAAGACCAGTCCACGATGAAGAAGGGTAGGATTTGTAAAATTTGTGTGCATACTGCTCCAGGCTAGCAGATGGTTGTCGCATCGGCTCCTTAACATTACATTTTACTTTGAATTGCCTTTGTATTGGTGCCTGCGCCTCTCTCTCTTAAATGATTATTAGCTCTGTGTGCTACCGTGAATGAAAACGGTAGCGATTCAGTTTCATTTGAAGATCGGATAGGCAGATTGTTATTGAGCTATGTTTTATTGTTTGATTACTTACAGCTATCAGAAGTGATGCTGCATAAGTTTCTGCATAGGGCAATTCTAGCATATGCCTTGGCCAATTAGGCTGATTGACTTGGCCACTCAAGCGGTTTTGAAGTGTTCATTTCTCCGGGTCACTAGAAAATGTGCCTGACCACCATGGAGGTGGGGGTGCGGGATCTGTCCCCTCCCCTCTTTTCTGCGGACCTATTATCCTAAAAAAAAATCCTCTACCTTTAGGTTCGGTCTCAATTTTACCTTAAACTTCTTTTTGTCCCATAAGAAGCCCCAAACTTTAGGTCCATTCTTAATTCTATCCAAAACTTTTTGTTGTCCCTAAAAAATTTCCAACTTTAGGTCCAATCTAAATTTACCCTAGATTTTTTTTTTTAATTTCATAAAAAACATCATCTTTTACTTAAATCATAAATCTACCATCATTGATCCACCGTTCAAAATTTCCCTTGACAATCGAGAGATAAAAACTCCTAAGCGCGAGAGATGAAAGTCTCTCAAGCATGAGAAATTGAGTACTGAGCGTAAAATTAAAGATTTTCGAGCAAGATAGAAGGAAGGCTCTTAAAAGTAAGAGCAATTGAAAAATACTAATCATAATTGCTCTAGTTTTTTCCAAATTTTAGATTCAAGAAGACGTTGTTTGGTCTGACAAGGAAATTCATCTTCAAAAGACATTAATTACTTATCCTCGTATGTGAAAATTACTTATCCTTCACAAAACTTATTAATCAAATTGGGAAAAAAAAATTACCTATTAATTATAACTGCTTACTTTTCTACTATGAAAAATTACTTGTGGCCCTTGTGGGTACCAAGAGGTTATTACTTTCTATATATTAAGAAACTAAGGCCGTGCACAATAATCATTATATTTCTCTGTTTTCCTATTTTTCTGTTCTCGGAACAGATTTGAAACAGAAATCTATTTGATAACGAAATTTCATTTTTCAATTTTCAAGACTATTTTTTAGTTTAAAAATAGGTTTGGAACAAAAATAAGAATTATAAATTTTCCACTTTTGATTTCTAGAATATAAATAAAAATGAAAACTCTTCTCTTTCTCTCTCCTCTCTCTTTTCACGACTCGTCCTGCTTTCTCTTCTGACTCCCTGCCTCCTCCATCCCCTCTGCCACCTCCATCCGCTACCACTGGTCCTGCAACCTCGACTCCCCTGCCTTCTCCGACCTCTACCACCTCCACGGCCTCCTCCATCACGCCACTTTCCCCTCTCTCTCGACTCCACCCTCCTCTTTGCCTCGACCTCCACTTTGATTCCCTTTGGCATGTCTCCCTCTTCCTCCTCGACGATGGTAGATTCCCCTTGAGAGCTTCCGAGGCCTCATCCCCACGCACGCCTAGCCACAATCGGCAAGAGGATCTACATCATCAGTCGAAATGCTATCAATTGCTACAACACCTGTACGTGAGCTTAATGGACTTGCAAGTGGCAGAGGAGCCGCATGGTGCCTGACCGGGGTTGCATGGCGGCGGCCTACGCCACAGTCGGCCACGTCTACATTCTAGCAAACCACGCGCTCAAGCTTTGATAGATTAGCGGCTTCAGGGAGTGGAGCTAGGCAAAGAGCCTACCACTCCTAATGCACGTGCATAGTGAAGTTTAACTATGTGAACATCATGAAAATAGAAATTTTATGATGTTATCAAACAATCTGTTTTGAGAGCAAAAATTTTGTGTCATTTTTCTCTATTTAGAAACTCGTCTTTCCATTTTTGACCAAAAATTATTCCTAAAAAAATAATGATCATCATTCTCGCCCTAAATTGATCTTCTATGAGTAACTAGCAATTTTCATCAAGTCTTCGGTAATTAAACCAAGGCAAAAATTACCCTTTCTTTTCTACAGAGTAAAAATCGTTTCCTCGGACATCCGAAAAAGGAAAAAGAAGGAATTTTTCGCCTCGTCTATGAAGAAGATGGAGATGGTGAGTAGATAGGCAGGAGTTTCAGAGTTTGAGGAGGGCACATGAGTTCGTCTGCAATGATGCTACGTCGTTTCTGCTGCTTCAGCACCACCGTCTCTCCCTCCACCTCTTCTTCATCATCTGCTCCTACTGCCAAGAAGAAGCCCCTCGTCTTCCTCGGCTCTCCTCAGGCCCTCTCTCTCTCTCTCTCTCTAGTTGCACGCGTATTTACTCGTATCAGTTCGTTCCTATGAGAATCTGCATGATGTAGTCCTTAAAGGTCCTTCCTTTACGCAACTGGGCAGGTCTCTGCCACTGTTCTTGACGCCCTCTTTAACGCCTCGAGCTCCCCAGACTCCCCGTTTGAGGTAATGCCTCCAACCTCGTTGTGTTATGGTCTCCTCTTTCGTCGATCCGCTGAGCTCTGTGTGCTGTTCCCGTTCATTGCTTTGCCCGGTTTTGCAGGGTCGCTCGTTTTTTTTAGGTGTATTTTTTTTTTTTGTGAGATATATACATTTAATGCATATGACACTGTAGATGAGATGAGTGCTGTTGAAATTCCATGTTGAGCTGAAGATTAATGTGACTGTTGTGTTTAATTCTTGATCTGCCCACGACAGTAGGGGGCAAATGGTTGGATTTGTTAATTAGTATGGCCTGATTTCGACCTCAGGCAATGGTGACTCGCGTTGCTAATAGAGTGCGATTTAGGTTGCAGCAATAGTCACCCAACCACCGGCTAGAAGAGACAGGGGAAAAAAGATCATGCCGTCTCCGGTGGCACAATATGCACTCGACAGGGGATTCTCCCCCGAACTTATTCTCACACCAGAACGAGCAGGAGAGGTAATGAAGATCAAGGGCCTTTTCTTCTATCTCTATTGTTTTTTCTTTTTCGCAGCTTCGGTGATTTTGGATTTATTCGCTGTCTTTAGCAGAAGCATTCTAGTTAGTTAAGCTAGCACAGAGCTTGGACTTCTCATTTATCTTTTTCTGTACAAGTGGAACTGCTTGTTTTGATTACAACTAGCTGTGTAGCTACTTTACTATTCTAAGTGGCTCCTTCTCATCCTCCCAGTTTTGACGTGCTTGTTACTCTTCTTCTTTGCGTACAACTATCGGAACCGTCAGAGAGGTTATCTGATGGTTCTCCTTTGCATCTTAATGGGGACAAACTCTACATATCTTTGTTGTCTTTTCGGTTGCTCAGTACTTAGTTCACTGAAAATATTAGTTACTGATAGTCATTGACAATGCATTTCATTTATCTACCACTTTAACTCTTTTTTGTCAATCAAATTCCTCCAATAGTTCTTCGTTGCTTGGATAGTGCTACTCTAGAAAGTTTGACATTGTAAAGTGCGCAAAACTTTCGATAAGGCTATGATTTTCTATTTGCTTTTCTTTCAGGACTCCTTTCTGTATACTTTAAGAGCATTAAATCCTGATATTTGCATCACTGCAGCCTATGGAAATATTCTACCGAGCAAGTTTCTTAAAATTCCTCCATTGGGTTAGTCAAATGCAATGCCAGCTTATTATTATGATCTGCATGTTTATCTTCCAGATCATGTGATTTACCAATGATTGCTCTTCTTGTTTTTGTTAAATGTAATAAATCAATGATTATTTTTAAAGTCACAAGTCTGCATGAATAACCTTTGATCGGTTTACTTATCTGCAATTAGGGACTGTTAATATACACCCAAGCCTACTACCATTATACCGTGGCGCTGCTCCAGTTCAAAGAGCAATTCAGGTAGGGTTAAGTTAACATATGCTTATAGAATGTGATTAAATAAGGAGGATATTCTCATTTGTGGAATTATGTATCAGGATGGTGTCAAGGAAACCGGAGTATCATTAGCATTCACTGTCCGTGCTTTGGATGCAGGACCCGTGATTGCCAGTCAGCGATGGGAAGTTGATGATCGAATTAAGGTAGTGAGAGTTCTTGGTAGAGAATATGCAGATACGGATTGCTTTTTCAATTGATTTTCCAAAATTTGTTCCGTTGATGTTTCAAGAGCAGATAGTTAGGTTTTTTCCTTCATCTGCTCTTCCATAGCAAGCATATCAACTAGTTGGTACAAAACATGTTGGGCAGGACTAGGGGTGTAATCGAGCTGACTCTAGTGACTCGACGTGATTATTCAAGCCTCCGTGCTCAAATTGAGTTTGATGGAGCTTGCTTCTTTAAACTTGAGTTATACTTGTTAAAATGTTTCGTGAATTTGAGCTAAACTGGACTCGATCTACCTTAATTATGAAAAGTAAAGTTCAGTCTTAACCTAGCTGGAGCTCAAGCTTTGGTATTGAAAGTATATTTGTTTTGGTAGAGATAATCTACTTTAGTTAAGTACTTTTCAGTTTGAGCTCATCTCAATTGATTGCTGAAGCTACTTGTACTCGAATAGACAGCCTGAGTAGCTCATGAGTAGTTTTGACTCAATTTAACCTCTAGGCAAGACAGGTGCAATTGTTTGGTGAATGGGGTTTTACATAATTTTGTTTGATGAAATGATTTTCTCGCACAATTGCTCAATTCATTGAATAAATTGAATTTTGTTCTATGTACAGACATTGACTAATAAATCTCTCTCTCTCTCTCTCTCTCTCTTTCTCCACACACACACACACACACACAAAATAGTTCCGGAGTCAATTACATGCTTGTTAGCTTCCCTGAGATCAGATTTGTCATTCTTAAGCTGATTTTGTTGCAGGCGCCAGATTTACTTGACCTGTTGTTCTCTGAAGGTGTGCCAATGCTCTAATGCTTTTTTAATATATTAGTAGGCTGTTGTACAATTTTTATTTTATTCACTGTTAATGGGAAAACAAAGCTCACAGACGATGTTATGACATTTATATTTTGTAAAGCTGGAATCTAGCAATAGGATGGCTATTTGTTTCTAGATTCTAATTTTACACGTCATCTCTCATCTTTGTCATAACATTTATCGTTATCAGTATGGTAGTTTCATGTTTATTTCAGTACGGTCAATACTTTTTTTGTTGACTTGGAGGATCCGATTAACTAGGAGGAAAGATAATTTCTGAACTTAGCATCATTCCAGTGTATTATCTCGTTGATATTTGAAGTTGTGTTCTCTCCATTCAGTTGTATCTAAACTCTTTATTTGGACAGTGATGTCCACTTGTTATATGCACAATTACCTGTTGACGAAAATATTCTTTATTGCAGGATCTAAGCTTTTGATCCGCGAACTTCCCTCTTTACTGGATGGCTCTGCTCAAGCAAAAGCCAAGCCGCAAGATGAGACTAAAGCCACCGTAGCTCCTAAGGTACTACTCTTCTTACATAATAAGTATCAGAACAGGATGTGATATAGATTGAGTTGGCAATTTCTTAATTTCAGTAACCATTTGAAACTGAGGTTAGTGTCTTTGATAGCTTCTCCTGCTTCTCACAGATAACCCCTGAGGAGTCATGGCTATGCTTCAACGAGGAGGCTGTGGCCCTTCATAATAAAGTGAGTGGTCCTTTCTTCCCTGAGCTGGACCGTGTGGAATGACATACAACCATTTTAGGTTCGTGCATTTGCAGGTTGGCCAGGAACCCGAGCCAAGTTTGCCGTGATGGACAAAGAGAATGTTCAGCAGAATGTCATAGAGCTTAAAATCATCACTACGAGGGTATGCAGTGAGATCAGCTGTGAAGTTGGTGAAGTGGACGGCGTAAGTTTCACCAAGGGTGCTTTATTAGTTCCTTGTGGAGGTGGCACGGCACTGGAGGTATGCTTGTTCCTTCCAATCAAAATTTATTATGGAATTTGGTCATTTGCAATTTATATGGGTTGTCCTCAGAGCCCACTGCTTTTTATAACTTTTGGAGTTTTGGAAAAAGTAATAAGTTTTCTTTTCTGGGGACATTGGTATTTCGTCTTCTAGATGTTTTTGGAGAAATCTTGCAAAAAAAATGATTTTTTTAACTTTTCTTTTCTTACATGACCAGGTATTGGAAGTTCAACTTCCAGGTAAGAAAGTGGTCAAAGCTGCTGCATTTTGGAATGGTTTGCGAGGTCAAACTCTAAAGAGTTTATAACGCAAAAGGATTTTTCTGCTTGGCAATTGTATCGAGCCAATTTGCAGGGTTGATTTCCTTTGTTTATTAGTCCGATCATTATCGATTTCTTTTAACATTTAATTATCTGATGGAAAGAGACTTTCCTTTACAAATTGCATCTAGAAATTTTATCTGATGCAGAAGCTTTCCATATTTTTCCGTCTTTGGAGTCGAGAGTAGAGGACATTACATCTCTATATAGGTGGGGGCTAAGTGTTTGAAGGCTTAACCATGAAACAAACCCTTCAATGGAATCGAGAGAATGCAAATGGAATGCAATGGTGACAGAAGGTAAGCTTGAACAGAAGACCATCACTATGATAAAACTCCAGTGCTTCATCTATGTATTAAGATCTCAGCCAGCATAAGACTGAAAGGAGCTAACTAGTGGAAGTCGATACCTTGATCCAATGCAAAGATTAGATCTGTTCATGAAACTTAAGAAGTAATTTTGTGGCTGACTCCTGAGCGTAAGGTCTCTGTACTTCATCCCGTGGATGGAAAATGGATAATTAAAAGGCTCACTTGAAGCCACAATTAATTATACTGCATGAAATACTAGGCAACAATATTATACGCTCTGCATTCAATAAACTCCCATTGAGACGGTGTACGGTGCTGCAACTAATTAAGTGATATTAACATATTTCCGACTCCAAGCTTCTAAAAATATCCTGTGTTTGTAAGACTGTCACCCCCCCATAAACGTGCGCAGACAACACTCGCACGAATGCATTTGTCAAAACATTTCAGCTGTAAGAGGCAAGAGCTTTCCTCACTCCCATTCTCCAAGTTCTTGTTGAATTTGAGGTGCAAATAAGATAAACATGTATTAGCACCTTCCATCTTTTTGGTTTCAGAAAAGTTCGTCCACTTCCTTTCCCTTCTGATCGCAAGACGCTTACTGTAGGGAAGTCGACAATGAATATTGCGTTGAAATAAATCTCTAGAGATGCCACTCCACTGGATACTTGAGAGAGAGAGAGTGAGAGAGAGTTCCCACTTTCTTACAATGAAAACTATGGTACAACAAAAGGAGATGTGTAGTGTAGACAGTGGCCTAGCAGAAAATAAAAGACTCAGAAAAAGATCACAGCATCTTTAGATTTTGCATGGCCAGAGGGCACTTCCACCCCCACTACCCAGAACTGTTTGTAGACTCCACATGGACGAGATCCACTTTCCTCAACACCAGTGCCAGAGGAACGTGATAACATATCATAACCACTTGGGGTACTTCTCTAATCACTGGACTGAAGCCAGACTTTCAACTCATTAACAGCATGGAGATTTCGAAAATACAAAGACTTAACAGCTGAAAAATAAGTATACTTCTGTCTTCAGATGATCGAAAAATGAGGGATCAGCAACCTTCACATCATTCTGTTGAGAGGGATCCTGTTGCTCTGATAGGGAACTCTTTCTATCGGAGATATCACTTGCGGCATTGTCATGCCGACGGAGATAATAATTTCTGCAATTAGTAGGAGAAGGAAATAACTGTTCATGTAAAATAATGCTAGTCCCTGACAGGATATTAAATTGTGTACTACATTCCACAAGAGAGATCTTGAACTGCTAACTCTTGCATAACCCTGCTGCCATTCCAATTTCCATACCATTCGACCATATAATATTTTAGCACCAAGCTTGTATGGACTTTACAACCACAAGTGCTATCTTATTAATCACTAGCAGAAGTTATCCCGAGTAAACAATTCATGAGCACCAAATTCAGAACACAATCCAGCAACTTAAAAAGAGAAGACCAGGGACGCTACTAAATTCTAGATACCCAATGGGACCTAGACCAAACTCAAGGGTCACTATTTCTTTCCACTAACATTTCTCCTTGCATTAACTTTTGCACTAGATGACAAAGTGGAAGAAAAAGCATGAAAGGGGACAATCTTGTTGCACAAATGTGGAGCAGAAAGGCCATCATCAAAGCGCGTTGTGTCAGTAAAATGCAAGAGTCACGACTTACCTATGCCTTCACGAATAGACAAGTTAGGTCTTATTATCTCCTTAGAATTCACCAAAAATATATCGCCAATGTAAAGATGATTGGTAGGAACATAAACACTGCATAACTCCTCATCCCCATCATCTCTCTGCAATTGAACATCCAACAATCACATTAAAGACAAGAAACAATTAGCTGTTAAGGGTGCCCAGACATTGATCAGAAACATAGCCTTTATGAACAGTACAACAAGCTCATATAGTTGTGAGACAATTCCTATCACCAGTTCGGCATTTGAATAAATGAAGTCCAAAATCTGCCAAGGAAAGGCTGCTGAAGATGGTCAGTTGACCTCTTTCTTTATTGAGCAGTATATAACTCAAGTACGATAGACCAGAAGAAATCATGAAAAGTAATTGGGATCTCTTACTTGCATGTGTTAAGTATAGTGGAATTTCCAAAAATGAATTGTGAACAACAATATCACATCAATTTCATTAACTGAGAAAGTAACTGCTCCAAGCCTAAGTTCCCTGGAAGAGGAAACCCCCTGTCTATTTATGCTGATGGTGGTTTAGTGACCACATCCCTCTTTTTCCCCTTTCACAGAAAATTACAATACATTAACAGATCTCACTCCACTATATAACATCTTGCTAATGACTCACTCAACATACATCTGGTTCTCCAGCAGCCAACATATATGTAAAGAGCAAGTACCATCCGATATTGACTCATGCATCCCTTTGAGGCTCCAATTATCAGTCTATAAAAAGTTACGGCGAAATCAGCCAGGTGCTTGCCAAAAGACGGTAGATGATTCAACAGCAATTATCTCTGAGTAGCACTTAACAGATTTGGAAAATCTCATTCTCAGTAAGCCTTTTTCTCTTTTCTCTTATGCCTTGATCAGTATTCTTTTGAATTATCTAAAACTACAAGCCAAGACACAAGCATATCTCCGTTTAATACGCATAGCCAGGAACCACACCAGATCCATCAAGTCCCCATAGAGAGAATATCGTTGCAAAAAGTGTAGAGACTACATAAAAATAAAAGGCAGACATGCTATTCTGAATAACATACAAATCGCAACCCCAGAATTTGACAAAATTATGCTGCATTTTACCTGGAGGACAACAGACGATGTTATGAAACCAAATGCATATTCCCCAAGCCGAGGATGACGAATAATTGCAACCTCCTTAAAGGCTGTTGTATTTTGGTCTGTAACAAAAAAAGGTGGACTTATTACACTCTAATGGCACCAACACAAAAGAAAAAGGTCATACCCAGCTAATTATTTGAGTCCACAACACCATACATTACGGTAATTTGATCACTCCACAGAATCATAAGAGATCAAATAGTGTAATAATAATGTTTGCAGTTAGAAGTCGGCACCACTAGGAAAAAAAAACAAATGTATGTGTATATATAGCCACAGGCTGTAGCTATTACAAAATGTGATATTCTGAAGTTACCAGTTTAGTTGAATTTATTATACTGTTCATCCATCTGCACTAAAACTTGGAACCAAAGAGAAGTATGTAAAAGTTGACAATTAAAAAGCATCTCTCTCTCTCTCTCTCTCACAGCCAGACTCATTTATAAATTAAAGAAACCGGTTTTACCTGGAGATATAGCAGCACTAATTTGCTTAGAAGCTGAATATATGTGCTTCATGAAAGGCATTCTCTTAATAAACCACTCTCCAAGCCAGAATACAGTGGCTCCCATCCATGACGAGGCAAATATACCGACAAAGAATATAAAGATAAGCGATGTCACAAACCCAAGGCCTGCAAAAGATAAGGCCCTGCTTAAATGCGGGTTACACATCAATTCAAATGGTGATTGAATTGGAAAAGATCCACTAGATCAAATGGTAATGATAGAAAAAGAAAATTCAGATGATATGAGCCAAAGAAAAATGTCAAGCATTTAAAAGCCTATGCCTATGTTCATGCATTTCAATCTAGATATTAGAACAACAGCGGCATGAATTCGAAACTTCATAGCACGATGCAGTGTAACATACAAATATGATACTACAATAAAAGGGGCAACAATTTAAAAGTTGTTTTTGCCTTCCAGAATATCTTCACTGAGATTTTTCATCCAGTGAGCATATCTTACGGAAGTATACAAGTGCCCACTTAAAGTACTTTAATACCCTAGAACAATATCCAAAGTCATGGAACATTGCACAAAGTACAAAGACCTTCCTAAATGATGTCATTGAAGAGTTATCTGTAGTCCATGCAGTCAGTCCATAACTTGACAATGACACTGGGTATAACCACTTACTATTCTCGATTGGGTGCACCAATCCACTAAGAATTGATGATATATACCCCAGCTTATGCCCATGCAACTTAAATGCAGCAAGGCAAATCTTATGGTGCTAGCTTATTCTGGGTTGTGCACTCTAAAACTTAATAAGGTCCGTAAATTACCGATCACAATTCAGACATGTAACCCGTACTGGATTGGAACTATAGGCAGAGTAGAAATGTGGAGATTCAGAATACAGCATCTTCATTGAATCTGTGAAGCAAGATACTCAAAGGAACAGCCTCTACAAACTTAAGAAGTTTCATTTATGGACCATATCAATTGACTTCCAGATTTTCCAGTCTGGCTCATTCGAATACGTCATAATTACAAGATTCACTTATTTGTGCAAGGCACACAGTAAGGCATCATTACATGTTAAGTATTCTAACTACTTACAACAGCATTCCAACCATTACAACTATTAATTGCTCATGCGCATCATGATATGAACATCATGTCAACATATGATATGACATGCTTGAGTATAAGAAGTAATCAAGTTGCTCAACTTTCAAAAGCAAGAGCTTATACAATAGGTATGGAATCTCACCAAATATGTTAATGCCAAGTCTTTCATAAATTGGACTGAAAAACCCATCTACAAACTGAATAAACCACCAAGTGATAAAAAAAGTGATAGCAACTGGAAAGAGAACAACGCTGCAATTCCAAAGAACCAAAAGGTTATCTCAAGGAAGAAGTTACTTGGCAGAAATTATTGACTGATACTACAACATCCTTTTCACCATATTACCATCCAGTCATGAACTTCTTTGAGACCCAACTCTGAAGGACAGCATAGCAAGCCTGCAGCACAAGACACGTGACAAACGTAAATTGAAAAAAGTCATCCAAGTTTTATCTGCAGGGACTGAATCTAATACAATGTACTCAATCAACCTGGACTATTTGCAGCATGAATTAAGCCAAAATGACACATAACCCACGATGTAGTCTTCAGAAATAAAAGATCATGTTTACAGAAAATATAACTTCACCAAAACTGATCAAGAAGAAATGACACTCCTTTTCTTTCTGTTATCTTTATGGAGGTGGCCAATGGCATACAGAGTCATTGTGCTACACGGGTTGAAGGACACTTCCACAATAACTCAGTTTATGCAAAACTCGTTTAACACGTTCCATCTAACAACTTAATAAAACTGCTTCCAGGCAAGATGTTTTTTCATCATACTGGTAGTTTGAGGTTTATCGGCAGTCTATCTGGCATGCCAGTTGACCATCAGGAATTTCACATTTGAAAGAGGCCATCTATCCTCTCAAAGCCTTTACCTTTCAAAGGAAAACTTCTCCAATTGCATTAATCGCAATCAGGATACCAGCATTGCCAAGGAACAGCAACAACCCTTTTACCCCTTACCTGAGGAAGACCTTATCAACAGCATTCATCTACTTTATGGTGCACATAGCAGCGCATATTATGTTTTCTTCAAGTCAACAGAAAGTTCCATCTACCACTGTCGAGACATAAGCGCGACGAATTGAGTAATATCTTACCTCCGCCAGTTCACAATGCGAACAGAACCTACCTACCGACCACTTCACGCTTAGACAGAGTTCAATTATAAGCTCCAAGCCACACCACAATCACAATAAACTGCAAAACGAGTTCTACATTGACCTCTAGCGGGGAACATCAACTTACCTACGCACACCAAACTGCTAAATTACCACCTCCGAGCTCAAATCTATAATTAGCCGATAGAGGAACTCTTCCATCCAAGCAACACATACTGACTTGACGCGAACCTAACCGATTCAACGATCAGAAGGAGGACTCGTCGGGAGAAGAATCGAGGCCAAAATCACCTTGCGAGTGGAGGAATTAGGGGAGCTCGGAGGAGACTTCTCCATGTCCTCGGGGTCTTGCAGAGAGGAATTACTCCCTCCGCCGCTGCTCTTGCTATGGCTCGAGTGCTCGGTCAACGGAATCGACGTCGATTGCTTGTCGTCCGCCATGTCTGCTTCACTGTCACCACCGCGCAGAGGGAGGAGAGAGATCTGCGACGAGTAAGAGGTGAATTCCGATTCTTTTCCGTCTTCGAATTCCCCGGTGCTTCTCTGTTCTGCCGTTTTTCCTTTTTGGTTCTCCTACCGGGAAGAGAGAGGTAAACGACGCTCTGTTTGGTTGTGAGGATGTCGGGTTCCACGTCCCGGGCGGAGATGATCCGGCTTCGGAGCGGGGCAAGGCATCTGATCGGGCTCTTCTTATTAAAAAAAAGAAAAAAAACGGGGTTAATTACTTAACTACCCTTTATAGACAATCCATATAAGGAAAAGCCACCAAAATCCTCAAATCATATCCACAGTAACATATTTATCCTAAACTTTTTTTTGTAACGCAAAAAATCATAAATTTGTGCCTATGTGACACATTTACTCTCTGTCAAGATTCTATCGAATTATTTTTCAATCAAAACGACGTCATTTTTATTTCAACTAAGTCGTTTTCTTTTTAACATCCTCATAGATAAATTTTTATTGGTGCTCATTAATGGAACTTTGATGGGGTAAATATGTCACTCAGGTACTAATTTGGAATTTTTTCTGTCACAAGAATTTTTTTAGGGTAAACGTACTATAGTGGGCATAATTTGGGATTTTTGCCCATCCATATATGCTTTTTAAGTTTCTTCGACAATTTTTCAATGTCCTTGCTAGTGGAGAAACGCTGCAATCCCGCTCAAGCAAATTCTAATCACGTCGACGTGAAAGATGTCCATGCATGTCAATCAAGAAGTAACCAATCCTTGATCCGAAGGACTTGCTAACGAGCTGATTTTCGTTCGCCTCGTCTTCTACAACAATTCTTCCTTTGCACCGCTCTCGAGAGTGGTGCGGAATACGAAAGGTGATACCCATCGCCAGAGAAATTATAGAAGCCACGGCGTTTACGAGGATCAGAAGCATTGCGCTGGTCGTGGCAATAACCATGCCGAAGAAAGCATACGTCATCCACCTTGCTTGCCAAGAATCTGAGATCAGATGGAGAGCAACTGATGGGCAGCATATGGAAGGAAGCCAGTAATTGATGAAGCCATTGAGAACTGGTAAAGAAAAAGTGTTCTGATAAGGGCACAGGCGCAAGTTCTGCAAATGGCACTATGGACGTTCAAGTAACATATCTAATTCTATCCGTATCGAATCGAATTTATGCAGAGAAATGAGTTTGGAAATGGTAAGAACCGTTTGGAGTCCCGTCCGTACTATTTGAAAGACTGAGATGCTCCATCGACTTCTCGATGATGGCGACGAGGGCATGACGCTGAAGAAGATTTGACAGATAGGGTCCTTTCATCCTTTGATACACGGGTTCGATGAATGCCCGTTTCGTAAAGCGACTGCTTGGTACTGAGATCTCTCGACGGTTGGAAATGATAAGGGACGAGAGAAGCCGGAGTAAGTGCACCTTGTGCTTATCATGGGATATGCGAGTGGAGAGAAGTCGAGGATTTCGACGACCACGTGAACAGCCTTTAGGAAGATCAAACCCATTGGGAGTTTGAAACAAGGATTATCGATTTCTGGCACAGTCGAAGTTAGCTTGTCTGTACTTTTTCTACTTTATTTTCCTTTCTCGTTTTGCATTTCAACTTTTCATACTGTCACCTGCCCTTACATGGATAATCTCTCGCCTCGATTTCATTTGAATTCTCCCCAGTTTGGAAAAAGGTCCGGATTTATCATTCCAGCATTAATCTGTGGAGGTTTTCGACTAAATAACTGCGCCTGATTTGATCGAAATCGATTACCATTTCATTGTCAAAGTTAACGAATATTTCTAAAGTCAGAAGCTAAAGGCCATTCCCATCTAATCAGGCACGGCCGTTTCACCGATCTTTAGCTTCATTGTCTTGATCATAGAAGTCCATGCCGATACGAGACTTTCTTCCCCAGGCGTGCACCTCGTGATGTCGTCGTGGAGAAATCGGTGTACGCCTGCATGAAAAACGCATGCTCAGTACAAGATTTATGTTCGAAACTGGAATTGTTCTCAGAGTGGTCACTGTGATTTTCCTGGCCCCGATGTTATGTTGAACGGTTCTCGTGAAAAACGCAGCTTTTTTCTTTTCTCAAAACCTACATAAGCTAAAATTTTTGGACTTAGTCAATCTTAATTCTCACCTACCATCTAACGTCCTACTCAAACCCTACAGTATGCAAGAGATTGGAGACATCTTAACATTCTTCATTCACATCCTAGCACTGTTTGCAGTGGAAGATTAGGTAATTAAGTAGCTTTGACCTGAATGTGCTTCTCAATTTCAAAGCTAGCTCCTTCATCTTCTTCAGTGACCATCGTTTTGATTGTGAATCCGATTCATAATCACTAGGATTGTGGACACATCTCCTGGTAAAAGTTGAAATGCAATTCCCATCTTTCAGTAAAATATTATTGCTGCTGTGCATATATCGTTAAAGTCCAATGAGCATACTCTCTAGTTTGATAATTTGCAGCTTCTCCGTTCTTCTTTTCCTCTCTCTCGACTCGCGGTTCATGGTAGCGAATTCGGTCACCACTAAGTCAGCGATGCTTCGGGCAGTAGTCGCTGCGTGCCGGGCGACGGCAGCATCCAAGTTAAGTCAACGATGGCGAAGTGAAGTAGCCAATTGAGAGCTTTCGATGGAGCTTCAACTTGCAGTTGGTGGCATTTGGTTTTGTGATGCAGACATCTTAAGATCATGCTCGGCAACCAAACTTAATAAAATAGAAGAAAGAAGTTTTCCTGGGTTTCCTTTCCTTATCGTGGTCGAAGTCCCACGAGTCGCATCATCACTATTGTGGATGAGAACTGGGTACAAGAATTGCCGTTCGACAACTTGGCCTTGGTGCTGTAGTAACACAGTTCAGGAACAAGTTGATGAAAGTTGGTCGAGCTTCTGGCCTGTCATTTGATTTTCACCCCCAAAATCGTTTGAGCAATTGAGCAGCTTTTTGAAGTGTTCCTCACAACCGGTCCCCATGTTATGGTCAAATATTCCTATGTTGTCCATGCTATAATTACCAAAAACTTGATCACATGATGTATCTACACATTGGACCTTAACTATCTGTCTTTTCTAAGCGCATAAGTGTTTACTGACAAATGTTCGAGGACAAATGCTACCGCGTCATGATTGGATTGCGAAATTGACATTTAAATAATGTGACAAACTGTTATTGAGTGTTGAATATAACTCGCTTATTTAGATGTTCATTTACGATCCACCACATCACTCTTAATATATCGACTTCATTGAATCAATCTCAATGCCCCAAGCATTGCTCAAATCCCAAGGAGCTGTCGCTAAACAACTATAAGGTTTTGTATTAGGAATTCTTTTACTTTGTTTCTCGTAGTCCATTGCCTCATTTGTTAGCTAAATTGAATCTAGACTATCAAGTTAAACGGATAATTCAGATGGGACCCACCATTTTCAATGGTCCAAATTCATTTTATATATACATACACACACATTCATGTAATAATATCTCGTATCTAACCGAAATTATTTGGGACAAAATCCCTTCAAAGACAATTGTATTGTCCACATCGACTTAGAATTAGACCCCTGAAGTTTCTTTCTGCGGCCACATTAACGATAGTGCTCGGAAACTTACGGCATCACGGCGAACAAATTAAGCAAACTTAAGAAAGTTAGGGGCCTTGATTTACAACAAAAAAAAATATCAATTCGATGGGGGAAACGTGATAAGTTGAGGGACCGAATGGCAATCGAACCAATTTCGTCGATCGTGCTCTTAGATTGAAATGGGACGGAGAGGTAACGTCAGAGTACGAGAATATCCAACGATGAAAACGAAACACGAACGATTAAGATAAGGTTTGCTACGGAGTTCTTTGTCGTTTTCTTGGATCGATGGTTGAAAGGGAAGTGTCGCACCACGAAGTCATTAGAGACGAAGTGTCTTTTCTTCATTCCACATCCACAAGACATTAACACAAATATTTTTTCTGCTTTTTTTTCTTTCAAATTTGCTAGTAATAATCAATTGATATATTTCAAATATTCATGATCAAGCAGGTAACGACAAGAGAAAGATATATGGAGCTCATCATTGAGCATGCTTAGGAAAAGACGTGGAGCGAGATGGCATTCTTTTTCCATAACCATCATTTGTTCAAATTAAACATGTGATGAACATTAACGTGTCCCTTTCGGACCTTCTTCTTAGTTTTTCTTGGAATATCCCACTTAGTCTCATTGATTATATTTCAAGTATGCTGTACGGAATTAGTGATAACCGTTTACCATAAAAAGTTCGATGATACTGGTGTATCTATTCTCGTGTCAACGAGATAACTAGAAAGTAGAAGCACGATAAAAAGGGTGCGGAGGATTGGAACCAAAAAGAGAAAGTATTCAAATTTGGTTTTAGGTTGCATTTGTTTCACCGAATTGTTCATGAAGGAAATTTTTTTTCCATGTAAATCATTTTTTCAATGAAAATGTTTAGTTTTAATTTGTTTTGTGATTTAGGGAAAGTGGTTTCATTCTTGCCAGAAGGGAAATTCGTTTTTCCTCAATCTAAAATTGTCTTTTTCAATCCATAGAGAACATTTTCGTAGATCGATTTGCTTTCCTTCATCCAAACACCAAAAAGTCAAAAAATTATTTCCCGAAAACAGTTTTCCTTTAAATAAACAGACCCTTAACTTGCTCTGCAACTACAGATTGTATGTCTATGAAACTTAAGTTGGTAGAAGAAGGGTGCATGCGACAAATGTGAAGCATATTTCTAACAGTAATACAAAAGTCTCGGGAGATCTTGATCATCCCTGAAGTAGGTTTGAACCAAACAAAGGAAAATACCCTATTTGTCGATATTGATAGGACGTACATAACCCGTGAGCTTCGTCGTACTACCGAAAATCGGGACACCGTAAGGGTTTAGTGAGAGTGAATCCTTTTATGAAGGCCTAGTGAGAGTGAATCCTTTTTTAAGGAGGCTAATGATATTGGCCCACTCTTTTTGTAATTATAGAGTGCTTGCTAGCAAATGCAGAGAACTTAGCTGAGTTCATGCACCTAGTTTCCTATTTTCCTGCACCATCAAGTTGCTCTAAGTTTTTTGACAGGACTCGATGCTCATCAATCCAGGAAAGCAGTGAGAAAGAAGCGAGAGAGAGAGTGTGTGTCCCCAACTTTTTGCTCTTTGAAAAGCAATTCCTCGCCGCAAGTGGAAATTTTTCTAAGTCCTCACCGCAAGTGGGGAGAGATTTTCCTCCAAGTGATGAGGCCAAAGCTTAGCTACTTGCTTCACACTGCTTTTTGATCAACTGGAACAAACTAAGCTTTGATAGCTCCGGAGGGTCCACTCGACCTGTGAATTGGACTCCGTTTTCAGCATTTTTCTTCCTATTTTCACATGGAGCAACACCCAGCAAGTATACCAACGCTGATTTTGCAAAGCAGTGGATATATTTAGATGGGTGATCAACATATATTAGCACCAACAAGAATGTGGTGCATCAGTTTGTGACTCGGATCATCCTAACTCATGGCTTGTATAACCTCACACTATGAACAATATAGTCATATGGTTACGGACCAAGACAAAGAGGTTGCTTTTAAGTGGACAATGTCGAAAAAAGAAGCTGCCATATCAGTATCGGTGCCCGACTACTCAGGACCTGATTGATAACACTCATGTTTCGCTCATTCCTGTTATTTTGTTCTCGAGAGTAGAAAGATAATAGGAATCTGTTTAGTATAGAATTGTTCATGAGAACAGATTTGAAACAAAAATAAGAAGAAAAAAAAACTACTTCTTTATTCCCGAGACCAAAATTTAAAAAAAAACATTTCTTCTTAGAAATTATTCTTGAAAGCATAATTGTTACCAAACAAGCCCTCAATCACTCTCTTGAAGATTCCTAGCATTGCTTCTCTCGATATTTCTTCCCCTCTTTCTGAAAGGGAATTATACGAGGGTAACATCATCGGATGCTCAAGGATAACGAACACGATGTGAACCGTGAATTTTTAACGTGTAAATGCCAAGGTAAGACAATTATAGGAATAATATAGAGGGGAGGTGCGTGAAGGGTAGATTCTTCGAAACTCAATGGGGGCAAAATGTAGGTGTTGGAATTCCATCGTGTAACGTTTGGGGTTCCAAAGGAGACGCGGCATTCTAGTTTGAACATGCAAATAAGAAGAAACCCATGTCTTTTATTCATTTGTTTCGCGAAAAAATGAATAATTCGAAAAATATTTTCTTAAAAACAATCGCCTGTATCGCATATAAAAACAAACAAAACGAAAAATATTTTTATCATTCACGAAAAATTTGAGACATAAATCGTTGTCGATAATGAAAATATTTTTCATTAATTAATGATTTCAACAGATACAAGTAATTATTTAAAAAAATTCAAATTTTTTATTTTTCACAAAATAAACGGAGTTTTAGTATTGAGTTAAAATTGGGCAAAATTCGCGCAAAACTATTTTCTCCTTTACTTAACCCAATTTTAGAACTTACATTGGACATAACATGCATTGAACCCATCTTATTCTTGTTCAGACATTAATAAGTTCCAGCTGGTTCACATTACTAAACTAAGAAACACAAAAAGGGAATGTTGTCCTTTCGAATTGCAATTGCTTTTTGCTATCATTATTATAATTATTGTTGTTAACAAAAGGCATTTTCCTTCGCACTGACAAATTCTCGACAAAAGGCTTTGTTGGGGGAACTCCTCCTAGTGGACCTTTGCTCTCTCTCCTTTTTCGACCTAACTCGTGCACCTTAGAGAGGTCCCTAAATACTATTCACCACCTTTAGAATATTGGACGAAAAAGAATAAAAAATTTTAAAATCATATTATTCGGGGGGGTGCGAATCGGATGTACGTTCCTAATGATATTCAATTCGGCTTGATCAGTGCAAAACCGACTTTTAATCTCAATTTTCAGTCAAACTGGATTAAATTATATTTCCCTCTTCGTTCCAATTAGTCGGCAGATGAAAAGGGGTTCGAGAGAAGCCGCGGAAAAAGAAAAAAAAAGAGTTTGAGAAAATGACATAATTGAGAAAAATCGCAGTAATTCGTGATCACATGTCATGCATTCTCACGAACGTGCTTAAGAGAATCATTATGGAGCGTCTTTACGGTGAAATAATTAATTTCCCGTGCGGCATTTTTGTCCTTCGTTGGAGAATCTTGTCCTCCGGAAAGCAGAAAGATTAGCAAAAGAAGGAAACCAAAAGTGGAAAAAGGTGGGCAAGAAACATCAAAGCTCTCACAAGCGTGCCTCCACTTTGGACTAGGAGGGTGCAATTGCAAATATTTTGAATTTTATGGGGTGCTAAGTGCAATATTCTAAGGGTGATACATCGTACACAGTATAGTAGCGCTCCAATCTCAGTTCTGTTATACTGTCTAACAATTTATATCATGAATAAAAATAGACTTGAATCCTTGATTTTGATCCTTTAGCTAAGAAAGGGAGCACGGGCGTTTAGTGCCACCTCAGAGCCACGTGTCATTAAAATAAATTTCCGTCACCATCTTAACGGCCACGTGGGATGGGACACTTTACAAACAAATGCCAAGTGTAAAATCTCGTGTGCCGAAGACGGATGGAGCTCAAGGAATCTCGCAATTGCATTTCCACGGGAGATTTAGGACTCGAATAAACGGAACAAAAGTTTAAATGCATTATCGAGATAAGTTTTATAATTTATTGAGAAATCATCTTAACAAATCTCTCACGAATTTTAAATTTTAAATTTTAAATAGAATTTTTTTTTTCCTTTTTTGGCTGTGCAGATCTCTCTATCGATCAGACGGACTTCTGCTATATCCAATGAAGATTGATCTGACAGGAGGACGTTTAACAAATTTCTAGAGGAATTAATTAAATTAAGAAAAAGTTATCATGGTGAGTACGAATTCACAGGTCAATTCTTCCAGAACAAAATAGCCGGTAAACCTACCCCAATAGTAATTATAGGTGGTAGGGAGGATATTTCTAGTTTCATCCATATCCAAACACCTGTGCGATCGTCCTAATCTATCACAAGAGAACCAAATCAACCTCTTTGCACCAATAATTAAAATAGTAATTTCTAGCTCCATTCTTACTGTCCAATCAGGGAATAATCATTAAGACAGTCGGGTGCATGTACCCAACATATGGAACTTCTCCGTACCGAAGATTAAATCGAAGCGAACCCTAACAAATTCGATGATTAGATTATGTTTACTTGCACGCGCGATAATCTCTCCCAATTAGGTGATCATGAACAATTTGATCCGATACGATGTTGTCGAACTACGCCCAAATAGTTCCCCTGACTTTGTCGGGAGTCTGCTTCGTGCGAATGTATCTAAGCCAATCGTGAGTCAAAACCCGAGCAATAACTGTAAAATAAGATAGCTCATGTTTGTTATTGTGGGGCATTCTGATTAGGGGTGTGCACGATTTAGGTTAATCTGGTTCTCGTATAAAATCGAACCGAACCGATAGTCCTGGTTCTCATATTTTTGGAATCAAGGACCGATCCGGTCCGATCCAATTTCAATGAAACTGGTAAACAAACCGAAGAGTTTCCATATGAGAAGCGTGAATCTGCGAATGTAGTGTTGAATGGAACACTCCCATGAGAGCCGTAAGCAAAGCAAAATGATTACAGCGTACAACGTGGGGATTATTGACATTTGCAAGTGTTTTTATGTGCCACTGAAAGCTAAAAGAGACATCACTCCAGAGCTTCTATTCAAATGCTACTGGGCAGTGCGTGAACATGAGCGAATTAGGGCACTTGGACTTCGAGCAAGAGGTGAGGGTTTCTAATTCTCAATTTAGGTTTAAAAATTATATATATAGACCGATCCGATCCGGGCAATACGATCCAATCTAATCTCCTTTGAAAACGGAAATTAGACCGCCCGGCCACCGGTTTCACTTATAGGAATAAAGAATCAGACCGGACCAAAACGGCCAATATGGTCCGATTTTCGATTCAGGCAGTCTGTAGTACTCACCCCTAATTCTAATGCGCATCTTATGTAGTTTTAGCATACAAATATGTTCCTTAATCGCAATTACCGTCATCTTTTCTTTCACTAAATATGCTGATTTTAAAAATCGCGTGGTACATAATTAATACCCAAATCTCGAGCTTAAGCTCCCTCTTGAATGCTCATCCTCATCTCGATTGTCAAGCACGTAGATAAGATAGCCAAATTAGAGAAGGGGGGGTTCATCGTGATCCGAAAGATAGTTGACCAGAGTGCCCGCTGACCTAAACTCAATCTCATTCTCTCCGATTCCCGATTTTCCTTTGTCGTCTCCTGCAAGCGTGCCATCTGGGACGGTCAATCTCTTTCTCTCCAAATTTTGTTCTTTTTTGTCGTCTTCCATTTGCGACTGTTTCAAGCTCTCGGGTCCTTCGGATCGGGGCGGGTCATTACTAAAGGACAATTTGCACCGAATCGACGAGGAAGTCGTTCCACTTGTCCCTTCGCCCATCTCTTCCCTCCCCCTAAAGCTTTCCCAAAAGTCCAAAATTGCTTCCCAACTACACAGGTCCGATTAACCTCGGTGAAATTAAGGATAAGACTGGCCTCGAAGGCGCTAGAACGAACTCGTACACTAATCTCGAGTACACCCGTCAAATGGTTGAATCGACAGGATTTAGGTCTATTCGAAAGTGATCCAACTTAAATTAATCTATTTAACTCGTTATGATCCATTTTCACATAATATAAATTTTGTGACTCATATTCAAGTTGACCCATATTTCTATCTAGAAAAATTCGTACCAAAACTAGGGTTAGAGCGAGCACGACATCAAGATAGAGTCATAAAGGCGGGTTAGGTGTAAATAAGTTTTAAACTTATTCAACACCTATATTATTTTGGATTTTACCATTTTAAATTCATTTATGATCCATTTACTGAATATAACTAACTCATATAACAATTCAATTCATCAAATATAGATTGAAAAATGGGTGATCCATTTTGACAGGTCTAGTCCCGATCATGCCGGTCGGCGAAATGGTTGATTTAATCGGACCATTATATTTAGTTAATGTACATGGCCATGCATGCCGAATCGTTCAACAGCTTCTCCGAAAACAACGTGGAAGGAGAGTCAAGACGGCATGGGATCCGACGGTCGAGCATCGCAAAGTTGCAGACAATCTTTTGATGCGACAGCGGAGATACAGTTCCGTATTTAAGGCGTGAAGAACGGAGAAAGGCCATAAAATGTTTGCGTAAGATTATATTAGATATATGGATTTATTTGACTGAAGCCTGGAGATGGGGATGAACACGCACCCGCCCGCACGTGCGGCAGGCGTGTGCTCGTGACGGCACGTCGTTTCCTTTGACGAGAACGAGTCCAAACACGACGTGTAGAAAAGTACAGTGACGAAGAGATGGTTAAGCCGCCGGAAATTACTTGGTGTTCGCCCGAGAGATCTTAGCTGGTTATTTAAGAAGGTTTTTCTCCGATTTAGAGGGTAAAAAAAAAAACCATGAACAAAACAAATTAATACTTCTAGATTACTCTCTACGCAATTCTCCACCGAGGTATAGCGCGTTAATTAATCGAAGCTCGCCCGCGATGTCGAAAGCTTAGGGAATTGATGACGAATCACGCCTTCGCTCGGAAGATTATTCGTACGTGCCGTGCGAACAGGACTAGCCTTTGGTCATCGGGGTATTAGTATGCGAGCCTTGCTGTAACGTTGATCCGTCATGGTGGCCTTGAGTGAGCGAGTTGCTAACTCCATCCCATTAGAAAATTAAGAGTCAAAGCTTATCCAAAGTCTCAAGAGGGAAGAGGTCAAAATCAAGAATGAGCAGAGTTCCTTGTTTCGCACCCTCGACTTATTGTAAATGGGTCATGTTGCCCAAGTGGTTCAAACATTCAATGCCAAAGAACCGTGCGGCTCCTAAACTTCTCTCCTTTCTGGCTTGGTTCCCTTCCTTCTGCAGTCTAAACAGTCAAGCCCCGATAAGGTCAAACCTAGAAAAATCTCCCTTGGAATTCCTGTAATTCGCATTGCCACTAATTACCAACAAAACCGGATATCCAAAAGGCATTGGGAATCGAATAATTAGGGTCGGGCTTAGGCTTTAGCAACTTTGCTAACTAGCACACTTTGGGTACTATTAAGCTACGTTTGGTTATCAAGATAAAAGGCAAAATATGATATGTTATATTATATCCTGTGTTTGGTAAGTATTCATGATAAGATAAAGAGAGATATATATGGATAAAATTATCCTAGAAAGAGGATGGTGAGATAAGGGTGCGATAAAATATCACTTCCCTTCTTCTCCCCCCAACCTCCTTACCGCCACCCTCCACTATCGCCTTCCATTGCCACCCGTTGTTATCGCCCACCCCCGCTGCCACCACCAGTCGCTTGTCTCCACCTTTGCTCGCCGATCGCCACAATCGGCCACTCGTCGCCATCGCCAGCTAGCCACCTTTAATCAAAATTTTCTCCCCTCAATCTTCTTGCCGCTACCCTCCATTGTCGCTCACCCCCATCGCCACTGCCGACCAACCGTTGCCAATGTCGGCCGCTAGCCACCACCATTGGCAACCGATGGTGGTGTCGTCGGCTGATCGCTTCTAACCAGAATTCTCTCCCCTCGACCTCTTCATTGCCGCCATCGCCACCCTCCGCCGCTGCTCGCTACCACTGTTGGCTATCCGTCGCCACCATCCACATTTGACAAGAATTCTCACCCTAACCTCCTCGCTGTCCACCCCCGCCACCATCACCGGTCACAGTGTCGAGCCTCCGCCACCAAAACTTCATCGGTAGTTATTCTGAAGAAAGAAAAATTTAAAAAGTAGTCTTAATTTGTTCATTCCCAAGATGTCCAGTTGTATATCTGACTTTAAATCCGTCATTCACCAAACAGTAGATAGGATACGACAAAATCTCATGATTTCTTATCCTATCCTATCCAGACCTATTCTGACAAAAAATATAAATGATCAAACGCAGCTTTAAGGAATAATGACATAAATAATCTATGAACTATGACTCAATGCGTAATGTAATCCTTAAACCTTTAATTTATTCAATTTAGTCCCCGAGCTTTTTTCCAATGTGTAATGTGGTCCCTTTAAATTTGTTCAATAAATTCTCTGAACTTTTGGTAGATGTTCAGTTTAGTCACTGAACGATATAAAATTATTCAATGTTGTCCTTCCATTAATTCAAGTTCAGAGATAATATTAAATATTTTTAAATAGTTCATGGACCACATTGAATAAATAAAAAATTCATAGACCACATAACACATAAGGCCAAAATTTATGAACCATTTATGTCAATTTTTTATATTAGTAAAAGATTACGTTTGGGCCGCTGATACCAAAACAACAAAAAGAAAAGATTAGTCCAGCCCAAAATCAGCGATTAATCACCGCGCGTGCTAATTAAAAACGATCTAATCCCTCAATTTTCATGTCGGTGAACGGACATCAAATCCAACACGAACTCTCTCTCTCTCTCTCTCTCTCTCTAAAAGCTCTATGCGCCTCCCCTGTTCTTCATCCGAGCAGGAAAGAGAAACCGACACGACCCCCTGTCTCTGTCTCTCTCTCTCTAGAGCTGCTCTTCGGATTGCCGTTGGTTCTTCGGCGCCTGTGTGAACGGCAGAGGAAAAGCCGGCATATTGGCATGTGTTTCATTTCGCGTCGCACCCCCACGCACCCCCCCTCCATGAATATTTTACTTTTCCTCCTTTGCCCTTTAGCCCCAAAATAAAAACAAAAGAAGCAAGCCGTTCTTGATTTTCCAAGGGGAAAAAAGAAAAAAGAAGAAGAAGAAGAAGGGGTTACCCGAAGGTGGTGGTCTGGTGGTGGCACTGCTACTATATCAATGGCGGCTGTCAAAGTTTGAATTCTCTATCGGCGATAAAAACCTTGTCATCATCAAAGAATCCCAGAAAGCGGCCCTCGTAGTTAGCCGAAAACAAACCAACCCCCGCCCCCTCGCCCTCGTTTTCCACCCTCTTTTTACTTTCTGTCTCTCTCTCTTCTTGTTTTTTCCCTTCTTCATCTTTGTCCGATCTTGGTATTTTCTTTCTCTTTCTTTTTCCTTTTTTCTTTTCTCTTTTTCATGTGCATACTACTGAAGGTGGCGAACCAAGGGGAGCCCGGGGACCACGTGAGCAGACATGTTTCGAGCGGCGGAGGCGGCGATGATGACCCAGGCGAATCGGCAGATTATGCCCCCGAGGCGCCCTTGATGCTGCCGCCCCAGCAAGGAGCGGCGACGGTGGCGCGGCGACCGCAGCAGCTAGCGTTCGACCCGGCCGCGGCGACGCGTCGGCAAGGGGGCGCCTCCGTGCCGCGGCAGCTCGTGCTGGAGCCTCAGATTTACGAGACGGAGATGACCGCGATGGTGTCGGCGCTGAGGCAAGTCGTGTCGGCGGGGCACCGCGGGAGCGGCGGGCTCGGGGAAGCTTTCGCTCCCGCTTCAGTTCCTTCACCTTCGTCTTCCGCTTCGTCACCTTACGCGACTTATTTTCCTTTCGCTTCATCACCTGACCCTTCTAGCTTGGGGGACTCGGGTTCGGGTTCGGGTACTTGGGTCGGGCAAAAGAGGAGGCGCGAGGAGGAGAGCTCGTCCTCGTCGGGCCATCAGTTGCTGGAGTCCATCCCGAGGAGTTGTAGGGTTTACGGCGATTTTGGAGGTGGTTTGTCGGAACAAGCTGAGCCATCTTCTGCTCTCGTTGGTTAGTGTTTTCTCACCCCCACCCCCAAATAAAAAAATAGTCTTTTCCCTAAATATTCTAATTTATATTTTCGAACAAATGATTTTTATAAGAACCCATACTTCATCTGACAAAGATTTTATCCTCTTCTTTTTGTGCTATTTTTTTGTCTGAAAATTGGAATTATTCTTGTTTTTAATAAAACAGTCCCTTAATGGCCTTCTGGCATTGCTTGCCCCCGTCCAAGTCAGAAACGTCAGACACCAATTTCCCTTTCCTCCCTATTTATATTTAAAGTGTTATTTTCTTAATTTTTAAAAATTTTGGACCAAATGCATTCGACGGTGATGTTAGATGCTATGAGCGTATTTTGAGCTAATTTTTCCTCGCCAAAAATGTTTTGCCATGAGAAATTAACCTTCTAAGTTTTGACACAATGCCATTCTTGATTTCCGTTTTCCATGTGTGATGCATATACGCACGTTTTACATTCCACGTCCGTAGTGATAGAACGATAGCTTATATTGTTCCTGTAGCCGAAGAAGCCAAGCCAGTTGTACCGCCGCCCGCCGCGGCCGACATCACAGCGGCACCACCGACAACACCCTCCGAGCCGGCGGCGACGCAGGACGAGAGCGGAGAGAGGAGGAGAAAGTACAGGGGAGTGAGGCAGAGGCCTTGGGGCAAATGGGCGGCGGAGATACGGGACCCACACAAAGCCGCCCGAGTGTGGCTTGGGACCTTCGACACCGCCGAGGCTGCCGCCCGGGCCTATGACGACGCCGCCCTCCGCTTCCGCGGCAACCGGGCCAAGCTCAACTTCCCCGAGCTCGCCCAACTAGCGCAGCCAATGCCGCAAAACGTCGCGAGCTTAGCGGCTGCCGTTCCGAGAGTGGCGGCAGCCCCATTGCCTCCTCCGCGGCCGCCACAGCTGCCACCACAGCCGTCCTATCGACCTGTTCAGGGCACCGAGATGTTTAGAGATTATTGGGAATATTCAAGACTTCTTCAGGGACAACCTTCAAGCTTGTTGGAGCAGATGATGTACACTTCCCAGCTCCAATCATCCGAATTCGCATCCCCGTCGTCATTCTCGGTCTCATTCTCCACTCCGTCGTCGTCCTCCTCACTACAATCCTCTCCGCCAGGACCGCCACCACCACGGCCGCCGCTTTTCAGGCCCTCTGGTTCAACACCTTCTACTACTTTTCCTCTGCTTTACTCCGGGCAGCATCAGCGAGCCAGCTACTCGAGGCAGCTGCCATTGCCGCCGGACAATCGAGATCAGGAGAGAACAGGCGGCGCAGATTTTCCGACGCCGCCGCCACCGTGGCCAGGTTCGGGCCAAGACCCTTCATCACCTAGCTCGTGACGGTCCTAGTCATATACTGGATTCTTTGATTAACACAAAAGCAAAATTCTTCTCGTCATAAAATAATTTCTAGGCGATTGTTTTTAGGCCCTCTGTTTTATCCTTTTCTCTTCTTCTTCTTTTTTTTTCTTTTCTTTGTAACCTTGCTCCTTGTTCTCATAGCAGATTGTATTGTAAAAGACAGAAGAAAAAGAAAAAGTTGCGGATTTATAGGAAATTACAAACTATAAAAAGGGTAATGTCGAAATTAAGGTCATGGCTTTGATTACGATGTGTCCTTTAGCTCCTCCATCCATACGAGCATCAATGGAAACATGTAGAAGCAGGTCATCACGTTTGATGTTGTCTCCTCGTTGCTTTACAGCCAAAAGTTTTAAGTTCGTGATTTATTTATTAATTAAAGGAAAAGAAAGCTGTTTCCTTTCTGTAACAAATCTTTGTTATTGCTTTGGATTGGCGATTGTCACCTTTATTGTCGCGAGTAGGTGCGATTTTCATCTTTATCTTCGGGAGAGGATAAGGTGAGCGCACCGGCGGTGTTAGAAAATTTTCTAGGGTTCCTTTGTTTTATTTCTTTTTCCCAAACATAGGAACCATGTACGAGGATGAGTTATTTTTGGAAATCTTTACGCGGGCCAAGGGATTCATTTAGGATTCGTTGATTTCGTGAAAGATGTGATCTGAAAAACATTTTTCTTTTTTTTTTCGAAACGATCACTTGTCTCGCTTAAAATAAACTTATAAAAACTGTATTCGTTATCGATAACAATTTATGTGTGAATATGATGATAAAAATATTTTTCATTAATTTATTTCGCTAAGCGATACAAGTGATCATTCTTAAAAAAATGTTTTTCGAGTCATTTATTTAACGCGAAAGAAACGAACCTTAAAATTCTTTATCTGACACTTTGTCGTATTTCAACAAAAAGAGTTTGACTTTTTTATTTCGTATTTCTTGGCTGAGTATATACGGAATTTAGTGAAAGTCTCGTGGGACGATTTGGATTTGGCAATATATACTGGGTATGTGGCGAGATATTCAATCTTGGAGTATTCACCAACCAAACAGTGTTTAGATTTGGGTTTTAGTGAGCACAATGCCGGGGTCTTATTGGAATTTTTGGGTGGATGTACTTAAAGGAAAGATGTGATGTGAGTGGGTATCAAAGCACGTGATTTAATGTATTAGAGGTCGTTAATTCAGATACCATCAATTGTGTGCATATTCTTTCGACTCCAAACCAACCACATAGCCTTGATGTTCGAACTTAACCGGTTCACAAGACTTAGAGGATGTTTCACAGGCCTGTAGGCGATCGAGCCTCTACTTCATACATTTTGATTATAAAAAAGAATAATAATGTGAAGTGGGTCGATTCGAAGTTCATATACAATTATGGGTGGCACAATAATTAATTAGTTCTTCGAACAAGCACTCCAACAATTTGCACACGTTAACTTAATCAGAAATAATATTCATTGTAAGACCAGGAGTTGCTTGAGATTAATGGTCACGTCTCGATGAAGCTTTGTCCCCCCGTAGACTTTCTCTCTCCAGATTGCCTTTGCACGAGAAACGATGCACAAGAAAACTCATCACCTGACCTACGTGAGCCCACTCCATCTTCGCCGTCAGATTATGGTGGGCCTTGCGTGGGCCCCATGTTATCCAATGGGATGAGATAGAGTGGGCTCACGTGGTTCTGCCCACGCAGCAAGTAATCTCTTGCTTGGATGAGGTACTGGACCGCGTGGGGGTACACGTGACGCGGGGCTGAAAGATGAGATGATCGACAGTGCGGATGTGGGCCCACCGGAGCCACGTGCGGGAAGTTACGTGGTAAAGCACGGAGCATGACGTAATCTCATTAGCAGTAGTAATTCAATACCGTTCGTACACTTCTTCTTCTTCATTTTTTTATTTATTCATTTTAATAGGTGATGATATCACGTAGACTTCTGTAGAAGACATCCAAATGTCTTTTGCAAAACGTAGAATTCTGTAGAAGACAGAGACAGAGAAGGGTAATCTTGCGCTATAAATAAAACACTAAAACCGAGTCAAGATCGATCCAGAGAATTAGTTTGTTTTAGGGCAAATTTCATGCTTAATATAACTCATAAAAGATTGTTTATTCATCTCGAATTCCAGTAATTAATGCAACATACGTCTTTCGAAAGTTAGATTTTCCCGCTCGATGCATGTTAACATTCTTGAAACATGGACTTTTATCGAATTTTGATGTACTTTGATTATTAGCCATCGGTCACCTTAATTGGTTTGTTAGCACTATTATAATATTTACCTGATTATAACGCCATATATAATCGATCAATGATCATAATCAAGCAAATATCATAGTATCGCTAACATGTCCTCAAGCTCAAGATATATGGCAGATGTCAACTTGAGTTTGAATACAAACCTAAATAGCGTCTAGCAGCTGAGACGTGGCAGATTAAGGGTGTCCGGTGGCTGTTCACGGCGAAACTTCCAAATTTAGCTGGTCTGGGGGTGGCGAGTCTGTTGGTGGCGCTGTCTTCTCTAAACGACACGCGAAAGGTCAAGAATAGTGCATATCATTGATTGATTATATTTGGTGTTTTTTCTTTTCTTACCTTAGCTATCTAATAAAGCCTATAAATAGGCTTCATGTACTATTTTCTATAGACATCGAAATATACACAAAATTCCATAATTCTCTCTTTTGCATTATTTTTAACTAGTTTTTTCAGTGAACTTTCTAACAAAGATTCATGTAAGAAAACCGTCTCATTCGTGACCTGTTGAAACATCTCATATCGCTTGACTAGGTGTTTATATGCTATTCATATACCGCAATTTCCATAAATATATTAGTTTAAGCTTTTGGGTTGAAGGTTTATATGCTCTTTATGTATATGTAATCATCCTTTGCCTAGTAGTTTAAACTTTTAAGTTAGACATTGTATCGTGACCGCTAAAACATAGATATTGCCAAAGTATGTATGACAGACATCTCATACACATTAGGGATGTGCAACGATCTAAATCCAACTCGAGAACCGAACTGAACCAATTGGTTTTGGGTGGTTCATGTTAGAATTGGTCCAATTTCAGGTTTCAAGTTTTTGGAGCTGGTCGAGGAGGAACTGTATTGACCAGATCGAACTGGTGGAACTGGCCCATAATTTATAATTTATATTTTTTTAGTAGAAACCATTAAAAATCTTTGGAGATGTATTAAACGAGCAATATGTGTTTTTTTACTAAGAAAAACGAAACCCACAATCTGTGTGCTTCAAAATAATCGAAGACAAAGTATCGATCGAGCAATATGTTTCCGATTCCTTGTCAGTTTGATTCACTGTTTTATTTTTTATTTGTAGCATATATAAATAACACAGCTGGTTCCAAGGTGGACAGGTCGGTCCCGATTCCACTGGCTAGAAATCGACCCCATTCAATCCGATCCCCTATTCCGAAATGAAAACTGACCCACCCTAAAATCGGTTGCCCTCGATATAAATGGAGTAGTCACGGAAGCATATAGCTAGGGTTCTTGAGGATAACTTCGCGAGAGTGGGCGACTGATAAATACAAATTCAGTGTTTAAATAAGATAAAAGGAGCACCCTTCACTTGAACGAATGCGAATTGCGCAGTGGCTACCGGTCGTTTACCTGCCACTAGGAGACGAAAGGTAAAAAGTAATGCAAGTGCACATTTGGCGAATAAAGGAATGTTAGGATCGCGTAGGGAAATGAAATACGCAAATAAATAGATAAATAATGAAAAAGTAAAAAAAAGCAAGAAAAAGAAAAAAAGCAAGAATGACGCGGTGAAGTTATCGTGAGGCACCCTCTTTCTTACCGCTAAAATATAATTGATGCCACATTAAACTTTTGCTTTATCAGTTAAAAAAGAGTGCATTGCAGGTGGCTGTCTAGGTCTTACCATAAGAATATTATTCCCGCTACGGAATGTTCAACTTTTTATTTTTTGGTCAATCGAAATGTTCAAACTTGAATTATAACTAGAGGCTCATTCTCGAGCATTATTTTTTCGGACTAATCTAGTCCGTCCTCATAATTTTAGTCTCTCAACAAATGTTCTTTTTCAACTCAAACATTTGATTTGTCTGATCAAATCGCCGTATGTGATCGACTTTTGTAATCAATTCCTCTCGACTCTAAACAGGGTCGATTGGATTGGAGCCCGTCGAACCCAGACACGAAGAATTTTCGGTATCGACCCAACGTAAAAGAATATAGATCGCGTGGGAAGTGGACGGTAGCAGCAGATCATATGCAAGGTTCGGTCGAGAACGTGTGTTGTTGCATCAAGAAATCGAAATGGACAGTTTCCCGACATGAAGAAGAAAAGAAATCAGTGGTCCAAAATCTCTTTCGCTTGATCAGGCATCGGTCAATTGGAAAAGACCAACTCCGAACCCTGCCAAAGTCATTGTGACCTTTCCAAATATGGGTGTGAAATTGTGGGGTCTAGACCCGGTCAAAGCAAGTGGGAGGGTTGGTGTCTAATCGAGAACTTGCGTGATGGACCAGCCTTCTTCTTCATGAATCGTTACTAGACCTCTTGTGGTCAATGTTTGGTGTCCGTTGTTATCGAGAGCTTTGGAAAAGGGGGGTAGGATCCACACTTCCGAATTAGATCAAGCATCTCCATTCGAACTCAAGAGGCACGGATTTCCTATATGCTTGATTGAAGTGAGTCGTTTTGAAAGTTCCAAATACTACGGAGTTTGCTTGTGAGGTCTAAATTTGGCGGATCTCCTAACGTACGAAAGTCGACCCCACGCGCACCTGGGATAATTTTGGAAGTCGAACTTGTGCGGGATGCCGGCATAGAATTGACGACACGTGCTAAAATAAGTTTATAGAGAATATATTTGATAAATTGAACATGTATCTTTCGGACCGATAAAAAAAAAAAAACATGTCTCTTTTGGATGTGCAATCATACCACACGATGCGAGCGACACTAGGCACATTAATCCCTCTATGAAAACACTCTTGCGCATAATGTCATCCAATAATAAACGGGTAATGTCATTAATGGTTCCTATGTCCTTACTCAAAATCGAAAATCACTGTCGTACATTTTTTCTCGATATAATCCCTTTACCTTTTAAATTTAGTGATCATCAGTCTTTTGTCATGTTATTTCATTAGAATGCTCGAAATGCTCATCATTCGGTCTTTTTTCAATTAGCACCTTAATTTGGAAGAATTTCAGATTACCCCCTCGAGCGTTGTACCGCTATGCAATAGCCTGCAAACTTTGAAAAGTTACAAATTACTCCCATAATCTTTGAATTTTGTTGCAGATGCTAGTTTTTCCGTTTGCCTAATCATTAAGAATTATCTAAAACTGGAATAACTCCTTTTTTTTCTTAACCAAAGTAGCTTCTACTATATTTTCTTAACTTCGTTAAGCAAGCAACACCCTCTATTTTTTTTTTTTTATATAATTTCAATGTCCATGTCATAGATATTATTATTTTGGTAAATGAAAATGAGCTAGCCCATTTTTTACTGCACTTAAAAATTATGGAGATGTAAAAACCAATGGCCGAAACAAAAATCAAGTTCAGGAAGATAATCCAAAAAAAAAAAAAATGTTTTTGCACCTTTTCAAAGTTCGGGTGCTATTGGACAGTGATGTCATAGTTCAAGGGGAACTCTCGAATAATTATTATCCTGTTTTTTTTAGGTAGTAGTATTATCTGAAATATTCACCAGCGTTAATTTAATTATTTCATTATTAAGCATCGATACTGTACAAAGTGCCGACTTTTGAATTTGGTATCCATCCCGCGAATATCCAGTGTACCATGATATATAATATTCTCTTGAGTAGGGTGGAATAAAGTAGTTTATCTCACATTCGCGAAGGAGAGAACGAATTTTTTTTTTTTTTTGGCCAATATATGCATATTGAAGATGGAGAGAAACTAGGAAAGGTTGATAGGACAGAATTTTTAAACTACGAAGAGAAAGTTATGGATGTATTTTTTTAAAATGAACGTGACGCGCGTGGTGCAGGTTTTGTTCTAGTTTCACTTAATAGATGATAAAATTACAAAAAAATTGCCAAATTGCTATATACCCCAAGAAATCCAACAACGACCCATTCCTTTTCTCTTCACTTAAGTATTGAGGTGTGGTTCATATTCCCATCGATAGAAAAGCACGAGGTACAACTCTTCAATAAGCAAATGAGAGCCCGGGGGCAACTCGAGTGGGGGTCATAGGATGCAGCACTCTTGGGCCGCGAGAGGACTTTATAGTTTTGGTATAAATTTTATTAATAGTTTAGACTTTAGTTTATAAATAATTATTGAGTGGCCTAGGGCTTTCTTGGTTCCTACGGTTTTCTTGTGCTGCATTTATATAATCTCTTTCCATTGTAATTGAGAGTTGTAACAGAAAGGTTTGAGATGCTAATTCTAGTGGAATCCTATGTTGGATTTAGCCTTAGTTTAAGGGTGAATCAAGATAAACCTTATGTCTCAATTTCTCTTTCTCATATTTACTCTTCATTTTTCGTTGTGTTTGTGCGCTTAATCCTAATTCCGAGAGGCTTGTGCAGTTTGACACACCCACCACTATGTCCCCCTTCTCCACCGCACGTGCCACCATTGCTCCTTCGAAGGCCGCTATCAACCTTGGATTTAAGGCCGGCGACGGTTGCTGTGCCACCTCAAGGCCAGATCAAGGTCGAATGACTTCGATTTGGCGAGCATGACCTAGCTTTACTATAGAGCCTGCGTGGCAACCAATTCGCTGCCCTCGCAAACTTGACACCGACCTCATTTGGCCTCAGCAATCGCGAGTTGCGAGCTCAGACCAAGTTCATGTGGCCTCGCCATCGCAAGCGGGGGAGGGGTTTGGGTAGATTTTGGGTATGCATGAGGGCGCAAATGGGTCTTTTTTCGTTGGGGAGATGTAAAATGTAGGTTTTAAAATGCGGCGAGGGGTGTATATACCATGAATAACAAATTTGAGGGTGATTCTTGCAATAATCCCCTAATAAACCCATTTTCGTTCGGGTTCGTTAGGAACCGACCCAATTAAATATCTCGCACTCGTGGTGGGCCTGTGCCTGGGCCTGGGCCTTGACCCTTTTCGATCCTCTTCATCGTCACGACCTGATTCGAAACAGTCACCCGATCTCCCACCGCCGCGAACGCGAACGCGAATGCGAATTTTCTGATGCCGAATCGCGTGCAGCTCACGAAAGATGTCCATCTTCTTGAAGGATCAACACATCACAGAGCTGGCTCAGTACGCCCACATCAATCAGAACGAGTTCGTCCACAGAAGGTAAGATTTCAGCCTCTTCCTCCATCCGCAACTCTGTTCTGGTCTGCTTCGTGTCCGGAAAGGATGATTCGATGGGAGCAAAGTCGATCGTTGCGGGCGTGTGATGCGATTCGTGCGAAACCTATCGGTAGTCGGCTCTTGATTGTGCTGTTTCGGATTTGGTCGCGTTTAGCGAGCAGTGTGTGACGCGTTGAGCGGAAGAGTTGTCGTGGTGAGAGGGCTCGGAATGACATTTTCGCATACAGAGCGAGGAGTGAAGGTCCAGGACAGTTCATTGATTCGGTCTGCGACTTCGTGAATTTCGTGTGGGAAGTAGAATAACTTTGTTGTTTTCTTGCACAAGAATTAAATTCCATCCGGTTTTTGGCTTAGGAATATCATTAAAGGAACAGTTCTTCTCACTTCTGAGATTGGGAAAGTTTTTTAAAAAAAATTAGGGTTTTAATGGAGAAATTACGAGAATGAGGAGGATTGCAGAAGGAATTAGTTGCTACGTGGAATACCTATGGTATTGGCATAGTGCAGGTACTCTGGAGATAGTTGCTGTGATTTTGTCATTTTGTGATGCAGTCCCGCACTTTGTTTTTGTGGTTTTTCAAACATTATATTGTTGTCTCTCTGTCAAATTCTGTGGAAAAAATACTTTCATGGGATAAAGGTGCCGGAGGTCCCTGAACTATTGCAAAATGTTCAATCAAGTTCCTCATTCGTTTTGTGCAGTCGGATCCTAAACTATACACTTTTTGTTCGAGTTGATTATTGCTGACATGGCAGACGACATCAATGAAACGTCAGCGAGTTTCGCCAATTCATCGTTGACTTGGAACAAAGAAATAACAAAACAAATCAAAAAAAGAAGAAAAGAAATTATAGGGCAGAGATTGGAAGGGAGGCTGGGTGGTGGGGTGGCGCCATCTAGATGTCGGTTAGGGTCTAGCAACCCTTGCTGGCATCCAGGTCGGATGCAGCTGCTGCTGCTGCCTCACCCCCCCCCCCCAAAGAAAAAATCTGTGCACACAAGGTACAAATATATATGTATGCTTTTTTGGCATGTAGGATGTCACGTCAACATTTAACTGCATCTGAAATGACATGTCAACATCTCAAGTTATCTTTTAATGGAAGGACCAACTCGAACAAAGAAGTATATAGTTAAAGGATCCCATTGCACGAAAAAAAGTTGAGGGGCCTGATTGAACATTTTGCAATAGTTCGGGGGTCCTCCAGTGCATTTATCCCTATTTTCATTTCAGGAACTTACTAAAAAGCGACCTCCAATTTTTAAGAATATCTGCTAATTGATGACATTTACTGTCTATTTGATGATCAAGCATGTTATTTCTGTATCAGTTTTCTGCTGCAAAAATTTCTTCGCTGTGGTGGTCTTCAAAAGCTTAGTGACCAAACTACCACATCAGTGTGGCTTATAAGCTTTTAAAATGAAATGACGGCTTTTAATTGTCAAACTTGTGAATTAGTCTACAATATGTCGCACTTTCTAGACATATGGTCCAGCAGTTAATTTCCATTTGGAGTGGTGGTTGCTCACCTCCGGAAAACTGCTGAATTTGGAGCCCTGTATACATATCCTTTTAACTTCTAAGCAAGAAAAAGGATGTTTATCTTGATTTTAAAATAATTTCTAATTTTTATTTGGGTGATTGATAATTGAGGCGTAGTTCTTTCTCCTTAACTCGTTTCTGATTATATTTATTGGAACTAAGTAAGTTTGTTGGAATTTGGAACTTTGAATTGTATTCCCATGAAGGAATGCTAAAGTTGAAAAACCACCTAATCATTCGAATCCTTGTTTTGGAGTCTATAGATAATTTGTTCTTTGGTTGAATGCTAAATAGGCACAAGAAGCAGAAAGAAGAGGATATTGCTATTTGTGACTGCAAACTTGATCCAAGTGATCCTGACAGTGCCTGTGCAGAGAGATGCTTGAATGTCCTAACCAGCACAGAGTGTACTCCAACATACTGCCCCTGCAATTTGTATTGTAGGAATCAGGTATGTCCAAGGCATGATGCATTCTCATATGTATATATGTATTTATCATGAAGTACTTTTGCTTGTCTAAATTTAGGCATCATACTTGTACAGTTGGTCCACGATAGTAGTAAATTCCTTACTCTAATGTCCTTATCATTCTTTTATTCATTTATGTATGTGTGATGAGATCGTTCTGTGACGATGCTTAATTTTGTAAATCTATACTTCAACTCATAGACATAGCGGTGAGATTATTCTGTCACTAAATTTTTTCTAGCTTGATGGTATAGCACATCTATTTTCCCTTTAAACTTAGATATTCATGCTTAAAATATATCAACCAACAATAGTTGACATGAAGTTGCAATTTCTTCAATGGTCTAGACTCTAGAGTTTGGTGGGTTTGCATATGCGGGTGCAATGCACTGTCCCCATGAATGTGCGTGTTTCGAGGTTGTTTCTTGTTTTGAAATGCCAAGTTTCTGCTTGCTCCATTCCCAAAGCTAATTTCTGCTTGTTCAATACTGCAAAATAATGGCAATGGGCATTGCTGAAGAATGTGATTTCTAAACTTGTGTGTATAAGAGTATTGATGTCTAGTGTGATCATTGTTGACAGAGATTTCAAAAATGTCAATATGCTAGAACAAGATTGTTTAAGACAGATGGCCGAGGATGGGGCCTTCTTGCTGATGAGGACATTAAGGTATGAATCAGCATTCCTAGAATAAACCTCCTTTCCGGTTGTGTGTACTTCTTTGATAATTAATAAGGTAAATCTTTAATCAGGAGCTTTAACATGAGATTTTCCTGCACTTTGCATAGCTTACACAGGTTTAATGAAGCCATAGACAATCTAGTGCACCTCTGTCACTTGATATATGCTTAATTGTTGACTTCATAGTCAGATCGAATGGATTTAATGGAATCTACAGTTTCTGTGACCCACTTATGGGCCTCTAACTGTACTTTTGCATAGTTTGCAATTACCTGATATGAGATTTGTGTTGGCTATTGTCTTTTATAAAAATGCTTGTCTTGAAAGTAATAGCTGTCGTATGGCCTCATTCAGGCAGGGCAGTTCATAATTGAATATTGTGGAGAGGTAATATCATGGAAAGAGGCAAAACGAAGGTCTCATGCTTATGAAACTCAAGGTGATGTATAACAGCTAATTAATATAATATTTACAATCTTTTTCACCCTTTAAAAGCTGTTTCCAATTTCCTATTACACGATGCAGGTCTGAAGGATGCATTTATTATATATCTTAATGCGGCAGAGTCCATTGATGCAACTAAGAAGGGAAGCCTTGCTAGGTTCATAAATCATTCATGGTTAGCCACATAAGTTTTTCTGTTTTACAGATTGGTAGAACTATAGATTGAATAGCGTTAGCCGTTAAACTTCAAATTTTTCTACATGCTGTTCGTATAATAACAAATAGCTTCTAGGTCCCTAACATCATTATGTTGCCAAAGTTAATCCGTTATCATCAATTGATTCTTCTTGTTTTCTAACAGCCAGCCAAATTGTGAGACAAGGAAATGGAATGCATTGGGGGAGATAAGAGTTGGCATATTTGCCAAGCAAGACATTCCTGCTGGAACTGAATTGTCATATGATTACAATTTTGAGTGGTATGGTGGAGCCAAGGTTCGTTGTCTCTGTGGTGCACCTAGCTGTTCTGGTTTCCTGGGTGCGAAATCCCGTGGTTTCCAGGTATTTTTGATGGCTTGATAACGAATCTGTTTGTATTTTTACTGATGGTTATGCACATGTTATCCTGGCAACTTCTTATTGGAATATTATTATATGTTGGGTTGTTGATCTCCATTCTTCTTGTGTATTCTTCTGGTGAATTATGATAAGATTTTATTAAAGGAGTCCACTTTCTACTTGAAAAGTATTACGGGATTTCTATGTGTAGTGAGGAGCGAGATATGTGGCTTTATTTCGCATGCTATGTGAGTGATTTGTTTGGAGTCACTTTGGTTGAGGCAAGGAGGACGATTCTTGGGCTATTTCTATACTGTTTGATTGAATTGAAGGGAAAGAAGGGGTTATTGGGGGTTGTCTAATGTTAATTTGAAGTAGTGTAGTCAGTGTTGTTTAACTTTTTGACCGAATGCATCTCATATTTCTTCATTTGCACACATGGAGGGAGCTTTTAAAATTTCATTTGGTTTTGGAATATTATTACCCAGAAAGCTGTTTTGATTTGGCTGAGAATCCTGTGTCCTCTTGAAGTTCTTTCACCTATCTATAAAAGGGGGCTGTCTTGGTCATACAAATGAAGATTGCCTTTTCAAAGGTGAACTCCATTTGGAGGTTTTTTCTATATGCTGTCCATGTTTGGAATCATTAAATTTGGATTATCTTCAAAGTAGATGCCATGTTGTGGCCTTTTCAAAGGTGAACTCCTTTTGGAGGCTTATTCTATATGCTGTACATGTTCAGAATTATGAAGTTTGGATTATCTTCATAGGAGAGGCCATGTTGTTGCAACTAATATAAAAGAGCAGAAAAAGTTTGTGATGCTCTGTTTCTTTGCATTTGGACTGAGGAAAATCTGGGCCCTGATATGTGCCCAGAGGAGTTTACTGGGTGAAAGCAGCACCTTATGAAATTGTTATCCAACAGTTCAGAGATTCAAATTCTTTATTAGCTCAGCTGCCTGAGATTGTTCATGCTGTCAATAATCTTGAGTTCAGCTATTGACTGAATAATGTTGAGTTCAACCATTGATCAAGCTGATGCATTGGTATTTTTGTACCTCTTTGGGATCGTTTTGACGAGGAGTTCATTAACTCACTGGTTGATGTCCTTTGGCACAAGCATGACGACAGCCCAAAAGGCCCCTGCACAAAAGTGGATTCTCAATCTTATTGAAGCGGTGAAATAGCGATAATTATAGAGAATGCCTACCCCCCAAACCCCCAGCCACCAAAAAAAAGAAGAAAGAAAACTGAAGAAAAGAAAATTCATCTTGAAGTCCTATAGATCCTCGCTAACGTAAGAAATATGATGAAAATGGCGCTCGATATAAATATAAAGCAAGTATTGGGTAATATCACCCAATGCATTTGCTGAAACAATTACCAAATCTCTGTGGTCGCTGATTTTGCATCTTGAAACCAGCCAATGAGGAGTGTCAAGGGAAAAAATCTGTCAACGATGGGAAATCAGCAATGGGTTCTACAAGTTAGGACTTCCTCTGGGCTTATTAGTTGAAAATTTTTACAAAAGTGGCAAACTTGTTTAGTTATGTATATTTATCACCAACCATCTGAGGTTTTATTCATTGTTCCGGTGGTTGCCTGTAATACTAAAGGTACCAAATTATAACATTCAACTTGTAATGTTTCTCTACCTTCTCTCTGTTTCTTGTTTTTCCTTCTCTATGTCACATGTATGTGCTCTGATGTTTCTCCTCGCCCTTGTCATGCCTCTTTCTACAGGAAGATACTTATCTATGGGAAGATGATGACGACAGGTATTCTTTTCATTATCTTTCCATGCTAATCATGTTAATTATTTGTGGATGTTCTCTGAATTCTCAATTGGTTATCTACATATTAAATCACTTATCAACCGCTACTCGTGTTCTTATAATCTTTGCACAATCGTCATGGGGTCCCCCCATCTCGTATGGTTTTTCCCCATCTATTCAGCACCATGTATTTGCTGAGTTTGTTGATGTTCCTTTCCATGTTTATCAAGAGAAAATGTCATAGGTCCTTCCATGCCGTTGGTTGGTGGGGAATTTGCACCAAACAATAAGATGATGGATCGCCGGGGAATGTATTTTGTGGAAATTCGCGTGGAAAGATATAAAATGTGTGCGGATTAGTTGAACTTATGGAAGAATGCGTTCAGGACACAAGGCAGCTTCTTCTTTGTCATCTTCTGATAGTCCTTTATAGAGCTGATACTTTCTTTGTACGATTTGATGTCTTTTATGTTAGATTGGCCTGTTTTTACTTTGAGGACTTCATTGTTCACCTTTTCTTTTCTCTGGAATTTAATTATGTCCGTGTCTTTAAATGGATGTCAGTATATGTTTTTTTATAGAAATGCTCAGTCACGTTTCTTTGCAGGTACTCCGTTGAAAACATTCCACTGTATGATTCTGCAGAGGATGAGCCTACCTCTAAGCTCCAAAAGACTCACGATCCAATGGATCCGGAGTACATCTTAAATGGAAAAGTTGAACCCCCGGTTCAGTTTGATGATTATGAGCAGGTCAACTCTACTGCTTCTTTTGTGAAACCTCAAGATTTAGTGCCAATTCAAGATGCGGCATCACCTGTTGTGAAAGCTGAAATAAGCGAAGAAGCTGTACTCTATCCTCAAGATTCGCAAAAGATATTCTCACAGAAGAATGCAATGATATTTCGAATTAAGAGTAATAGCGCATGCCGGAATTATCACATTGGACCTGGGCCTCTTTCAAAGAAAAGGTCACAGATTGTATTGAATGGAAGACCAAAGCATCTTCTGCCAAATGGCAATGATGCCAAATTGGTTGCTCAACACTTACCTACAAAAGAAACGCAAGAACTGCTCAAGTGTGAGGTAGAAGTTGTCCTTTTTCGTATTATACTGGTCCGTGCAACATGACATGATTATATCTGTTTCTAGGCTGAGGTTCCTTTTCTTTTTGTCTTATGAGTTGCAGCTGAACCATTATGCAGTCTTTGTCTGGCCGTTTCATGGAGGTGTTGCTGAAATGTAGCATGTGCATGTGCTTTAACATGATGAACTAGTATCTTTCTTCATCACTGTACTACTGAGATAAAATAGTGAAATAAGCTATCACAGTTTTGTCAAAATTAGTGAGTGACATTATCATCACGTGCTAGAGGTATTTCTTGCGCTGCATTATATGAGAAATGCCCAAGGTCGGTTGTTTTTGTTGCCATGAAGTTCCGACTTTGTTTTGTTGCTCTCTCTTATCTCATGTCTTCTTATGGTGAAATTTCACATTTCCTAAGGAAATGCTTCATCTAGCTGCATCAGGGAAGCATTATCATACACTGTCAGATGCTTGATTTTTCTTTTTTTATTGTGAAACATAGTTGCCTACTGAATATATTGTCTAAGTTACCCTGGGAAACACTGTTGTAGGAAATGAGAGATGAAGCCAATTCTCAGCTCGACTGCTTGTATAATGAAATACGTCCAGCAATTGAAGAACATGAGAGGGACAGCCAAGATAGTGTAGCTACTAGTGTTGCTGAAAAATGGATAGAAGCCTCCTGTATGAAGCTGAAGGCTGAATTTGACCTTTATTCATCTTTGATTAAAAACGTAATCTTCACACCACGGAAAGCCGAACAATTGGAAATTGACGAAAATCATGAACAGAAGACTCTGGAATATGATATACCTCAGAATCTCAGCAGCTAATTCAGAGTTTGTAAATATATAACATCAAGGTGATGGACCAGGACAGTCAGAATATCAAGGGGAAATATCGGAATTCAGTTGGAAGGAGCTTTTAAGTGAATAGTCGACTTCCAAAACTGATCCCATGGCAACAGCAACTGCACCTTGAATTGCAGGTTAATATCTGAAAAGTTGACTCAATAAATTCACAATATAAACAAGCTAATTGCGTGCATCTAATTACTGATGTTCAATCTGTTGTTCTCTGTATCAAAACCTCATTCTGGACATTCCTTAGTCTGATCTGATTATAGCCTTGGAAGCAGGATGTATTGATAGAAATTGTTTTAGCAGTACAGGGTAGGTTCAGGCTCTGCTGTAGAAGTTGTCGTGAGTTTTAACTCTTCATTAATTTGTTGTCAATTGTTATATGAAGTTCAAGCCACGAGTGGCTGTGCTTTGGCATGTTGTGTTCGACGTTGGTGTCAAAACTTGTATGTTTATGGGCAATAATTTAGTTCTATAATTTCAGTTATCCCAATTTGATTGAGCTGGAATGACAAGTTCATGGTGCTCGTATCTATTGCCTGTTAAAAGTTAAGTGGACCTGAAATGGTATGTGGCGCACCCTCTTTTTTTATGTTGATGAAGAGTTATCAGCAATGGAGTAATTGGTTGAGCTTACGTTGAACGGTATGCAAAACTTATTCTAGTTACATTAGCGAACTGTGTACCCTTACCATGATAAATTGATGAAAGAAACCGAGTGCAGAGAGATGTATCTATCATGACTCTCGGATACAGGCTATTGTTGGTGATACCAATTGTTTATCTTCAGTCTCATATGTTTATCCTAAAACCATTTTTTGTGAGCTTAGTAGTTGTTATCCAGGCTTAGAGAAAAAGATGCATCAGTATCGACTATGGACTTATTCTCGGAGGCAAATACGCGCCCGTCAATTTGTGGACCTCTTCTAAGAGGGAGTTCACTCTTCACACTGGTTATTCTTTTGCTTTCCTTCTCTGAAGCTTGCTTGATTGAATGCATGTGATTAGGAGGGAAATCTTGTTTGCAAGCATCTGATTAATATGTGACAATGCAATGATGCTTACCGGGTATTTCGAGATGATTCCAAACACTAAATGCCTTAATATAAAACAGATCCTACGAGTGGACTTGGTATTCAAGCACCTCTTGACCAATTCAGGGTCATGAATGTAGAGGAACGAATTGGAAAAGTGAAGCAACCATCATCATTGAAGGTTGAACAAAAGCGAAATAATCGAAAGATTGCATCGCCGTAAATGACATCATTGTGTTCCATTGTATTGACTGGGACCGACCCGATGCACCCAGTATTACTAGTGACTTTTAGAAATTTTCTGGCACGAGAGGTGAAGTGACTGGATTCCACTCATGCCTTGCCCTTGCCCTTTCTGCATGGAGATATCCTTGTCTTTTGCATGTGTTGAAAAGGTGCCACTTTTAATTGCCAGAACGTAAAGTGATATGATGAGACGCAGGATTGCGATGATCTTTTCATCCTATTCTGAATTTGAACCGGTGAATTGGATGACAAATTGGGTTGATTGGATGGTGAAGAAGGGATCTTAGACATGCCATTTACCGATTAAGTGAATTTTGTTTGATTCGCCCACACGAGATACGATTGATTTTATGTAACGCAATAGGCTTGATGCAGCACAACTGTGAAATGCGATACCGAGAACTCGACAGGAATAAAAAAAAGAAAAAGAAAAAAGGCACCAGAAACGTTGTCTCTTGTGTATGGTCTCCTGAGTTAGGACATGAATGCTCAGGAGAGCGTTCTTGTCTTGGCTCTATTGTGCTTGGGGACAGTATCTGCTTCCCGTGAATATCAAACAACATGTTTGGTGGGTCTTCTTGCCAGGTTGGTCCAAGGCTAAGATCAACCCTTTGAATGGCCCTACTCAGCTTTATTGCCCCAACCACAGTCTCGGCTAAAAGCTTGTCTCTTGTTCTCTCGTGCCGCATCAATCTAAATGATTAGCTACAACCTCTGGAGGACGAAGGGCAAATGTTGAGAACCCAGTTACTCAAAAGTAATTCATTATCTACACGCCTCATCTCTTTGGTGAGGTCTTACAGCGCCAGTGGACCCAGTTGTTCCTTCTTTCCTTTCGTGGGTGGTTCATGAACATAGGAATGGTCATAAACATTAATGAAAAAGCCTCTCAAGATAAGGTGCAACAGTTGGACACCAGAGGCCCACATTCCACTGAGCCACCTACAGAAACATCAAAGTGGAAAGATGACTACTCTCCATCACCATCTCCAACTCCAACTCCAACTCCAACTCCATCCACTTTCATGAAAGGTAAAGTTACTAACCTGATCGAAGTCCTCGTGTTTGAAGCTGTCATAATTGACCTCTCTTTTGGTCCATATTACACACGATATCAACAAGTACATGCTGCAGTAAATACCAATGAGTCCCTCTTGAATTTGACCTCTCGAATTTGCGCCTCTCTTGATCTTGCTCGATTCGTGGATCTCACTCGACAAATTTCATCAAATTTATTGCAAATAGCAAGCACGACGTGCCAAAGCCCCGTCCCCATCCTTCCAGCCGCTTGATTATCTCGAGTCTTGAGATTCTGACCGATCGAGCGGTCATCACGTGTTCTGCTTGTCTAATACCCGGCACACATACCTCATAGCTATTGATGCTGGTTAAATGCTCGGTCCACTCAATCCAACTCCCTATACACCAACATGCATGCAACAAAACGCACCTCATTTCATGAATTAAATCTCTTGCCCGGTCTCACGCACTCGGTGCTGAACTAAAACTCAATCCTCCTGAAGAGGACTGATCAAGGGCCCTAGTGGACTGACTGATTGATTCAGCCACCTCCTTCACGGCCATGAAGGATGGCCCCCACCACCCACCACCCACCACCACCATCCCACCACCACCAGTGGCTCTCATGATTCCCACACTAAGCAAAATAATCAAAATCAAAAGCACAAAAAAAGTAGGAAGCACACAAGGCATATCCTCCCCCAACATCACCATCTAGACTTTAAGTTTGATTCAGTCATAAATGTCACCCCACCTAACTCTTCTACGCACCCTTGTTATTGTCACTAGAATGCCCTGTATCAATTACTCAATCCTGTAGAAAAATTCATCCGGGACAAGGATTATCTATGTTCGTTCACTTATCTCGATCATCTCAATCGTTGATTGCCGTGAATATGATTTGCTTTGAGATCTATGATGGAGTACAACAACAATTGAGAACGTCTGGACACCAATTGCGATGCAGCAGGAGATGGAGAATCATTGTCTTCCAATGTTCGTGTAGCAGTTCTTCACGAAATAATATCTGGTTTCTTACGTATTCCCACTTACGTCCCAAGTTGGGACTACTTTTCACTGTTGAGAGTGACCCCCGGAGGGATCAAAGCGACAAAACCTCAGACTTTAGATTTTCCACTTAAAATCACAAATCAATTAGTAAATTAAACAGCCTCGCTAAGCAAAGCCACGCATACGTTGCATAAAAAGCTTCATTACACACCTTTTGGTGCAATATATATGTGTGACATTGGAGACATGAAAGGGTGTGTGCTCTCTAGCTAGTCATCCATAAAGTTAGAAGAAAAGCTCTCCTATGAACATATGGAGAAGAACAAGTCCTACCCGGCGTACTCAGCTGCATACTTAGGCGAGTTCGAGACCGAAGAGAGGTCGAACTCGTACAGCTTCAACGGGCCGTGCGGGAAAGGCAATGGGTTCACGGCATCGAGCGATCCGGAGCTGAAGAGGAAGAAGCGGATCGCGGCCTACAACGTGTTCACAGCAGAAGGCAAGTTCAAGTCCAGCCTCAGGAACAGCTTCAAGTGGATCAAGGGCAAGTTGAACGAGGTTCGATACGATGTGTGCGAGTGAACGTCGGCCAGTTTGGGTGACGGTTTCTAATCGAATCAATCTAGAGCTGTTTCGACACTTCCATGTATGGAACTTGTGTCCTTTTCCTTCTTTTTCTTGGGGGGTTTCTATGAAGTGTGATGCGGAGGATGACTTTTGCTCTGGTCATCAGAAAACACTACCAAGCATGGAAAATATGAGTATTGGGGCAGTAAATTAGTTTGTGCATCTTTTCTCTCTAAAGAAAAAAAAATTGGAACTTGCATATGTGTATATATATATGTTCAAGCCATGCACAGTACAGTCGATCATCATAAGGAATTCTTCCATTTCTGGTTTGATAATGGAAGCACAAGACAAGCATTTGGTTCTCATGTCCAAACCAGGCTACAGCTGAGAGAACTCGGATCCGACAAATTATGTATTGTTTCACTTGGCGACATGTGTTTCGCTTTCGTTGAAAGCATGAGAGAAAAGGATCTGCACATACACGATTGAACTGATCGAATGAATCCCCATCTCGTTGTTTGAATGGCCAATGGCACCATCCCATGCCGCGGATTGAACCTTTGGTCGACAATGAAATCACGAATCGCCATATGAAAAACGTATTTGTTTCCACAATCTGAGCACCAACCTAGAATATTAAGGAAATATAGCAAATGTGAGGATAGAGCTTTCGAGCAAGAGGCTACATGCTGCACGTGCTTGATAAAAATTACTTCCCGGTTCCATACAGATGACCCAAGTTTCTATCTTCTTGAGCCAGTCCTGTAGTACTCGAAGCAGCTCATTGGTAGCATTGGTAGCTACTGCTGTTTGATCCACTTTTTGATGGACATGATCAAGTCGGAGCTGTGCAGCAGATAGCTTTGTATCCATTGACTTGAGCATTTCATTCCGGGAAAATGCATTTTCTGTCTGCCAGTTTATGAACTGCTTTGGCTGAGCTCACCTTTATGGTTTTCCCATGCTCTTCCACTGCTGTTGCATATGGCACTTTTGGCACGCGCTTGAATCCAGATTGTGTACCAGTAAATGGGAAAAGGGAGTGCTTTTCTACCCGTTTAAGAAATGGGTTTATGAAAGGGAAAAACTGGTTTAGGAGGAGGTGGTTTGGCTGGTGGAGAAGTAGGTTTTTGTTTTGGTGATAATGGTGGAGAAGGTTCCGGCAGTGTATGCTATTTGGGTGCTGAGTAAGATACTGGACAGTGGTACCTACCACCATCTCCTCCGAGGGGTCCAACGGTTGGATCGCCATCTTTCTATTTCTGAAAGAATTCATGCTCAGTCGAGCGGTGTTTCTCTTTTCTCCTGAAGGGTCCATCATCCTCTTCTTCTGCAAGGGCTAGACAAAGTTTGCATGAGCAAATCCGTTGAATATTTTAACAATTTTGTAAATTTGAAAGCCATCGTGTTGTAACAGCTTTGACAGAAATTATGACAGCATGAAGGACATTATTTTGTAATGGTTTCGACAGCCATTAATTTGAAGAAAAAAACGGCTCTTTCTTTCATTTATTTAGAAATAGAACTCCAAACTACAATCCAAGATACATATACCTGAACAAGAAAATTCTCTTTTCGACCAAAAAAACAAGAAAATTCTCTCTTCTCCTTCCATTTATTTGTTGGGTTTTACATAAAATTTTGTTATCCCTATTCTTTCTATTATTCAATGCATAGAGAGGAATGTCTGTTGTATCTTGAGAAAATAGCTCTTGGAGCCTGTTGCACTGAGTTTTATACTTCAAGGAGCGGAATTGTCCTTAAAGACAGTACTTGCACACCTCAGATAGTTGATCTTATTTTCATATTCTCCAATTTTTTTCGACACAATCTAAGTGCCAATGGCAATGACTCATGTGGCGATCTCTGAAATACACAAGAGGATGTTCTTTAAAGTTGAAAGACCCTATTTCAGGCCTACTCTCTTCCGCCTTCATTTTGTGGCGTGTAGGGTTGCATCATCAAAATGGAAGAAGTTTCTTCTTTATCCCGTGAGTGATCAAATTTGATAATCACGCTGCTGTTTTTCTTTTAAATGAACTTTTGACTCTGAAGATTGAATAGCCAACCATTTTGATTGAGCTTTTCATAGTTTGTCCCCTAATTTTCTAGAAGAAGCTTGACTAACTCTAAACAAGAAATCTTATCTCGAAACGTGGACACAAGAAGGTGCTTGACTGTTGTCCATTGAGATTAAAAGGGCTTCTTTAGCTCCCAGCAATGTCAGATCTGTGGGGTGTTTCTAAGCCATCTGATAGTGGAGGGTTGCTGCAATGGAGCCTGTAGCTTGGGGAGCTCCAATAATTTGTAATTGAACCTTTAAGGCTGTAATGAGATGAGGATCTAAGAGTGCCATATTGAAGTTGAGAAACAGCGTTACACAGAAATTGTTCCCGCATTGGGAGTGGTTTACAAGCGTGTTGGCAATCAAGTGAAACCTAGTATCAAGTAGCACCATGCGGCCCACTACTTGTAGAACTTTACAATCATGATATGACTAGCTCCAAAATGGAGGTATGTAGCCTTATTGGATCCATTGTCTCGAGGATTTAGGAGAAATTTGGGGGAAAATTGTTCAAATAGTCATTTGCTAATTCAGTCTTAAACCTTTCAATTTTGCCAATTGAGTTTTATACAATTTGGCACTCTTCCAATTGAGTCTATCTGGCCAATTTTGGTTAGAATTCGCTGACGTGAACGCCGGCCGTCCTATGTGGCACAGTCGTTGCTAACGTAGATAATTTTTAATAATATTTTGATTTTTTGATTTTTATCTTTTATCCTTTTTTTCCTCTTTCTTCTTCCTTTTGTCAATGGCTAACCATGGCGATGGCCAGGCGGGTTGGTCTCGCTTGGGTGAGGGCTGCCGTCATCCACCATAGGCGAGGCCCAATCGTGCAAGGGAGAGCCCTGGCGAGGGCTCTCCTCATTGGGGTCACCCTTGCTTAGGCCAGATCTGGTGAGGGGAGCCCTCGTCCAGGCAAGGCAAGCCACTGGCAAAAGGAATAAGAAAGAGGAAAAAATATTAAAATATTATTAAAAATTGTTCACGTTAGCGTCGATCGTACCACATAGGACGACCAACGTCCACATCAGCAAAATTCGGCTAAAATTGGCCGAATAGACTTAATTGGCAAAGTGTGAAAAAATTTAAGACTTTATTGGCAAAATTGAAAAGTTTAGGACTGAATTGACTAAAGTACAATAGATTTATGACTTTTTGTACAATTTTCCTGAAAATTGCATGTCACCAAGAACATAAAAACAAACTTAAGGGTCTACTACTTTAAGTATAAATTATTCAGGTTTGAGTAAATGAAATATTAATGAGAACTCGTATCGATTTATAATTGATGAAGATAACTTCGGTCACTTTATAATTGCTAAAAATAAACTTTTGTATTTAGGGTACCGTATGTTTTTGGAGGAGTTTCTGAACTGAGGTTCTAGTATCATATGAATTATGATAGATCTCACAGAAAGTCTAAAAATAAAGTATCCTTTAGTTATAACATCTTTTCGAATGAATGGGTATTATAAGACTATAATATTTTTTGAAAATCAACATAAAAAAGAGTTACCCAGATTTCGAAACAGTTATAAAAGAAAAATATGTGTTCAGGTGTTGCTTCAAAATGAGAAAAATTAATATTCTCTCTAACTACGTTTGGTAATGATAATTAGGTAATTTCGATGACCATTTTTTAGACGACCTAGATAAATCGATCAACATTAAATGTATTCAAACATAATTTGTCAATACACATAATATGTTACGAATTATCCATTGGCATTCTTGTAAGTCGGTTTATACTTTCAAGTTTTTCATTGAACTAATATTACTAGTGCAAAATATATTTTTACAGCAGTAACAAGCCCAATTTATAATATGTGTTACACTCTAAAGGTTCATTTTGTTGGTACTTACAATATTATATCATGCTCCTTTTAATCCAATATAAATAAATTCTCATGGAGACGTTAAAGCATGGGGCCGCTTTCACTATCGTGACATATTATGCATATTTTTGGCAATAAATTTCTAATATGTTCTTATGCATGTTTCGGTAATATATCTCTAATCGATGTACAATTAAGTAAGATTATTATTCATATTTTGGTAATAATGTTTAAGAATAAATTTTTATGCATGTATACACTTCAAATTATTAGAAAATTTTCATTTTAGCCGTCTCCAAACTTTTCTATATTTTAACCGAAATAATATATGTCTGAAGAACCCATCACCAAAATATAGTTTTTAAGAAAACAATGAACTACTAACTTTAGATTCACAATAATCAATATATTGTTCAGCTTTATAATATATAATTGTCGAGTGACGACACGTCTCAAACTTAATTTGAATAAATCAAGGAAAAAACTAGATAATATGGTTGACATTATGTTTGAACTCCGCCTCTCAAGTTTTCCAAGATTTTATCGTTGATGGTTTTTTTCTCTTCTCAATTAATTTTGTCTCAAGCTCTAATTTCATATTTTTTTTTTGTTTTAATGGGTTAAGTTCGCTCATGGCACCATTGGATCTTCTCTCGATTCTTCTGTTTTTTTTTTTTCTTTTCTTTTCTTTTGTAGTTAAAGTTCTGTAATTAATAATAATTCTGGAAAATAAGATTGATCAACAATTACACGACACAAACGTAGTAATAAAATGGAATGGAATCTCAGATATTCTCGGGAAAACAGCTCTCTCTCTCTCTCTCTCTCTCTCTTACGCCCCACTGTCTCACACTAAAACCCTAAACCCTTGCTCTGCGCCTGCGTTGGCGAGGCGATGTGCGCGATGGAGGCGACCAGGAAGCTGCTGGACGTGCTGATCCGTCCATGGATTTCGAATTGTGGCGTGTAGGGTTCGAAATTCAGGTTCCCAAGTAAGCGACTAGTCGCAGCAGTCAAACGCGACGATCCCTTCATTTTCTTGCTACTCGTCATCCTTGTTTGAGTTTGGCTCGCGTCCGAAATCTGCCAAAATGAGCCCTCTTTGGGCGTCGAGGAAATCCATGAAGACCCTCTCTCGTCTTGCCATTGTCATTCCAAAGCTCGTCTGCGTTGAAACCTCCCAAGCCCTACCCACCCGCGATCACACTCGCCGGGGATGTGCCGGGCTTTTGCGCTTTTCTCCTTCGTTTTCGACGCAGTCCTCGAAGTACCCGGAATACGAAATGCCTTCTGTGACTTGGGGTGTTGTGCAGGGCCGCAAAGAAAAGCTCGTTTCGCGCGTGATAGTGTGCGATTACTTGAAGGGGATAGGGATAATTCCCGATGAATTGGAGAATCTGGAGCTGCCCTCGACTGTTGAGGTCATGAGGGAGCGCGTCGAGTTCTTGCAGAAGTTGGGCTTGACAGTTGATGATTTAAATGAATACCCTCTAATGCTTGGTTGTAGCGTGCGTAAGAATATGATACCGGTGTTGGGCTATCTTGAAAAGATTGGGATTCAGAGGTCGAGGCTTGGAGAATTCGTGAAGAATTACCCCCAGGTGTTACATGCCAGTGTGGTTGTTGAGCTAGCTCCAGTTGTGAAGTTTCTCCGAGGACTTGACGTGGAGAAACAAGATATTGGTTATGTTCTGCAGAAATATCCGGAACTATTGGGGTTTAAGCTAGAAGGAACCATGAGTACTTCAGTTGCTTATCTTGTCAGCATTGGGGTTACCCCTAGAGATATCGGTCCAATGGTTACCCAGTTTCCATATTTCCTGGGGATGAGAGTTGGGACGGTGATTAAGCCACTGGTTGATTACCTGGTTTCTTTCGGTTTGCTGAAGAAAATTGTCGCGAGGATGTTGGAAAAGCGAGCATATATTCTTGGCTATGATCTTGAAGAGACTGTAAAACCTAATATTGATTGTTTGATTAGCTTTGGCATAAGAAGGGAATCTCTTGCATCGGTTATTGCTCAATACCCACAAATTCTTGGGCTTCCTTTGAAAGCTAAATTGTCGTCGCAGCAATACTTTTTCACTTTAAAGCTCAAGATTGATCTGGAGGGATTTGCTGAAGTAGTAGAGAAGATGCCACAAATAGTTAGCCTTAACCAAAATGTGATCTTGAAACCTGTAGAGTTCCTTTTAGGCCGAGGAATACCCTCTGAGGATGTGGCAAAGATGATCGTGAAGTGTCCTCAGTTAGTTGCCTTGCGTGTTGAGCTCATGAAGAACAGTTATTATTTTTACAAGAGCGATTTGGGGAGACCTTTGAAAGAGCTCATAGAGTTTCCTGAATACTTCACTTATAGCTTGGAATCTAGGATCAAGCCTAGGTATCAGAGGTTACAAAGCAAGGGAATCAGATCTTCATTGAATTGGTTCCTTAATTGCAGTGACCATAGATTTGAAGAGCGGATGCAGGCTCAATATATTGAAAGAGATTTTGAAGGCCCATCTTTTTGTATTGGAGGAAAACTAGAGGTACCAGGGGGACAGATTGTCTCAGATGAGGAAGTTGAGAGTGATGATGAAGTACTTTACCGAAGAACCGTTTCTCTTTAAAGTCTGTCTGTTGTGACTATGAAGGAGTGTCTCCTTTGAGGTAATTCCCTTCTAACTTGAGATATTAGATTAACTCTTGTTTATCTTGCAGTTGAAATTTGAGTGTATTTTTGCTTAATTCCCTTTTAACTTGAGATATTAGATTATCTCTTGTTTGTCTTGCAGTCGAAATCTGAGTGTGTTTTTGCTGTCCTGCATGTGTCATTGTTTTGAAGATGAGATAATCTGCGCTTAAGCCTTTTACTCTGGTATTTAAAATGTTTTTGAGTAGTGCAGCAGTGGGTGCTTTTGCTCTAAGAGTCTTATATGCTGGTCTATCTTGGCCAGGTGTACTCCATTATTGTGTTGTGAATTTCGTGATTTAAGCGTTTATTTGTACTTGATTGGCTACTGAATTTTCTAGTGTTTCACGAGATATTAAAGTGTGGCTTGACAAATTGCAACTGCACATGCATGCAGGTCAACCAGGTCACCATTCATGACGAGGTCTTATGTAATATTTTGGGCTTCCTTGATGCTTGTGTTTCCAAGAATGACAAGATATCCTTCGTGGCCTGGTTGTTCGTGGTATTGTCTCAGCTACCAGTGGAATGTTAAGATTCTTTATGGCAGACATGGAAAGTGAAGTTATTTTAGTGTCTATGGCTGGACAGGAATACCTGATTAGTGGATTCTCTAAAATGTGATCTATGCCATGCTCCTCTTCCACCATCAATTATTCGCCATCTCCTTCCACACTTTATTCTGGTGTCTCCCAAATTCACGTGCATATTTCACTTTTGATGCACTCTGTGTTTGAAGCTGAAGATTTCTTGAAATTACTTATCGATTAGTAGCTGTTGTCTCTCAAAACCGTTGGCCCCATTCATTTCAGCTTTTCTACTGATACCTTTGCAGGGACGACCACGCCTTCGAGTAGTATTGCTAGAGATGTCAGTGCAAGTACGTGCTGATTTAAGTCTTGTGGAGGATTTTTTGCTGGAGATTGGTCCCGGGCTGACTATGATGAGCTTTCAAGTTTGGACGTTAGGCATAATAAACATTGCGCTGTTTGATCAAACACATGGTGGGCAACTGTTATTTTGAAAGGGATGGATCTGCTGGATCCCAGCAGCCAGAGTTCATTTTGTACCATCAATACGAGAAGCAAAGAATAGCACGTTCAACTCGGCCCAAACAATCAGATAAAGGATGAACTTCTGGAGCTACTCTTCTGTTAGAAGAAAGTGAGCTACTCTGGTGGGGATTCCTTGCTGGAACCTGATGGAAATGCTGGATGGAAGAACTCGGAGGTCGTGATTTTGGCAGCGTCGTGAGTTCATCGAGAGCTTGAAGCAATGATTGTCTCTTCCCCTTTTTTGGTGGAAACTTAGTAATACTTGTCTGTCAATCATTCTGTGGTATGTTTAACCTAGATCATAAGGAGAATGAGGTAAAAGGAATCACTGTAAAAGATTCCTCTGTGGAATATCAGAAGTTCATATCACTTGTTCATAATAAACTCGTGACTTGCTTCCTGTATTACTCTATCGAGGGTAAAGTTCAAGAGCCCTTCCAGGTACTTGTATTGTATTTGTGAATTTGAAAACATCTGTATCACCTTAAGCAATGTTAACAATTACCAAAAATTTGTGGAGAACATTAGAACCTGCATGTTTATGTGCAGGGCTTTTTATTTAGGGTTAATACAATGAAAAATCCTAAACTGATACAACTGTGATAAATTTATCTTAATTTATTTTTTATACCATAAAAGATTTCAAATTGGTACACGCGTGACAAATTTACCTCAAACTAATTTTTTTATTACGAAAAATTTTAAATTGGTATATTTGTGACAAATTTACTTTAAACTAGTATACATATAACAAATTTACCTTTCATTAGTTTTCGTTAAATTGGGTTAATACCACAAAAAATCCTAAGCTGACACACCTGTGACCAATGATGGGTAATTTAAACTGGTGGATCCTGTCAACTGTTATGTGTCATCAAACTTAGTAATTTGACGATAAAATTTGACAGAAATTAATAGATGGTAAATTTGTCACAGATGTACCAATTTGGGATAAATTTCTCTTAAATGAATCAGTTTGAAATTTTCCGTGATCAAAAAAATAATTTGAAATAAATTTGTCACAGGTATACCAGCTTAAAATTTTTCGTGACATTAACCCTTCTATTTATTTGCGTTGATTACTTAATTCTGGAGTTACGATGAATGTTTGCCTGATTTGTCCACATTTTTTGAGCTAGCTCGAACAATCTTTTGTTTGCTACACCATCGAAAATATTTCACAATGAGGAACCAGCATCATCTCAATCCTCCAAAAAGAAGCTGAGCTTTCACCCGACTGATGAGATTGAGCATCAGTACTTAGGAGGACAGAAGCAGCAAAAGCATAGTAAACACCATAACGAGGATCCACGATCACTTCAAAAGAGGAAAGAGACATGAATTTGGCTAGAGTTGCTTGGTCATGGACCCCCTAGAATTGCGAAACTGTGTGAAACGAATAAAATTTCCCGTGGCACGAACATTTCAAGCTTAAGCAATTAAGAGAAATGAGAAATCCAACTGACGTTAAACAATCAACCTCATTATGGCTATTGACTTTCTCACTGTACACATCCTTGTTCAAAGGACTATCGTCATGAGATGTTGAGGTTAAAACTTACAACAGACTGATGCTCCTCTGTCCCAGATCTTCAACCCAAATAATGACTCCTATGATTAGCTAGTGGAAAACATAACAACCGAAAGTAAGATGGGCTTTATAAGCATTTTTCTCCTAATATTAAAAAAAAAAAAAATGCTAGTTCATGTCATAAGGATATTGTACAGCCTAATTCCTTAGCTGCGATGTTAAGAAACTGGATAGACATTCCACTTGCAAGTCGGCTATGAGCTTCCCATTTTAAACATTTCTCGACATCCGCTTGCCATTTGATGACGTCCAATTTAAAGTACTGATAAGGACCGTGAATTCCATTTTTCTCTCTTAGATTTTGTCTAAAATCAACTGAACCAGTCTGCATGATATCACGAAGAACGGACGTGCTCAAAGCACGAACATGCGCACTTGGATGAGAAAGGCATGTGACGGTAGCTGCTAGACGGCACTGCATGTGTTAGACCAGCCGATTGAGTCAGAAAAGTACGGAGTCTAAACTGGAATGTAATGTTTCTCCAATATTTTGAAAAAAATTGGTTTGATTACTGTTTCTCAGATATGTGGTTGTACATGCAAGACACAAGACAAGGATGCGTGCGGCAATTTCCTGCTGAGTGCGCTTACACGTACACATACATATCTAGGAAGACACTGGAGTATCATAAAACACATTGTGATTTTCTTTTAGTTTACCTGTAGAAGATTGGAAAGGCCATCCGCAACAACCAACCCAGATTCGCCCCATTCCAGAACCAGTCGTACTGCTCTAGCCGTCACCTCAAGTAACTGCTCAATTAGAGGAGAATTGTCATTACGTACTTGCTTAAATGACTTAGAAGATTTGCCCAAAAAAACTTTGAACCTATATGGAGTGAAAAAAACAGAGCAGGCTAAAAGTGCAAGCATACGTAGCTGCTGCTCCGTCATAGCAATCTCTACATACCATTCAATGACAAAAGCATATGCTTCCTAGGTATTACCTCAAGTTGTGGCAAAGTACAAGCTTCTCCATCTATAAGCATCCCATCTGTGGCACGAAGAAGCAAATCTGAAGCACTTGCGAGGATCAACAATGATTCTGGTCTCTCATGGTTTCTCATTAGCTCAACTATCAGTTTAATGATACGCTGGTTGATTCTCCACATCTTCTGACCTTGATCATCATCTTTAGCGATCCATGGTTGCAATTCCCTCTCGGCCTGACAATCAAACATGGCGATGAAGTGACTAAACTGCTGAATTACATGGCATATATAATCTGATATGCACATACCATACACAAAACTGTGAAAGTATATATTTAGCCTAAGCATATCTAGTAAACTTGTAGGATGGAGCTTCGTGGTCGAATGTGTAGCATAACCAGAAAATCTCTCGCATTATATTACACAAAAGAAGATTTTTTTATACTATCAATTCTATCTCACTAACTTAAATATAAATTGTACCCCAGAAAAGAATTTTACAGTGGAGTTTAGTGCGTGCATATTATCTTGATATAATCTACCGCAAGATTTGCAACTATCAATAGAACTAGTGTCTCATTAGAAAGTTCACTTAAATAGTGATTTTTTTATTTAATAATTAGATAAATCAAATTAATGAGTTTGCTCCACTCCAATAATAATAGAGTAGGTCATAAGAAAGGATCTGATGGATCGATTCACATGTTTCATTTCTTCTAATATAGTATGCATAATAGTTAATTTCATCAAACAACTACTTCACATTGTGAGAAAATTGAAAATCACAATCTTTTTTTTTTTTTGGTCAAAAAAATCACAATCTTTTAAATATATAAATTAATCATATCAATTAACATCGAACAACTAGCGACAGCGGAAACATCAGATCAAGCAATATCTTCACAAGTAAAACAAATTTTGGACCTGAAGAACAACGGCCGCAGCTGCTTTTGTTGGTGATGCTGATACGACGTTGCACATAGCATCAACTACCTAACACATTCAGACATCAAGAAATCAGGGCAGTCTCCAGGATAGACAAGAATGAAAAGCAGCATAAACTGGGGTTCTACCATATCGTTGGCAATAACATATGGCAAGTACAAAGGTATTTTGAGTTTAATACAAACAGCCAGTGGTTAAATTCAGCTATAATGGTTTTTGTGGGCTAAATATCCCTTAAACCCCACCCCCCAACCCAGTTGTGGGCATACAACACCGCACCTCCCGGTTTTCCAAAGACAACTGTGAGCACAACGCCACTGGCATAGTGGCAACCAACAACAGTGAGTTATTTAGGGAAAGGAGGGAATGGGAGAAGCGACTACTAGAAAAGATGCCTGCTAGCAAACCATACTGGCAATTCAAAATCCATGACAACTCGTTTCACTAAACCAGAGGCATCCTCGAAGAATAAGAAGTAAATCTATGTTCTGGAGAATCAGCAAATATTTTTCTAGTTTCCTTTGACATTAAGAACATTATGTCTTTGATTTAGGGAATGATATGAAATAGCTAGAAGAATAAATATTGGCACTATGTATTATGGCCAGCTAGTTTTCTACAAATTTATGGGATCATCTCAGCCTGACATGTCTAAGTTTTGCTTACAAATGTAATTTGTACTAGTACTAGTTTCAAAGCCATGTAAGGGGAACTTTCTAATTCTACCTGCCATATCTAAAAGAATCAGCAAATGATTTATCAAGTACAAATATTCAGTAAGATTCAAGGACTCATGCCATCATACGTGCTGTCTTAGATCTTTCCTACCCCATTTAGCCTTCACTCCAATATAAACGTGTTTTCTTCCTATTGCATACAGAAATCATCTTTCATTTGTCAAAGCTAACTCAAAGACTGCTCATCTCATTCATAGTCACACCAACTTTTCTCAAATCACTCATCTCCAGTCATATCCACTCTTAAAGGCCTATTCGCTTCTCTCACATTCATCTTGTATATCTATTCCCAATACACTTCTTCACTTCCTTTATTCTGCTTAGATTAGAATCTCCTCCAAATTCTCCACCTTGAAAATTAGAGCCAATAAATCAGAATCGCTCCACTGTCCTCTGCTACTTTTTGGTCCCCAATCTTCACTTACCAATGCATATTCCATATATTTCATTTTTTGACTTACATAACAAAAATCTTCAGAGTTCCTTCCAATGTGCAACTTATTTTTTTGTAGAGCAAAACTATTTTAGTCCCCAAGGACCTATTTCATCTCTCTTTGAACACAACTGCCCACGAAATACCGCATCCTACCAAAAGAGCAGTTTTTCATATACAGAGGCATTTTTTGAGCAATTGTTCATAGAAAAATCATTTTTTTCTCCATTTTCACAAATTCCACCATCTCATTCCTTAATCAACAATCATCTCCTAGAACATCAGATGTGACTCCCAATGTCTTATTGCATCAATAACTTTTGATAATTCAGATATCAACTTCGTCCTTATCAGAAGTTAGGCCGCCGGAGCTCCTTTCATTATAGCAAGGCCTCATTATCATTCACCATGTACTCCAGAAGTGTAGTATAAGTGATCCAGTTTTTTGTTGGGAGTCTCAACAGAATTACGCGATAATATATGAAGCAGTTGGTCCAGATATATAAAGTCATTAATACTGTCTTATGCATTAGGAGTACATTGGAAATCAGTAATATTTATCACACAATTTATCAAGAGTTAAAACTAAAAGCATGAAATTTCAGAAACAAGAGACTACCTGTCTCCATCCTTGCTGAGCAGATGTGCTTTCTGCACATGGTTGCATTTCAGGAGCAGCAATCAATTTATGCCACAGTAGTGAAACAACAGAAAAACATGACTCCGGTTTTTCTGCAAGGATTGATCTTAAAAGAACTTGGGCACTGCAGTTAAATCCTATATGCCTGTCCTTGGTGAGGAAATTGGCCAGATCAGAAGCATCCAAAGGGAAACCAGCAATGCTTTTACCCAAAGGACTTGCAGAACTATCACTAGAATCCAATGCTTTTCCACAAGTCACTGAACTCTTTACATTGACTGATTCTCCATGCATAGGGTCGGATGATTGCCCCAGTTCAAAGCAGCTATTACTTGCATGGTTGTTTGTCTTTCTGTCCAAATCCAGAAAAGAATCCCTCCAAACAGGGACGTGCAATAAATGCGCCTCAAGAGGCTCAGCCTTGTTAACAATGGATGCAACAGCTTTACCATGGATATCAATGAGGTTGTAGAGTGACGAAGCCCTGCTGTGAATTTCACTGTCCCACTTGCATCGCATTAAGACAGAGAGAGCGTGCATGCAAGCCTTTGAACGCCTGAACAGTTCAGAGACATGAGCAGCAACCATAGCTGCAGCAACAATTTCATTTGAACTGTAACTCCATGATGTTCCAACTGACGATGGTTTAAGGGAAAAAAGTGCCTCCAAAATTGCTAATATTCTGTGTGTATGGTGAATAGCCGAGTCGAAACTATTCTGAAGTTCAATAGTAGATCCATTTATCTTAGCAGGCTTGACTAGACCATCCATATTTTTGCACTTTGAGTGATTGCTCCCCTTGGAGATTAAGGGAAACAGCTGCAGCTCACAGGCAAGAGCACATACAGCAGCCAAAACATAAGAATCAAATGCTGCTACAGGCCCTTGTTTTTTCATCCTTCTAGCTTTCTTCTCTCTTCTATTTTCTAATGAGACTTGAGAATCCTCAGAGCTTTCATTCCGTATGCTGAAAGCCTCACCTGTTGGTCTCTTGCTCCCACTGGATTGCGCTTCATAGCTAACACATACGGTCAATACTACAAAAAGAAGGCGAGAAGCTAGTTCTACTGAGGCACAAGATTCTAGAAACAGCGAGTGAACCATCGTACGGAGCTCAGCCACAGCCAAATTTTTGGATGCTGACCCCAAGGAAGAAAGATGCCGTATCCGTACAGTTTCCTCATGGTATGTGTTAGGCGGAAACGTTCTCTGAAGAATAGCTTCCACTGTAGCAACAAATATCTTCATGAGACATGCTTCTGAAGGACTTCCTCTAGGGAGATATTCCAGGACCTTAAGGAGAGGTATATAGAGGTTCCATGACAGAATGGGAGGTTGCAATGGCGTTGCAACTATGATTTCTGGAAGATCGACAGCTGAAGAGCTTAGAGGGATCAGGCCATAAGCTGCTTCCCAAATGGTGCAGATTCTCCATTCAACTTCGGGGCCATGGGCACAAAGCATTGATGCAATCCCTTGGGCAGTAGCTTCTATGGTTGCTTCAGCAGCAGGAATTTCTATCTGTTTGAAGCATATCTCAAGCCAACAGTTAGTTCAATAGATCGTTCTCTCAAGAAAATTGTAGATCCGCATGAAAGGTAAATGGAACAAATAACCAACATGACAGAAAAAAAAAATTGATGTGAACAATAATCACCTGCTTCCTATAGGATGAGACATAACCACCCAAAGGTTCATGCTGGAATTCGATCCCTTCGACTTGCCTCAATGGAGGGAAAAGCAATGCAGGCTGGGAAAGTATGCGAAACAGAAGAGCTGCCGCAGCATCAGCAGCTACACCTGCTCTCATGGACATTGCAGTTCCAATTGCACGCAGGAAATGCAAATGCATCCAGTTCCTAGGAAGCTACATTAAAAAAACACAAATGCATATAAACATGCAAATCAGAAAAACCAAAAAACACATGTACAACAATATTCTGTCAATGAATGAAATCAGTTATAACAGAAATCACCTTAGGACGATACGTCCCATGTAAAAAATTCAGCATAGAACATTTCAATTAAAAAAATTTGTGTAGATTATTGATCAGAATAAATTTGAGATAAACAACAAATTTCTGTGATAAATTTCCAGTAGATGACATTCATGAAGAATGAGCTTTCTTCATTGTCCTACATAAGATTTGAGGAGAATAAGTACTTAACTATCAAGGGAAAAAGAGGCACGCCCATTAGAAAATGACGAATAGCGAGAAGATTCCTATTATATCACATTCAACTCTTGTTACATGAATAATTAGCTTTCTGAATAGCCATTTGTAGAATATAGGGGACATAAAACCTTTTTAATTAACTGAAGGTGTCAGAGGCATGCCTCATTCAAAATAAGATAGATATTGAACTGTGAAAGGAATATCACTAACTACCAGTAAACAAAGACATCGCATTATGATGGGATATCACATGACAAACAAAGCCTAAGATGGTGGGCATCGTATACAAAAGCAGGAGTATCAATACAACCTAAAGAACTTTGTCCTCAAGAGTAAACGGCATATTAGAAAAACTAAGGGCTTCTACTTATCGTCATCAGTTGATTAGGAATCTAAGGATTCTCAAGATGAAATCCATGGTTCTTAGATAGCCATGACAAAGCATTTGCAATGCTTCCTGCTATCACTGTAAACAGATTGACTGAATATAAAGATCCATGCTCTTCTAGTAACCTCATGCCCCTCAATAAAAAATCATCTATTCATGGACATGGCCTGGTTAAAGCATTTGTACCACAGATATCAGGATGAATAAGAGTTTCCTGCAACTTCTAAATGTCCATAAGTTTTTGCTTGTATTCCTAATCCAGATTCACATATTAAGCTTGAACTTCACGAGCTCCTACTAAAGTGGTGATGTAGTGGAATGCCAAAGAACAATAAGCTTTCATGGAAATATTCCATCACATCAAACACATCAATTCCAACTCTATATCTAACATACCCTCATTCCAGATGCATACTCCTCGGCTGCACGAAGAAGTTCCACAAGTTGAACAGCAGCATCAAGTGCATCAGGTGCCCATGATGGAGGTGCCTCTAGAAGTCCCAGAAGAAGTCTTTGGGTGGCACTTGGTGTAGCAATTGCGTAATATCTAACATATGAAAATTTAAGAAAAAACAGATTCATAAAGAATTTAACAAAACAGGAAAAACAGAAACCTTGTTAAAGACTTTGGTTGCGAAAGCTACCTATGAAATAAACGTGCATATGGCTCAAGGGCTGGTAAGCCAGCAACTAGATGCTCATCAAGAGCTGTAGTGGGAGGAGGGAGTAATAGTGCAGGAACTGCAACTGCTGTTAAAGTGGCAGTTTCGTAGCGAGCAACTTCATCATCACAAACGCTCAATATCACACCTGCACCATTTGCAACTGCCCACCTTGGGGTCGATGGCATGAGTTGAGGGTGCTTTCCAGATCCTCGAGAAGTAGCTAATGATAGAAACCAAGTCAGATTATCTTCATAATATTGTGCGCTACCCTTAACTAAATAAAAGCAAGATTCACTTGGGCAAATCCACCATTAGCTAGCTAAAATGAACGGATGAGAAACAAGCAGAAGACGCATAAGTTCTTAGTACGACCATAGTATTACAGTAGGTACTGGAAGTTATTGTTTCTGTTACATATATCCATTGCCCTCTGCTCATTCTTTTCCAATTATGTAGGAACCTCTACATCAAGCAGAAAGGGGGTTAACAGCCATAAAGTGGGACCGCACTTCACAAAGTTTGATGTGTTCAGTGTCTTTACTTCCCCTTTTTTCCTTCCCTTTTTTTGCGTTTTTGAATTTTAAGGTTTGCTGTGATGCCACTCAGACACATTAACTCCATGTGTCTTTTCTTTTATTTTGGGCAGTGTCTTTGCCACATAAGACAACTCAACACCGCTTCACCAGAAAATTAACCGGAAACCAGTCGAAGTGCATCAACTGGAAGTAAATCAAAGTTCAATGTGTCGGGTAAATACAACTGAGGTTCAGTAACCCCAATGAAGGCAAACCCAGGTTAGTGACCACAACTGAAAGTTACCTAAAAGTAAAATTGCTAAAGCAATGTGGCATCCAACATCCTAAGAACGAATGTGCCTAAACCATTTTTAGAGTTTGGACAAGCCCTTTCTCTGTGCAAATTCTCGAAAACTTAGTCCATCAGACCAGTTAAATACGTTCCCCCTCACTAGGTTATTGAAAACGAAAAAATCTCCAAAAAGCATACTACCTACATTGATTATGTGAAATCATTTGGTACGTCGGAGTGCCTTGCGCTGCACAACTGAGTGCAACAGTACATTGTATAAACCAAAATAAGATTACTCACAAGTTATAGGAGGCTTAAGTTCTCCGGCTGCATACTTTCCCATGACACCACCACACCTGTAATTATATAAAACAAATTATTAGTTCTGCAGAAAGGATGTTCTTGGTACATTACACTTCTGCTACAAGACTTGTTCATTTCTGTGTATGCGCGGGGTGGGTAGAAAGAAAAGGGATGGGGTTGAGAGCTACACCAAAACGAGATAGTATCTCATTACAACACCAGATTGGGCCAGGGAACTCGTCAAAAATTTAATACTCAACTGAATACAGTGCCAAATAAAGGATGTGACAAACATGCATGAGTTGTCTAATGCCTAGTAATCTATGATGTGAAAGATGGCTTTGGGAACTGTTCATCACATGAACGATGTATGGAAAAGTGCACCTAGTCTCGGTGAATGTTTTATTTTTAATTGAATTCCTTTCTTATTAGTCTTTGGTGATCTTGCGTTTGTATTGTCCCTAGCCTTGGTGAAGTTCGCTCGCGTACATTCCTCATGTCCCGAATATTATCCAATTAAAATCCTCTTATTCATGGAAAAACAAAGCTACATGTTGTCACATGTTCTATGATACGGTAGGGAATTGTCTGTCAAAGACAGTGTATGCACCATCGGAAGTAGTCACTTCTGATTCCAAGAGGAGCAGCGAGCAATATATCAGTAATCCATGGAGATAGAGGCCTTATAGGTCTCCTTTCCTGCTGAACCAAAGGAACAGGTTCTCCCATTGTAGATTTGCTCGTTGAGGCACTGCTGCAGCTATTGCTTCTATCTGGTTCACCATTTTGATGTTCCGTCTTATATATTGGACGATTGTAGAGGGTCAACATTCTCAAAATCTCCCCACATGCCAGAGCCCACTGCTCAGAATACTCCTTCTGTGATGAAAGAGAGAAATGTAGCATTCAGAACTACTACAATTTGTAAAATCCAATATAGAGACTTATGAAGTTAAGAAACAGACCAATGAAACATCTTATAGTTTTCATAAAACTAAAGATCGAGAATGATTAATGCTGGCTCATAAAAGAACGCAAATGAAGCTTGGAAGAAGTATTTGCTATGGTATCATACCTCACTACTTGGACAGACCAAAGAAATGAAAGATGCAAATGGAGGCTCATCCCTATTATACACCAGTGTCCCATCAATAATGCAGGAGATTATCGGAAGAACAACAGCGTGACCATGTTCTGGATGGTGAAGAACAAATGTTGCTGGCAATCATTCCAAAGAAAAAACCAACATCAACATTTCTGTCAAAAGAGTAAGTGATAACTATATAATGCTTAATGGTTGTAGTGGTTACTACACAAACAAACATATATAGCATCAATACCCAATACATCGTCAAACAGGCACTTTTCTTTCGATGGATACCGGCTCCGGATAAGCTGTTGCAACAATACAAGTCGGTTAGCAAGATAAATTAATTCTAAATAAGAGTAAAATGTTGAACGCAACATAATCAGTACAGTAAGTGATATATCTTATCTGAAAAATTAAGAAGCCTGTTAGAGGTAAAGCAGACAAGGGCATACCTCAGCGATATCATCTGGAAATTGTTCCGACGTGAACTGACCAAAAAGCTCAACATAGGCATTAACCTGAGCCTGCAAACGAGGATGCACAACAGTTAACTGGGGAAGATAGCCAAAAAGAATAGACAATCATTAACAAACTGGTGCATTACTTTCGGATAATCTAGAAGAAAACCAAGTTTAACACTGAAGAATTCATGGGCTAGTGTTAAGTATCATTTTATATTGAATACGCAAAACTGCCAGGGATGAATTTACATATAGAAACAGAGCAGTAGCCTCTGCTGCTATCTACAGTAAGTTGTAGACTAGTGTTATACTTTTAAGGATCTCATGTTCGGTGCCCCACAAAAATCCATAGAAAATACTTCCCAAAGCTATCGTTTAACACGTTATTACATTTTGCCCCACATATCCAGTCAACTTAATGCACAATCATATAATCATGGCCAGAAAGTCACTACGTGTTAACTAAATCTCGTTTCTATTATACTTATTGTCTCAATATTTAAGCGAAAGATGTCGTATTAATTACTGAAACTTCAATAGACTTCAATCATTTATCTGCTAAGGAACTCTGGAGTTTGCCCCCACCAAGACAAGTTTCTAATCCGTCTCTGACCACTTGCGCTTCTTGTAATGCCAAAGAAAGGGTTGTCAAAACCAGGAAGCGAATTGCAAACATGACCGTGGCAGAAGGGCACGTGATTGTGGAACAGTAACCTCTCTAAGCAATTTTAAAAAGTCTAAAATGTCCTCACCTATTGTTGATCACTGTAACAATTATTAAAATGTCAGATTTAGCTAACTGATTGACGAACCTCATAGTAACAGTCATAGATGAGATTAACTCTTCCGAGGCAAGAATATAGCAAGACGGACAACTGGGATTAGACCATCAAAACGTGTCAAGGACATTTCAGGACAGAGCTGATTAGGACTCACTAACAAGTATGAGATTGAGGCCACGTCCTTGCAACACATTTATTTTTTTGACATGTAACTTCCGTTCATGCGAGAGGACCATACAATCCTCCAGTATTTAAGCACGCACGCAGTTGCTCCAAGCTTATGTCGAGTCAGTAATGAAAAGATAAGCTGCCCATGTCTAGGGGCATAAAAAGAGCGTGTTCGACTTGATACTGTATATGTACTATCATAAGATGCAGCCCACGTATCCAGTGCTTTAAGCTTCTCATCTGTTGCCTATAGAACTTACTTCTATAGAACCAAACAAGGAAACCATGAGATATCTCGCACCTTCTTTTGCAGCATATCTTGTGGAGGAGGCCAGAATAGTGAAGAATACTGAAGGCCATCAATCCACCTCTCACTTGCAGACATTAGAAGGTCACGAGCGTTGAAGGAATCCAACTACCCCTCAACCGCAGGAGATAGCACGAAAGCAAACCAGAGCAATTCGAGGGCTGCGAACCAGGAATCAAGGCATGGCAATTCGACACCCCCAATCGAGGATAGAATGGTAAGCCCACGAAGCAATATCGGCGAACGAGCTACTCGGCAAAGATGACCCGAAACGATGGCGGAACAACTCCAGACAATTACCGATATTCCACAGCGGATGCGAGTCCCCGAGCCTCCAAAACACAAACTTTCCAGGTCTTGGTAGCTAGCTAGCGACCACCGAAACCAATCAAAACACAAAGTTCCCTGCAGAAAAGACCAGTTAATCATCCCAAGTTCAGCCCGGAAGGAATTCACGGTAATCACGGCCGAGAGAAGCCAAACCGTCACAAGATCAACACAGAGCCAACAAATTCCATTTCAGCCCGACTACCTAAATCTAAAATCGCCAGCCCAGAGTAAATATCCAAAATCATCAGAATTTTTATTTTTTTTTTGGCTTTTGCTTACAAATGCTCACACCAAACCAGAGGACGTCTTTACCCAAAATCGAGAAATTCCCGACTCAATCCCCTACCTCTCGCTCGAAACATGCAGGCGAGAACAGCATAGGTCGAGCTCCAGACCACCAAAAATGAACTTAAAGAAGAAGAAGAAGAAGAAACAGCCACAGCATATACTGACCTCGCAATCTCGCGCTCCCAAAGAAAGAAAAATTCTCGCGAAGAGCGCGTGCTTCTTCAAGGGGGGAAGGAGAAGAAGGCGAACTTCACTCGGAATTCCTGTATCGTGCAGCGAAAGCGGCGATTGACATACTCATCATTATCAGCAGAATGGGGGGTGCGCTACTGAAGTTTTCTGGTGGTGAAGAGAGAGACGACACAGGAGAGAGAGAGAGAGAGAAAGAGAAGGAGGGGAGGGAGGGGCTCAGAGGGAGAAGATCTTTTACAAGCCTGTGAGCTCGAGATCGCTGCGAACGTGGCAAGGATATTTTCCTCTCGCGTGAGAGGGCGAGTGCCACGTCATGCCAGTGCCCCCCCCCCTTCATATGACCCCCATTCGGGTTTGCCTTTTTCTCTTTTCTTCTTTTTTTCCATTGGCAGCGGGGACGATAACGTTTTTAAGCCCGTGAGCTCTTAGAATCTTACCTTCTCTTTGTTTAATTATCACGCCAGAACGCCTTTATTTCACGAGAAACTCGCAATTTGAAAAATATTATGCAAAAAAAAAAAATCACCTATATCGCTCGTAAAATGAACAGACAAAAAAATATACCGAAAAACGATTTTTGTTAACTGCATTTTAAGAGATGTAATGAATTATTATTTGGAATACGATCTTTAATTTTTTTTTTTTCCAGGAGTGATTAAGTAGATCATATAATTTGAAAAGTCGAACGGCCACAATACCAAATATTCAATGCAAAAGAATTCTATTTTTTTTTTAATTTTTAAAATGAGCTATGACCCTGGACTTGGATTTCGAACTTGAGAATCGAAATATCTTTGACTTAATGGATTTATATTGCTTACTTTGGCAAGTGGGGGTGTCGGGGAGTGGAAATTCGTCAAACGCCAAAAGACGAGAATAAAGTTAAAGACTGACTTAGACGAGCACTACTGTTGAATTAACCTTATATTTAAATTGCGCAATTAGAGGAGGTCAAATGGTTGGGAACATGATGGCGTCCAAGAAATTATAAAAAGAGAAGAAAAAAAGGAGAACAGTAAGGAGGGAGGCGAGGCGAATATAATAATGATATTTTTGTCGAGTACTGTGCTAGATATTTTCGGTGGAGTTTCGTGGGACAAACGTTCGATTGTATGTCCACCTCGTGCATTGTTTTTTTTTTTTTTTTTAATTTGCCAAAATTCGAATTAGGGTTTAGCAACTTGGGCAAGCCTCCGTTGCAGTTGGTGCATTTATTCTTTCAGAAATGGATTTGAAGTAGACAGCACGCGGCAATCCATTTGTTTTCGGAGTAGATACTTGGTCAAGATTTTCGTTCAAACATGTAACTATTTGTATAGATCACGATGGATGGATGACATTTACCGAGTAACGAATAGGTCGAACGGGCCTTTGTTTCGCCGGAATTCATCTCGGCTACGAAATACTTTTCACTGGAAGTTGTTATTAAAAGAAACTGATTCTGTGGCGACTTCGGACAAGTAATATCCCATGTAGACAAGGAAATTGATAGATCGGCACCACCGTTGGGAGTGGCAGTAGACACGAGTCCTGCGGCTTAGAACTCTTTGTTGCACAATTAGATCTATACTACCACCATTGATGGTGGCACACGAGAACCTAATGCTTCGGCCTCTGATCTTATCTATTGAGAACTTTTGAACGATCACCATTACTTTACTTCCATCTTGAGACGTAGGGACGCGATTAAAGTGAGAGAAAAAAAAGTCCATTTCTATTTGCAAAAAGTACATTTCCATATACTCAATAAAATGAAAAATAACTACCCGTCATTCAATAATCAGAATCTCTCGATTATAATCATGAACTATTCGTATTAATTTAAAATTTAATAAGAGAAAAGATAAAAAAAATAAAGGGACAAGCCCAGCCACAGCAAGAAATTCGGATTCTAAACCAGCTCAAATCGGAGGCGACGGGCAGTAGATGTGCTGCTCGAAAAGGAACCGGCCATCCTCCAACCGAAACGTGGTGTGTTGGGTGGTTGACACCAACGGGCAGGGTTCGCGGGCAAGGGCAGAAATATCTTGTGTGCCAAAAACGCGCATATCTCCCCATCAAATAGATATTTGGCAACCAATGAGAGACGAGCTCTTGATATATTCCCAAGATCTCACCCATCACACGCGTAGCTCGCCCTCGTGCGAGATTTATATCCCTCGGCTCGCGACCGTCCGATC
>BCNH02000006.1:22625734-22636374 GCA_001662345.2 Metrosideros polymorpha var. glaberrima | reverse complement strand
CCCCCCCCCCGTTCCTCATCTTCCACTTGCCCCCGTGACGCGGGTGGGCCCCCGCCCCCACACCCAATGGCGGCCTATGTCGTGGGGCCCGCGGTGGATGATGATGCCGCCATGACCATGCATCGGGCGAATGCCGTGTCGAAGACGGATCACCGTCCACTTCTCAAAGCCTTATCTTATTCTCGAGTACCGCGGGATGCAAGTTGCAAAAGAAAACAAGCGCACATTCCACTGAGTTCGGAGCGACCAAACCACCATTCTTGCAATTGTCCTTGATCATGAATTAAGCGTTAATGATTATCATTTTCAATTTGATTATTTATTTATTTGTCCTTGAAGTCGAGGAGTCGAGCAACTTTGTAATTTCCCCAATTGTTTCGTGTGGGATGAATGATTTGAAAAATACTTTTCTGAAACTGATTCTTCTTATCGTTTGAAATAATTAGTTAATGGAAAAAAAAATTTCATTATTAGCATCAATTGATGTCTAAACAATATTTTGGATGATGAAAATATTCATTTTTGTAAAAGATAAAAGCGATCATTATTAAGAAAAATATTTTCTAAATTATTTATTTTTAGTAAAATGAATAAGGCCGGTGATATGATACATTTCTAGGTGTTTTTGGGTACTCCCTTTAATTATAATTTGTCCTGGACGGAAGCAAAGAAGATAGCAAAAGTCCAGAGCGATATCAATTCCACAGAATTTCACAACCCGAAAAAAACTAGAAAGAAAAAATCAAATTCATATTATAAGGGGGTTCTCCGTTAATTTGTGATGCTTACAAGGGAATTTAATTTACGTACGGTCCGATAAATTGTTCCAAAAAAAAGAAGCACAATAGTGCTTGTGAAAATCTTGGAACGATCGGCATAGTGTCCTAATGCCGACGCGAAGCTAAAGTTCATACATCTGTTTTCTATTAAGATGTAAAATTTAAAGTAATGTTAGGTATATCGAGATGGATATAAAACGACGGTACGACAGATGGGGTAATGTCGTTTGGACCAGTAGAGGAATGGATACGAAACTCGGTAAGAGCTTGTCAAATCGAACAATCTAGAACCAAAGAGTGAGGCTGACATTGATAAAGCTTTCTCTCCAAATAGATTAATAGAGCAAAGACACTCGGTGGGAGAAAAGTCAAAACGATAAGGTGGTGAAGTCGGTTTAGCACTCGGAATATAAAATTCGGAACTCATTCTCCGTCGGTGATGATGATGATGATGATAATGATGATCATAGCACGTAATGGCAAATTATTTTCACTAAAGAGTTTAATTCGAAAGCGACCCATTTAACACAAATGCGATTTAGCATTAAGGGTGCATTTGCTTGAACGAAAGAATTTTATCGAGAATTACTTTTCTGGATCTTAAATCGGTTTGATTTGTTGAAAATGATCGATCGGTCATTAGAAAGACATTTATGATCGAAGAAATTGCGCATGCTTTGAAGTTAAGAAAATGAGTTCCCTGACCTAAAAAGGAGACTAACGTTATCTTGAAAAATGGTTTCTTAAAAAGTATTTTTCTTTATCATGAAGTTTTTTTTGAAATAAATATATCTTGAAATGTCGATGTGAGTTTTGATTCGCCGTCCTGTCTAGTAGCGAAAATAGACACGTCTGCATCCTAACGAGGTGTCAAATGAAATGCTGATAAAAGGGTAAATTTAAGTCAAGGACGCTGATTTAGGAATTTTTCGTGAGACGAAAATTAGTCGGGATGAACGTGTCGGGGATGCTTAATGGTGCTGACACGCAGATGACTGTGAAATTACAGCAAAGAGCTTTGTAAAAAGGCAGAGAGCGCACGTGTCAGGAGGAGATGGGCATTCAAGAAATGGGCCACCACAAAGCACCATGATTGAGCGGTATTACCCAATTGTAGGCCTTTGAAATGGCTATGGTCGGTCGGCCAGGAAAGCTACTTTAATCTTAATCAAATGGCTGTCTTTACTTGATTTGCAAAACCAGGGACAAACTCACAGAAACAGCTCTCTCTCTCTCTCTCTCTCTTTGAACACATGAAGCACGTCCACCATGTTCACTAGAAAACCAACGGCGGTAGAAGTCGGATACCGACACTCGGGATGGCAATTGCTGAGTGAGAGCTCAAGTTCGAGCCTGTCAGTGAATTAAATTAGACCCACTTTCACTTAAAACCAACTAGAATATAAGGTTATTATCATGAAAAATTCAAAATTGATATATTTATGATAAATTTATCCTAAATTAATTTTTTTGATCATGAAAAATTTCAAATTGATATATATGTGACTAATGTACCCTAAATCGGTACATCTGCGACAAAATTACCTCAAATTTTAGGGTTTGTCGAAGATGAAGAACTAAGCCATGTAGCTAGAAAATGAATTAATTGAAGAAACGTCAACTAAGTTATTATTATTATCTTAAAAAAACTAAGTTATTGGTAAATTTATCACAGATATACTAATTTGATAGTTTTTGTGATAAAAAGAATTAGTTTGCTGTATATTTGTCACATGTGTGCCGGTTTGAGATTTTTTGTGATCAAAAAATTAATTTTGGGTAAATTTGTCATAAATGTACCAATTTGGGATTTTTCATGATATTAACCCTAGAATATATTGACTACTCTATTTCACACAAATTCTCTGATGCAGAGATTGTTATAACGCATCTCACACGTGTATCTCAACAGTCAGTCCTTGTGACTCACCTTATCTTGTCAATGATGACAATTAGGCTGGCCCGCTTGTGAGATGCTTACTACTTATATGATGGAATTAATTAATGGACTTTAGTTTGAGGTCGCATTTCGGTTTGGCTGCAGTTACTATCTGCAACTTAGTAGCAATGTCTCATTTAAATTGAGAATTGCAGGTGTTTAGGTGGCAATAACTTCTCTTCTCCTTACAAATTGAACCATACCATCAGCCATCTAACTTCCCACGAACTTCAGAAGAACGACATGGAAAGGCAGCCATCAGCTTCGCCTGTTGTTCCCGTATTGTCTCTTGTTTGCAGAGCAATTATGTCCGGTCTACGGCGCGAAAAGAATGAAATCCACGGTGAGCCGTAGAGCTGTCTCCGAAGCACCGGGAACCGGAATGGAAGAATAGATAGTTAAGACATTTTTTCGTAAGTCATACCATATCACATTCATAGGTTGCTACGAGCCGTGCCATAAATTTTTCTCGGGAGAAAGTTCCGGCATGGGAAGGGTACGGATCGATAGGAAGAGCTTTAGGGCCTATCGTGATTGTCTTAAATGTGTACAAGCTCGCTTGCTCAATCGGCGATTGATGTAAGGAATCGTCGAAGTGCTTTCACCGTTTATGTTCTTTCGTGAATCAAGAAACAAAGTGGATCATGTCTCGTTCATGTCTAGCCACGATCATCAAGAGTTATGCTTCTCCAACATGTAGTGAGTGGAATGATTCTGGAAATGAAACTCCAGTGAATCTGTGTTTCATGTCTGACACGGGACATCGGCCACATATTGAAAACCAGAAACTCACCTGTGACCCCTCGGAATAGCCCGAAACCGAGAACATGTCCGGACTTCGTAGATTCGGGAGCAAAGCTGCACGATTTCCTTTCATGTCTTGTCGATAAACGAGGTGCTTACACACTGATATGCTTTAGAGAACAATAGAGTGAAATGTCAGAGCAGTGAAGCACAGATAGAGTATTCATCAAAGACAGCAGAAGATCTACTTGATATATTTTGTGGATTTGCAGAAAAAGAAGAATCCTCATCACTAATTATACGTGAAACAGGAGATGGAATGGCGGAATAGTGCCTGAACTGCAAGATATTGTGCACAAACTTAACGATTGTAGCGGTTCGGAGCGGCAAGACAGTAAAAGGTGCTGAGAAAGAGATGAAGAGACTGGAGTTTTCACACACCGTTGCAACTTGTAAGCTCATCCCACATCGTGAATCGGTGTAGCGGAACAGTACAAGATCATCGATTCAGCATGGCACGAGAGGGGAAACAGAGCGTGTTTTATATTGGCATTCTCAGAAAAAAGCTGCTTGCCGAGTGCAATCCCGTATAGCACTACAGTAACCATGTACGGACCAAACATACTTCGGACCAAATTTGCTAAACCTACTTCACAAGCCTCTCTTCCTAGGGTATTTACACAGTAATGGAACTGCGATGTACAGAATCGGTGACAGAAACACAGACCAATGATGAATGAAAAATGCGGTAGCACTACCAAAAATCCATGTAAGTTGTGGAAGCTATCAAATTCTTGCCTCTTCTTTCATGATATCTCATCCTCCTTTAGAGCTCCCAACTAGGTGTCTTCTACATAACACCCCCCCAAAGCCACAGAATGTGGGAAAACAGATCGCAGCCCATTGATGCTCGCTTCATGTTCCACCGGAGTGACTCTAAATGGAAACTGGAGTGTCAAAAAACATGCGACCCATTCATCTATTCCATACCATTCACCTATTCGAATATTAAGGGTCCCGTTCAAGCATCAAAGCCCATGTTTGCCGCAAACTCATCATTTTCAATTTCTGCATCAGTATAAGTGAGGGCACGCTGCAATTTCTTCGAAGAAAAGACCTCAACATCTACCATGTATGTGGCAGTCACAGGTCGATGATCGGAGAATTTTATTTCAGCTCTCCTATAGCAGAGTTGTCTCATTCCTCTGCCGTATGAAAGAATGCGATCACACCTGAAAGGGCAATTCGGGCTTTGAGTAATTGAGCATAATCGACACCAGAAAACAAGTTCAGCAAGATCATGAACAGTTAAGCTCGAGTGGATGTGGCAGGAAAAAGAAAAAATGAAAAATTAATATATATCTGACAGCTGCTTGATGCTTTTCAATGTACTCCACAACATTGCAGAGGTGATCATATGAGCAGATAGGTACTCCATAGATCAAGATATATCTGATAGCTACTGTTGCAAATCAGAGAATCTTGATTATGAATAGATAAGATCTATTGAGTATGACATGCAACTAAAACATCATAAAACCAGTTTGGTGTTTTGTATGCGAAAAATACACACTGCCGTGTATTCAAATGTCCATGCAGTAGAACTTTGGCAGTAAAATCACGCCACTTTGTCATTCAACATCAATGCCATAAATCTAAGTATCCTCAACGCTACAATCCCGTGATATAAGGAATGCCGTGTATTCTCAAAGCCCCATTTCCTAGGGAACTTCATTTTGAATGCATATTTGCAATTGATAGAAAACTAGGGCTCTGAAGGACATCAAAGAGTAAGCACTTCACACCACCAACTACTTGAGATTTCATGGCACTGGAGTCAATGTTAGTATAGTAAGCTAAACTAAAATTTGCCATGGAAGCAGGGAAAACCAATGGTTGTAATAGACGGGGATGCATCACTCAACTACTACGAAACAAACATTAATCTCATTCGACCGCTGAAGCATAAGCATACCATGCTGGAGTACGTCTTCCAAACTTGGGATCCTCTCCAAAATACTTCTCTGAATTATTTTCATACTTGTACGTGGGTGAAAAATTCAAAGTACCCTCGGACCACCCATCAAAAGTGCGGCCTTTTCTTAGCTCCCGTACAAGCTGTTGCAAGGTTACGGCACTAGTCAGCTGGGGTCATATAAAATCGAGTTCAATCTGGTGTTCTAAGATAGAGCTGTGATGAGAGAAAAGCAAAAGCATCCCACCCAAATACGGTTGGTCGCAATTTGCATTCATTGCAGAAAACCATAGAAAAAGATGCTACTTACTAAGGAACGTGTGGAGAATAATTCAAACAAATTGTACAAAGCTATGTTCCAGACCATAAATCATAACATATACAGCATGACACTGACACCGTCTTGCATACACAAACTAGCTTAAGCAGCTAAAATATCGGTCTCGCATAATCTACTGTTCTGTAAACAGTAGAGTTCATGAACAGAGTGGACATGGAGTGACCCTCAAAACCATTGCTAATGCAGAAAATAAAAGATTGTGGTATGTCTACCTGATCTTTCTCAGTCAATTTAGACCACTCCTTTTTTGAGATGAGTTCTCTTGTTTTCTCATATGACAAGTTGATCCGGTAGTTCAAGTCACCTAACCAAATAATTTTTCTGCAGGGAACATGAATTTAGGTCAATCTTCATGAAAGTAGAAAGATATAAATGTTATTAAAACATTCTGTAAACTGGAATCAAAATTATCTGTCCTCATTTTTTTTTCCCAAAACTACCCACTCTTTTGAATAGGTCAATGAAGTAGATTCTTAGATTAAACAGGACAGACACATAAGTCCAACCATGAGAGCATAGCCATCATGCATCACTCCATCAGATGTGTTTGATCCTATTTTCCATCCAGCAATTACAAGGTAACTATAGAAAAAGGTCCTTTATGTACTCTACATCCAATTATGAAATCAAATAGACAAAATATAATATGTGCACCAAGCGACTAAGATCTGAACGTTTCATCGGATAGAGCCAAAAGAATGGTTTTCGAAGTCTTTACTAAAACTGCATAAGCTGAATTTGTTAGATCCTTCAACCTCCTCATTGTCATTAGATGTGTCAGCAGCCAAACATCGATTCAAGTTATATCAATCAATACCAAATTATCCGCAGCGACCTAAAGCATTACAAGGGTAACATGATAAACAAGTATGACTCTAATATTCATATTTTCAAGATATAATGAACTAAAATCGCAATCTTATTCATGCTGTCAAGGTAATCACGTTTTCTTTCAAACAACAAACTTCTGCATAGTTTAGGATGCAGCAGCTAATAGTGTATGCCTTTAAAAAGGTTGTGCCAACATTCTACCTGATACATAACCAAACAGTCGAATGTGTCTTCAGTCATATAAGCCAGATACAAATTGTTCATGGAGCAGATGGCAACATAACCCCACTAGAGAAAGAGGAAACCACAGAGAGCTATACCCAGGCGCTAGCAATGCCAGTAATAGTATTACATAGACCCAAGGTAGTTTTATCTATCAGATGGCAACATTTCGTTCTCTCTAATGAGTTCATGGAAGGATGAGACAACTGATAGTTTTATACCAAAGTTGAAGTGAGATGGAAACCAAAAAACAATGGAACATATGTATGTGCTGAAGTGAAATGGAATGAAAATACTAATAGAAAATATATATGTACTAAGTCTTAGAACTCACTCATGGTCAAGAATACTTTTGGGAAGTCCGGATCCAGGCACTGAACGAAAGTGAGTTCTACGATGTATTTCATGCACATCAGCATTCCTCTTCAGTTCATCTCCATCTTTTTCTCCCGAGGTAAGATGAGTGCAAATAAAGCAGAAAAGTGTCTGATAAATGGACATACTGACTGATACTGATCCCTGAAAGAAACAAGATTTCAAATGTTTCTGATTATTACAAGGTATTTGTGCAGTAAAAAGAAAAGGTCAAACGAATGAAATGGTGAACGAGCCCAAAAACATGGCAAGTAAGTTTCCGAACGCAAACAGTAAATCTTAAGGCATGAGCATCCTGGACACACTACATTACCAGTAAGCAGCACAAAATGAAAGTGACGTACTAGAATAATCTTAGTCAGCAAAAATAGTACTAGAATTATCTAATAGAAGATTAAAGAATTGCAAGGAGTACTTTAATGGGAGGACCAACCTTGTTGCCTAGGTAGCCCATAACGCCTACACCAACAGTCGACACCTTTAAGTTCTGAATGTGCCTGCGTAAGCTCCTGCGAACCCAGATTGTTAGGAACATCCCAACCATCTGCTTGCTGACTATCCTGACAAAAGGTGTTCGTCTTTTCCGTTTTAAAAGGGATTCAATGTCCAGTTCTGCTAGCAAAGACAGATCTGATGGAGCTTCATTTGTAAATGACTTGAAGGAATTAAATGTCCTGAAAGACTTTGACACTTGAAACGATCTTATTGACTTGAAAGAATTTGGTCTCTCAAGAACACCCTGAGAAATTAAATTTAATGGAGGCTCTGGCCAGCTTAAACCAATTCTCTCAGAACCACTCAGCATTCTTGTCAATTTCGCATTGCGCTGACCAAATGGAACTTCTACTTGCTCTTCTGTCCTTAAGCAATTTAACCGATCTAACCTCTTTGGAGAAGAGAATTGCCTCTCCAAGTCTTGGCCATCCGACTCACCAAACTTGCCACTGTCAGCACAGTGTGCACCCCCGAAAGTTGTGAATGAGCTTCTGTCTGTGACTGGTCTTTCCTCACCAACGCCATTGGGTTCATCATCAATAGGATGAACTTCCTCATCTCCATCACTGTCAGTCTCAAGTAGTAACTCCTCTTCTATGTCAGGGATGTCTTCAGATGGTTTAAACCTTGATGGAGATGGAGGATCACTATAGCATTTAACCTTGGCCTTTGTCGTTCGGACTCTGTTCAGTGTTTCGCGTATGATGTTTTCCCATTTTGGTACCGGGCGGTTATCTTCAGCCCCAAATATATTTCCAGCATTTAAGGGCACGATCTCTTGAAGACTGCAGTGGATAGCGTTAGTCCCTACTTATGAAGCTAATACTACAAAAAAGTGAATGGCAGTTTTATTGTTTCAGTTACTCAAAATAAGCTCTACCAGGAAGAACCAATGCAGTACCTCTGCGGAAAGTGACTCCACAGGGGTGGCAAGCTTAAAGCCTACAATCGGAACTCAGAAGTACTTTGAAAGACTAAAGGGAAGTACGTACCCAAGCACATAGATGTCAGCAGGTTCACTGATGTTTAGCCACTCATCAATATCTAGATCGTCAGGTGGAAGCTTTCCTCCAACATTCCATGTCCCAACGTGTATTCTAGGAACAAGCGAGAATACTTATTTGGAGGAGAAGAAGAGATGGAAGAAAACATTTAAGTGGTACAACAATTATATCTCAAATACTGAAGTGATGCTATGTGGTTCATCTATCACATGCACTCAGATATTGAGATGCAGCTGGCTAGACGCACATACTTGATTTCTTTTGTGTTTATATACTGAGCCCGGAAAGTCTCTGACTTCCTTCTTCTCATTCTTGGAATAGTATCTGATTTCAATTTTGTTTCAATTAAAGGTTAGTGATAATACGAGAAAAGGATACTAATGAACTATATTATAGAGCTTTATATGAGACCATCATTTGTTCTCGAGAGCAATTTTACGTGTTTCTGCAGTGGGAACATTACCAATAGGATTGACTTGAGTATAATTGCGGCAGCAATTCCTGAGTCGAGACCCCCTTCCCCCTTGATCAAATTCTGCAGTTCATCAACTTCAAAATTAGAAGGAACTCCTCAATACCGAAAGACTGCTCAAGACAGAACCATAGGTACTCAAACACCGTGGACAATAATCGCATTCTTAAACCTGAATCTCCAGCTAAATTAAAGAAAAACAATAAGGAAAAGAACTTCCAGTACAAGCACATCAAATCTTAACAAGAACTCATAAACCATAGGAACCAAGCAAAGACAAAACAGAACAAAGCTCGCATTTTGAAGGACCTTTTTACCAAATTGGAGTATTTGGTGATCTGGGTCTCACTCTCACCTTCAATGTCGGAGTTGTTGGAGTCGACATCGTCGTCTCCGTCGTCAGAATCGGCGCTGTAATCCGATTCCTTGGCGCTGATGTTGAGCCATTTGCGCACGACCACTCTCGGCCAGAACAGCTGCAGGCAGGAGCAACCCAAACAACATATTTCAGCCCAACTTCTCTGCAAATTCTCTATCGTTTAAAAATCACAGCTCCATAAACAGAAACACAAAACTTTGAAGCAAACTACACCTGCATAGCATGTTTATTTGCAGGAGAGAGAGAGAGAGAGACAGAGAGTATACCTCCGGTTGATGCTTTGACCGTTGCCTCATGTCTCTGCGTAAAGAATGGCGATGACTCGAAGACGATATGCTCAAACAGAGGGCAACAATAAGAGGATGAAGTAGCGAGAAAGAATTCGATCCGGCAGAAGATCAAAATGAGAGCTTTGAGGGAGAAATTGATGAAGCTTTCAAAGGGGTCATCATGAACAAAAGGGTCGGGGATAATCAAACCACCAACAGGCCAAACCAACCAACCAGAAAGAAAGAAAATTACTAACTGTTGGTGGGAACTGGAGACTGGATCTCACTTGGTAGCTTTGCGCTAAGTAAGAGTTGACCGCTGTAATAAATTAGTTTGATTCCCCATTACAGAGGAAACAGACGGACACTTCAAAAGAACACTTTTCTGGGATCATGTCATCCATTAGAAATTAGCAAAAAATTCAACATTTGGGGTCTTTCTCTGAGACCCGATGTGCATCCATTGGTTAAAATTAATAGAAGAGTATGTCTGATCCTGAACATCGGAAGAACAAAATGGTCGGTGGCTTCGCTGGGTGGTCGGGGCGGCCGGTCAGCAAAACCGCCAAAAAGTCGCCGGCGGGACCACCGCTCCAGAAGCAAACGCGTTCCTTTTCTAACATTAAAAGACCAAATGGCAAACACAGAGAAAAAGAAGGAAATATAGGGTAAACTCAAGAAGTTTGTAACTTTGCTTTCTAACTTTTTCTCAAAACTGGGTTTTTTTTTTTTTAATAATATGAACTTTCATTTAACATCGTTCCGTCCTATCTAACATTTGACGGCAAATCGTCTTGAACTAATTTTTTCCCGGTC
>BCNH02000006.1:22549065-22607792 GCA_001662345.2 Metrosideros polymorpha var. glaberrima | reverse complement strand
ATTTTTAGCCACTTGAGGCCCTTAATTGAAACAGGGTCCACTTCAGATCCTTATTTGAAACTTTTTAGCCACTTCGAGCCCTTAATTGAAACAGGGTCCACTTCGGACCCTTATTTGAAAAAACGACACCGCTTGAGGCTCTTAATCGAAATTTTCCCGAGATTATATTGCACGCTAAGTAAAAGTTTAAGAGCCATTTGTGTCCTTATTTATTTATTTGTCTGGATTTATGTCCTTATCCTAAAACGAAGATATTTAGCTTGCGAGAGGGAGACACAGAGCTCTCTCTGCTCAGGAAGCTGCTTGGGCAAGTGAAAATGCAAACCCTCCTTCAACCCTGCAACTCCATATCCTCCCTCAGCTCATCTCCATCCTCAGCCCTTCCCATCATCAACAATTTCCCTGCTTCTCTCTTCGCAATCCAAGCTCGACGCTTTCCTTCCGAGTCCCTTCGCGATTCTTGCCTTATCCCCTTCCCTTCTTCCTCGCCACTCTCGTCTCCGACCTTCTTCACGAACCCTTCTTCCCATAGGACCACCCATGTCGCCCTCTACTCTCAAAACGACATCTTTGATGGTTTCTCTATAACCCAATCGCCTCAGAGGCCCGAAAACGAAGAGCTCGAGTTGCGAGACAAGCCCTCCCCAGTTTACATAGGCGATGGTTCTGCTGCTGAGGAAACGAACGAACCCGCAATCGAGTCCGGCGAAGATGAGGCTCTGGCTCCGTTCTTGAAGTTCTTTAAGAATAAGGAAGATCCGTTAGATGACGACGATGATGAGAGAGAGGAAGTAGGGGTTCTTGATGAGCTGAGCGGAAGTGATGGTGTAGATAATAAGGTTAGCGTAGAGTATTACGAGCCGAAACAGGGGGATTTTGTGGTCGGGGTTGTGGTTTCGGGTAATGAGAATAGGCTCGATGTCAACGTGGGGGCTGATTTGCTGGGCACAATGTTGACGAAGGAGGTGTTGCCTTTGTACGAGAAAGAGATGGATCATTTGCTGTGCGACTTGACGAATGATTCGGAGGCTTTTATGGCTCGCGGGAAGATGGGAATTGTAAAGTATGATGATGCGATGAGCGCAGGACCGGGGCCGGGTAGGCCGGTCGTGGAGACGGGAACGGTGTTGTTTGCCGAGGTGCTTGGGCGTACACTTAGTGGAAGGCCTTTGCTTTCAACTCGGCGGCTTTTTAGGAGGATTGCTTGGCATCGAGTGAGGCAGGTTCTAATCTCACTTTCTTTGCCCATTCTAGCCGTTAGAATTGGTTTAGGATTGATATTGATATTATGTGGTTTATTTACTTGGCTTCGATAGAAAGTTAACTTTTTAGCTGTGTATAGTGTGTGAGGTACTATGACCAATAATAATAATAATAAAAAAAACAATAGTGTGTGAGGTACTATGTAGAGCTTGAAGTTGACTTGGAATAACTGCCTATTGAGTGAATTAGAAGTGGTGATGCATTACCTTCTCCTTTATATGAGGGAAGAAGGGGAACAGAAATCTATTATTCATTTTCTTGAGTTCTTAAGAAGTATTTGGGGTTGAGGTGTCATTTGTTAGATCCTAGTGTACTAACTCTGTACCTATCATCTTGGTGGAAAAACTTGAAATTCTTCTTATGAGATTCTACTGTTTCTCTGAGCAGATAAAGCAACTGAACGAGCCTCTAGAGGTCAAAATTACAGAGTGGAACACAGGGGGACTTCTCACGAGAATTGAGGTTAGGCTGTTGTTTGGTCGACTGGTGTTGTGTATTCATCATACATCGGATGCATATGCCAATCCTGATTATATCTTGTCAATATCTTCTCTAGATCATTGCTGATAAGTTTTTGTTTTTTGTTGAAGGGGTTGCGAGCTTTCCTTCCTAAAGCAGAGTTGCTTAATAGAGCGAACAATTTCACTGAGTTGAAAGAAAATGTAAGCCCAAATTGGCCGCTGAATATGACCTAAGTTCCTCATTTTGCCCCTTTGTGTTCTTTTATGCGCTCATTATTTTTACCACCAAGATTCACTTGATTGTTCTATTGCATGGAACAACAAAGGGAATTGGTACTTGATAGTTTGCCCCTTCCAAAGCTTTTTTCTTGAGAGGAATGAAGTCTATCCAAACCAAATTAGCACCCTTCAGATCATGCGTCTCGGCATGTGTGACAGATAATTTTAAGGACTATAAAATTTTATAGTGGTCAGGACTCAGGTTAATGATTATGAATTGCCTCTGTAGTTCTTTATAGCTAGTCCACATCCTTTTGAGTGCCTGCTGGTTCACTTTTTTATTTTTGGCTCTTTTATTTAAGATTTTGTTAAAAGGACTGTTCTAGAAATTGTAAATCCGAAACACAAAAAAATGATATAAAAAAAGAAATAACAAGAAAACCCCCAATGAAAATAAGACTTACAGCAGGAATTCCATGAACATTGAAAAGCTCTAGGAACAGCAGAAAAATGAGACTCAAAGTCAAACCCTTTATAAGATCTTTCAAAAGTTATAATTTGTCTAGTGAGATGGACACTTCTGATGATTCTGTAATTGGAAAATTATTCAGATCTGATGGCTAGCCTTGTATAGAGTAGTTCCAAGTGGTTGGAGTCAGCATGTGACTTCCTTACTACATGAATAGTATCAGAGGAAGCTTCTGCATGTTGTTCATGGTTCCCACTGGTTAATTTGTTCAGTCAAAGTGAGCTACTTTCAGGTTGTACTCAATGAATCATTGAAATTTTGTTACTGCTGCATTTTCTTAATTGGTCTAGCAGTGGAAAAGAGTACAGTACAGGGATGTGGCAAATATTTTTTATGAGGTTTTGGGTCAATTGGATGACTGGCAAGGAAGGGGGTTAACTGACAATCTAGTTGATTTCTCTTTTTCCTTGCTATTCAAGCCCAACCGTGGTGTTTAAGTGAAACAACATCAATTCTACATGGTCAATATAGGACAGCCATGACATTGCCCTTGCCAATGCCAATGCCACTGTTGAGCTAAGCTATAGGGGATGCTCTAAACTTAAAGCAGTTCACACATTTATTTTAGCATTATTTCCAAGTGTTGGTTTCTATAGTGAATTTTTGCCGTAGAACCTACCAAGTAGATGCTTCGTCACGTAAAAGGTTTCTTGATTTTATAGGTGGGCCGCCAAATACAAGTGTTGATTTCAAGAATAGACGATGATAAGAATGACTTGATTTTGAGTGAGAAAGACGCATGGGTGAGTTTTTGCCGAGCATTTTCTGCTGCTCTTTCCATGTTTTGTCTGAACTTCCCTTCAGATTCATCTGTTACCTGCAGGAGATGCTGCACCTACAAGAGGGGACACTTCTTGATGGAACTGTAAAGAAAATTTTACCTTATGGAGCTCAGATAAGGATTGGTGACACTAATAGAAGGTGAGATGCAATTCGTTAAGTTTGAAAGTGATCTCAGAGGGTGACAGAAGCTTTTTTTCTTTTCTCAAACACGTTGTTGCTATGTTGGCCTCAAATTGATATATTGGCAGGAGTCATGGAAATTAATAGAAGGATACCTCTTAAAGTTCTCCATTATCATACTTGGTGGTTCGTTGGAAATAGGAACATTATACTTGTCCGGGAAGTTCCACAAAAGTAAAGGATGTAGAACTGCAGAATTGTTGGTCTTTTATGAAGTCTATCTGTATTGTCAGCACAAGCATGAACTGCTTATTGGGAAAACTACCATTATTGCCTTCAATTATATGTAGCAGGTATCAAAGTCCAGCGATTTGTCACAAAGTTTATTAATAAGGGAACACCAGATTCCTAACTTACCATCCCTTGCTTAATCCTATCGTCCACTTTTCGATCACACGACAATGGTTGAAATTGATGCTAACCCATCAGTCTAGTGACAGGACTAACAGGTGTTTGTGAACTGTCAGTGGCCCGAACACATTTTTCTCTTGCTAGTATGCAATCAATATACAATTTTTCCTTATGCATGTGTTTTCAGTTGTAATTCCTTGAATAGATAAAAGATATGATAGAAAGGATGCAAGACTAGCGCTTATGAGACTGTACTTGAAATTTCATCCTCATTTTGTGGAGACCAAAGATCTTTGGGCTCAAACTGTCTAATGTGCTTGTTGGTTGTAGAAGCTTAACACACGCTAATTCTAATAGGCTGGCCTTGATAGGCTTTACTACTTTCTGGTCAGTCTGTGCTGATGTGCCTGCATTGCCAATACCTTCTTTGTGTTTTCCAGTGGTTTGTTGCATATCTCAAAAATTACTGCTACCCGGATCACTTCTGTCAGCGATGTCCTCTCAGTTGATGAGAAGGTTAAAGTACTGGTTGTGAAGTCAATAATTCCCGATAAAATCTCTCTCAGGTAACTGTGGAAGCAAATACCTTATTATTTTTGTTCATTTGTGCTTGTCTAGTGCTTTGCCACTTAGCGTGAATTGTTGATAATGTGAATGCTGAATGGAGATCATTGACTGATTTATGTACTTCACACATTTAGTTCTCATAATTGGGCAAGCTCCAGTCGAGCTCCTCTCATTTGTGAATTTCATTGCCTCTCTTTGGTTGAATGACCTTGTTTTCAAGTTCAACAAATTACATTTTTATATCGAGTTCTCTCTGAGTGAGTTTCTAATCGATGAAATTAAATTGCTTCGAGTGGATCTCCGTATAAGCAAAGAAATACTGCTAAAATTTTGTAAGTGATATTTCCTAAACTCCCTCCCCTTGCTCACTCATTAGCTCAATATCCTCATGGCACTTCATGAAGCTCTCTCAACGCCCTTTTTCTTTCGGGCTAACTCAAACTAACATCATCTAGTCATTGGATATGCCTCTAACTTCTTGCATTTGTTGATTTCAGCATTGTGGACCTTGAAAGCGAGCCTGGTCTATTTATATCAAACAAAGAGGTAGTGATATTATTGTGGGTGGTGATGTTTCCTTGGCATCGTGTCATCACAGTTGCATAACATAAGCACGAGTTGTTAACTAACATGTGTCTCTCCCTTCCGCTTAATACTTGGTCTGTACAGAAAGTATTTTCCGAGGCAGAAATGATGACGAAGAAATACAGGCAGAAGCTGCCTGCTGTAATTAGAGCTCCCAAGTCAGAGGCCTCTGCAACCGTCCAGGTACCTTTGGATAGCGAAGCTTCACTTTATGCGAATTGGAAGTGGTTCAAATTTGACAGTGAGCAATGACATGCGCAAGTCAACCTCAATATGTTGCTATGAAGCCTCACTCTATAGGATTCAAGATTTTCTGTACCTGTGAGATAGTGTATTTATCCATTGTGATTATGAAATCAATAGCCATTTTTTTCTATAATTCAAATTCACATGTTATTTTGGGCATAACATGTCTTAATATTCTTCTTCAACGCGATGTATTTTGCTCCCCGAAACGGCACTTTTATTTTTTTGGGTCTCAGATCAGAACGATGTGTTTCGAGGTTGTGTGTGCTTAGGGTGAAATCTTTCCTGCTGCATATTTGGGGCTAATGAGCGTCTGGAAAGCAAGCCCCGAGCGGATATGTTTGGCTAGGAACCTTTTGCGGCACCCCATGAGGCCCGAAAGTGTCAGCCCGACCCCTGTCGAGAGATTCATTCTCCCATTGGCGGTATGCGCAACATGAATGCGGCGGATGATGCATCTTCGAAGGCATGCTATATTTATGCCTTTTGTTGATACATGATTTCAGAGTTACAACCTTTTTTGAATCAACAAAGCAAGAGTCCTTCTGAAAGTTCCCATTTCTCAATAGAAATGGCCACAATGAACACTGGTGAACGCCTTCTTGTTTCTTCTCCCATTATTTTTTAGCTCTAGAAGAGCTGGGGGATTTGTCAATTTTTGTGTAGTAAATGCAATCCAAGTAAAGTCTAACCTACATGGACTGTAGCTAGGGTTTGGGGCTCCATAAAAATTTTATGATGGGAAAGGTCAAGAAAGTTGCCCTAAAGTCTGTCTACTTAGGTTTTAAAACGCTAATGCATCTTTCCCTTTTTCCTTCCAATTCTGTTTTTTTTTCTTTTCTCTTATTCTTTTGGGCGCTAAACAATCCGGCATTCAAGTAAATTATGTTAATTTAAATTACAAGTCCTCTGAATCAAAGTACAGAAATAGCGCTAGACTCTACACTAGTCTACGCCTTTCACATGCCTAACTAAGATAATAACATAGAGCTTGAGTTGTTTTAAATCCGCGAGAGCAAGTCTCCTTCGTCCAACGATCAAAGTCTCGTGACGGAATGACTTGATATCAAGCACCCATCAATTTATCTTACTTCAATTGCATGTTAAGAAGTCCTATCAATTAAGAATACCTTATCATTTTGAGACATTATGTCAGTACAATGCGCGATATCACCTTCTCGTAAAAGTTCATTTTTTCTCATGCATAAGGCCGTGCATTGCTATTAAGCTAGCGAGAACTTGATTAATTTGAGCTCTTGAAAAATATAGTACATAATATCTGAATTTATGAGCAACTACATCAAACCCGAGAAAAAGAAAGTTGAAAAATATAATATTGTCTGATTGTAAATCATCCATTGGATGCCAAATTGTTATGAGCTGCTCGCGCCGCGCAAACATACACACATATATATATGAAATTAAGGAGAATTGGAATGCTTATATGTATAGAAATTGCCCTATATTACTTAATTATTAACAACGTAATTAAGTAAAGATACTATAATAATCGAATGTCCCCTTGTGTAGGGCCACTGCAGAGCGCAGACCTATGTCCATTTCTTTCTTGGGGTTTTAGGCTCTCAGGTATAGCGATAAAACCCGCCTTTATTTATATTTGAAATTTATGTTATTTTCACTCTCTACTACGCAGCGCTAACTCCCTCAAAATCTTAGGGGTCTGACGAACCGCATAATAAAACAAAATCGCTGATGTATAGATTAGGCTTTAGATTAGGCTTAAAAACATAAAAATTGAACTATTAAACCCACTTGTGCAGACTCTTTAAACCCCCCCCCCCTTCCAAAAATAAAATAAAATTGGTACGTACTCACTATTGACATACCCGCCGCACACAGGCATTCAAAGAGCAGCTTACTGTTATTATTGGAAAAAATATTATATATATACATATACATACATACATATATATAATAGAAAAAAATTAGCTGGAAGCCAGACATTGCAGAAAATGAGCGGCGCATTAACATAACAATACATGGGACACCACGAGTTTCTTGCACCTTAATTGTCGAAAAGCTCCACCGAGCTTGAGTCCCCTTTCCTTTCTTATGCGTTGATTAATCTACACATGTCTTGAAGTAACCCACAGCATCATAACTTAAAAAATATTACTATGTGGATTTAATCATATGTGTATATAATAATTTTAATTTCGTAGAAGTTGATGACCCATTTTAGGGAACTTTTTTTTTTTTTATTAGAACAAAAAATGTGGCTGGAAATGCGACCCCATTACGTTACTGCTTCCCAACCCTTTTAGTCAAAGGGATGGAATTAAATGGTCCGCTTATCCTGGTGAAGATCCTGCAACATTGGGTTCTAAATTGGAGTAACCCTATCATGTTGTTGGCCATTGAGTGAATCAGAAGTTTTGGGTTTGGTGTCCAATGAAAAGTGTTGTGTATATAGGCCCTCTTTTAACCACAAAACGACTCCCTCTCCTGTCAACTTTTCTTTTAAGTGACTTGAAAATTCACTTAAAATTACGAATCCGCGAGTTCGGTAATCATATGAACAAGATAAGACGTGAGCTGAAGTCTGAGTGAATGACTCGAATTGAGATTGTTTATACCAGTGGTGTCGAGAATTGTATTTACATAAGTATCGATTCTTTTTCACTAAATCAATCTTGTGGGGTCGCATATATAAACACACAGGTGCTCACCAAAATGGGTGTTTTTAGATCTTATCCCGGGAGGTAGTCATTGATGTGTCGACGTCAGGAGATGAATTACTCCTTGAATCTCAATTTTGAACGAATTAGAATAGTAGTTTTGTATGAGTTCTAAGATAGTTCTCGGATAATGTATAACTCCAACGACGCTTCTTTAGGGTGTGACCCAAGCAAAGTGTTTGAATTTAGTTTGCTAAAACTATAATCTGTTACCTGAAGATCACATCTGCGATTTTGTTTTTTTAAGCTGAGATTGCTGATCCAATAGTCACAATCCTTGTAAAAGCATTCACCTTATTATATAACATAGAAAAGTCTTCAACCAAATTCCTCTTGGATATAAACTTGAAGCCTTTGGAATTTTTTTTAAGGCTTCAGAAATGAGCAGCATGCATAAGTTACACATATATTATATGACTATATACATGTCACCTAATTTCTTCACAACCTATAAATTGGCTCACTCCATTTCACCAATTTCCATGTTAAAGAAAAATTTTCCACAGCGAGCTAATCAGAAGACATTTCTTCACAACTCTTACTAAAAGAAGCCGCAACCTTTTGGCTCATTGAGGGCGGCTTTACGTGCATATATTTGGGATTCACACACATAGTATATTAGTTTCAAAATAACCGTATGTATGAGACAAAAGAACCTACGTAGAAAAATAGCTAAGGACATTTTCAAAACCTGAGTAGCTTCTTCCGGGTAACTGTTATAAGAACAGTTTACATATGAAAATTATAAAATGATTGTGAAATGAGCTACTATTGTTATGGAGTTATCGTTATCCAAAAAATATTGTATAGACTAGTTGAATGGATGATATTTATCGTGGCGAGACTCTTTCCACAACTACACGAGGAAGTGAAAACATTTGCTTGAGCGGCATTTATTTCATACTTGTAGGTTGATTCATGTGAATTGAGCCTCTACAAGGGATATCTAATATATGTACTTTCGATATGGATCTTTACTTAAGTAATAGCTTCACAAACTCTCTCCCGCTTGATGTGCGAGATTAGGGTTTTTTCACGCGGAAAGAATTTCCTTTATATGCTAGAATCACAAAGATTAGGCTACAGTTAATTAATATATTGACGTAGCATATACATACTTTACTGTTATAAATTAATTTAATTTCCAGCATTACTGGATTCATTGTAAAAATTCCTACTTTGGTGTTATGAGTAAATTTAATTCTTTATATTACTCATCTCAACTCACAAGTCTCGTCAGCCTTTACATGCAACAAATTCAAAATATTTACCAAAAGAATGAGCGACTACGTGAGTTCAAATGTAAAACTTCAATATTTCATTGCCCATATGTCTAATATTTGCTTAAAAAATTAAAATATGTGTGTCGTGCGGCTGAATTGTTAGTACGCAGTCAAAGCCTAAAACCCTAATCGTGACCTGTGCCCTAATATAATTCTTAAAACCTCTCTCTCTCTCTCTCATGTGACTGTAAGAATTTTTTATTTGGTTATTTTTTTCCTCTTTAGCTCCACTCCCAAAACAAACCCACCACCTCTTCCTCGGAAATCAAATCGCAACCCCATCACACTTTAATTTCACCAGCTTACACCCATAAAAAGACAGTGAAAACAGAAATTTTTAACAGAGCACAAAATTTTACCACAGCCCAATAAGACCTCCCTCTGCATCCACGCCCAGCTAATTTAAAAACCCTAGCTTTACATTATGAGGCAGACCACGTTAGTAGGGAACCCATTTCTTTATTGCATTAAGACACGCATCATTATCTAATGCAATTATATAATGATTTACGTGGGAAAAAGACATTGAACTGAGGGTTGCTCCTGCTTTCGTTCACCCTTTTTATTTTTCACCACCTTTCACAATCTCCTAAGTTTGCCTCACCCTCTTATTATCACCAAAGTTTTATTTCTCATTCTTTTTTGGCGTTCTCTTCCCTAGGAGCTAGGCTCTGCCATTTCCCCCACGATCTCCCATATGGTGTCTCTGAAATTTTTGATCCTATCCGTACCTGTTTGCTAGCAAAAACCTAAAAAATATAAATTAACCTTACTGTCTATCTTGGGCTCGGTTCTTGCTTTAATTAAAAACCCTAATTTGCTAATCACTGCGCATGAAATTTCCCCCCCATTGATTGTACTTCTTCCTGGCTTTGGAATTTCGATAGACGATGCATCCATACATGGTACGTTTTATTGATGAGGCTTCGTACTTTGTTCGTTACAAAACTCAAGTGAATGCTAAGAGATTTAATTGAGCCCTGCGCCTTCAAAGGAGTATCAAAAGGACTGTGAACTTTGGTGGGAGAAAAAGAAAAGGCAGCAAAAATTGTCGCGATGGTGGCCACATTGTCTAGTTAATTGAGTGAGCATAGCGCACTATCGATACAAAATTTTCCCATTACCATCGGTTTTCTAGGGTTTGTTACCTACTCAAATAAGAAAAAGTAACGTTAAGTGGTTTTGAAATATGATTGCTATTTGTCCAAGTCGACCATACCCGCGCTACACATTTTAGCTAAAGAAAAACTTAGAAAACTCATTGTACTTGTACATGGTAACTAATAGAGATGGACTTATAAAATGCCACATTCCGAGATCACATGAAATTTCTTCTACTTAATGCATTCTTCTCGGGGAGTAACAATTTCCAAATGTTAGGATATTTCACAATCGATAGATTTGAACTATTTCAATAAATAAATAAAAAAACCAACGGCGAGTCATAATATGATGGATTACGTATCTACCTTTTGCCCTATGACTGTTCTGCATATAATACTAACATCAAATTTTAAACCTTAAAAATTATAACACCACGATCACTTGGAATTCTCTAAAGAAAAAAGTCACAAAAAACCTCAAACTATATCCACTGTGATACATTTGCCTTGTACAAGTTTGGAATTTTTGGTGTCACTAGAAAAAAGTTTAGAGTAAATGTGTCATAGTGGGTATAGTTCAGGGATTTTGGTGGTTTTTGCCCTTCTCTAAGATGCAATAGTCATGATTTCCTAAAAATTCTACATATAATGTCTTCATGAATCTTCATGCCAAAAAAAAAAAAAAACATTCGTTCGTCTGTACACTCTACCAAGAAAATTAGAAGAGTCACATTGTTAGGGTTAATAGGCAACATATAAATTAACAAGAGAATGATAGTGGAACGAATCACAGCTTTGTCAACATTGAGATCTGAATCCTTGGTTTCGGTTCTTGTTGGGTGGACACAGGTGGGTGTGCGGCATGCTGTTGATAAGTAAGGTAAGCATTCAACTGTGGTAAGAGGTGTGTGGATGGTATACCTCTCCGACTTTCTGATTGACCGGAAAAATTTTCTTTTCTATTGTTAGCAGTCGAGTCAACTGAATCAATTGGAAGGTATAGAGTTGAATCACATCTTTTCAATAAAAGCTCTATTACACTAATGAAAGGATTTAGTACTCGATTGCATTATGTATATAAAGATTCAAGAATTCAACGCGCTATACCATGTCTTATCTCTACAATGACTAAATGAAGAAAAAAAAAACTTAATTTCAATTGTATTGCAAAACCACCGGGCGTAAAAGAATAAAAAAAATCGACCATAATGCCCATATTGTGACCTCAACAGAGACAGAAAAGAAGTAGCTAGGGAACTTAATTAGGGAGGAGTTGCTTAAGCAGCCAAGTGTTTAAGAATCCGAAAGCAAAGTCGATTCAAGTGGAGGAATTGGCGCAAAAAAGAGGGGCAAGTTTCCCTCTTTAAAATAGTGCGGAGGTGGTACTTCGTTCTGAAATATAATATAAATGAGAAGTATAAGGGACGGAGGAAGAGAGTTGTTGGTATTTGAATGTAATTCCGAGCTTCGCTGTCTCAGCTGCGACTGCAAGCAAAAGGCGAGAGCGTCTTCTCGACGGCCAGGAGCTCCCCATTCATAACCCATTCACGTTTATATGTCATAGGATTGCATCCTCTCTCTTCACTCGCAAACTACTCTTTTCAATGGCCGTCTCAAATGGAGTACACTGAACACATTCTCGTTCTGTATTCATCTGTCTCGAAAAGCGCCAGCTCTGAATCAAACATGCCGTTGCTCCGCCGCGCCGGAGAGGAGCTTTTTTTTCCGGTAAGCAGAGTGATAGGGTCGTCTTCTTCTTCTTCTTCACTAACAGCTTGACGACTGCATTTAATTCCACGCTGTAGCACCATCAATGACTCAGAAGGAGTTCGGTTTTTTCTTTCTTGGGCCTTCTTTCACATGCATGGTTTCAAAAGCTTTGTGTGAAAGATAAGCATCCACATACACCCACCACGAAATCCTTTCTCACATGGAACTTGTCTCCTAAGAGTGGACTTTCACCGTCATTACTGTGTTGATACTACCGAGAAGAAGAAGAAGAAGCGCAGGAGAGAGAGAGAGAGAGAGAGAAACTGTAATCGCCATTTTTTGATCAAAGACTCACATTCCCTCAATTTCTCCACCACCTCAAAGACCACATTTTGATTCTTCCATGGCGAACCGGAGCTATTTTGGCACCAACCCTTTATTCCTTGAGGCCTTCTTCTTCTTCTTCATTTGGTCCTCTAGTTCCAAAACCCTAGTCACTTCTCTTTCTTCTGATGGGCAAGCCCTTCTCTCTCTCCTCACTGCTTTGGGCTCTTCTTCTTCCTCTTCATCTTCAGTCCTTTCCTCATGGAATCCATCAAGCCAGACTCCATGTTCATGGCAAGGTGTCACTTGCTCTCCTCAGGACAGAATCATCTCTCTGTCTCTGCCCAATACATTCCTCAATCTCTCCTCTCTGCCTCAAGAAATATCATCTCTCTCATCCCTTCAACTCCTCAATCTCTCCTCGACCAACATTTCAGGAACAATCCCTCCTTCTCTTGGCTTGCTCTCTCACCTTAGGCTTCTTGACCTCTCCTCCAACTCTCTCTCTGGCCCAATACCCCCTGAGCTTGGCAAGCTCTCTTCACTTGAGTTCCTTTTCTTAAACTCTAACAAACTCACTGGCATAATCCCTTCACAGCTCTCTACCCTCACTGCACTGCAAGTGCTCTGTCTCCAAGACAATCTCCTCAATGGGTCAATACCATCCCAGTTAGGCTCTTTGGTTTCTCTCCAGCAGTTCAGAATTGGTGGGAACCCATATCTAACAGGGGAGTTTCCAGCGCAGTTGGGGCTACTCACCAATTTGACTACCTTTGGTGCTGCTGCTAGTGGGCTCTCTGGTGTGATACCTCCCACATTTGGGAACTTGGTGAATCTCCAAACTTTGGCACTTTATGATACTGATGTGTTCGGTCCGATCCCTCCCGAGCTCGGGTCGTGTTCCGCGCTCACCAATTTATATCTGCACATGAACAAGCTCACTGGTCCAATCCCTCCTCAACTGGGTAAGTTGCAGAAGCTCACCAGCTTGCTTTTGTGGGGGAATGGGCTAACTGGGCCTATACCGGCTCAACTTTCAAATTGCTCGTCGCTTGTTGTCCTTGATGTCTCGGCCAATGATCTCTCCGGTGAAATCCCCGGTGATTTGGGGAAGTTGATAGTTCTTGAACAGCTTCACTTGTCCGATAATGCGTTCACAGGTTCAATCCCCTGGCAGTTGAGCAACTGCACAAGCCTCACTGCACTTCAGCTTGATAAGAACCAATTGTCAGGCACCATTCCGTGGCAAGTTGGCAACTTGAAGTTCTTGCAGAGTTTTTTCTTGTGGGGAAATTCGGTTTCTGGAACGATACCATCGGCTTTTGGTAACTGCACCGAACTTTATGCACTCGATCTTTCGAGAAATAAGCTCACTGGGTCTATCCCAGAAGAGATTTTCAGTTTGAAGAAGCTGAGCAAGCTTTTACTGTTAGGAAATTCGCTAACAGGAGGGTTGCCACCAAACCTAGCAAAGTGTCAGTCACTGGTGAGGTTGAGGCTTGGAGAAAACCAGCTTTCAGGTCGCATTCCAAAAGAAATTGGACAGTTGCAGAACCTTGTGTTTCTTGACTTGTACATGAACCATTTCTCTGGAGGGCTTCCTCAGGAGATAGCTAATGTCACAGTTCTTGAGTTGTTGGATGTGCACAGCAATCACATAACTGGACTAATTCCTCCTCAGTTAGGGGAGCTAGTAAACTTAGAGCAGCTTGATCTCAGCCAGAACAGCTTCACCGGCGAAATTCCTTTGAGCTTCGGAAACTTGAGTTACTTGAATAAGCTCATTGTCAACAATAATCTGCTCAAGGGGTCAATCCCGAAATCAATCAGAACTTTGCAGAAACTCACTCTGCTTGATTTGAGCTTTAATAGCTTCACAGGTACAATCCCACCTGAGATCGGTTATATCACGAGCCTTACTATTGGCTTGGACTTGAGCTCGAACGGGTTGACCGGAGAACTTCCTGAGTCAATGGCTGGGTTGACCCAACTGCAATCGCTTGATCTGTCACGCAATATGCTGTCTGGTAAAATTGCCGTCTTGAGTTACATGACCAGTCTTACTACCCTAAATATTTCCTGTGACAATTTTTCAGGTCCAATACCAATAACCCCATTCTTCAGAACTTTGTCAGGAAGTTCATACCTTGAAAACCCTAACCTTTGCCAATCGATGGATGGGTCGACTTGTTCCACCAGCCTCTTTCGCAGAAATGGCTTAAAATCAGCTACAACCGTAGCTTTGATTACTGTCATTCTAGCTCTATTGACTGTAGCGCTTCTTGCTTCGTGGATGTTGGTGACTCGAAATAATCGCTACATGGTTGAAAAATCTCTAGGGGCATTGGCCTCATCGTCAGGGGCGGAAGACTTCTCCTTTCCATGGACTTTCATACCATTCCAAAAGCTCAACTGTACTATGGATAATATCTTGGAGAGCCTAAGAGAGGAGAATGTTATTGGCAAAGGATGCTCGGGAGTTGTGTATAAGGCGGAAATGCCGAACGGGGAAATAATTGCAGTGAAGAAGCTCTGGAAAACCAAACAAGATGAGGAGCTGGCAGTGGATTCTTTTGCTGCGGAAATTCAAATTCTGGGGCATATTCGGCATCGGAACATCGTGAAGCTCCTGGGATACTGTTCTAACAAGAGCGTGAAGCTCTTGCTTTACAATTTCATATCCAATGGTAATCTGAGGCAGCTTCTCCAGGGAAGTAGGAATTTGGATTGGGAAACTCGCTATAAGATTGCAGTGGGATCTGCACAGGGTCTCGCCTACCTTCATCACGATTGCGCTCCGGCGATACTTCACAGAGATGTCAAGTGCAATAACATTCTTCTGGATTCGAAGTTTGAGGCTTATCTCGCAGATTTCGGCCTGGCTAAAATGATGAATTCTCCAAACTACCATCACGCAATGTCAAGAGTTGCTGGATCTTACGGCTATATTGCCCCAGGTAAATTCAATACTGATCCACACATGTGAGTTCCTTCTAGTATATCGGTCGATCTTCCAGGTGCTTATGCTAACAATGGCATTTGTCCACATAAGGTTACAGACTTCAACATGTCTCAATCTAAGTTAGGTTCTTAATACATCAAATTTTGTTCGAGGACTATGTTCGAGTTGTAATTTTTCCGATCTTATTGGCCCTGGGCCAGTGCTGGGAAAATGTAGAAATCATGCCTCATCGACTCATCTAAAACGCGCATTCGGTTTTGGAGCAGTATCTAATGGATGTTTCCTCATTTCTATGCAGAGTACGGATATACGATGAACATAACAGAGAAGAGCGATGTCTATAGTTATGGAGTGGTCTTGCTTGAAATTTTAAGCGGGCGCAGCGCTGTGGAGTCCCAGGCAGGTGACGGGCTCCACATTGTCGAATGGATGAAGAAGAAGATGGGAAGCTTCGACCCAGCCGTGACGATCCTCGACGCGAAGCTCCAGAGCCTGCCGGATCAGATGGTGCAAGAGATGCTCCAGACGCTCGGGATCGCAATGTTCTGCGTGAACTCTTCACCGGCAGAGCGTCCCACCATGAAGGAAGTGGTGGCCCTGCTGATGGAGGTGAAGAGCGTGCCCGAAGAGTGGGGGAAGACCTCTCAGCCGCTGATAAAGCCATCTTTGACGCAGAGCTTAGTTTAGACGTTAAATTTGCTTTCTTGTGACTGCTAAAGACATTGGTAATTCGATTCGCCTTTCGACCCCGAGATGCATAAAGCGAGATATGTCGAATGAGAAAGAGAAGAAGGTAGGATGCTTTAGGCAGTGATTTGTTAGATTAGGATGGGGGTAAGCCTGGGGTCTGTACAGTTCCTAGATGCAGCAATGTCATTGATTTTCTTCATCCTTTACGGTTCTTGCCTCTTTCTTCGTCCTTGCTTGAATATTATATTGTTCGGCTTCGGCCCGTTTGGTTTAGCTTTTCCAAGTACTTTCCACTTTTTATTTTTCTTGAGAAAAAGTAAGGTTGTGTAGTAACTTTTTTTGGGACTGCTGTGGGGGAAATGCCAGCATCGGTAAAGCTCGGCGTTTTCGGGTAGCAACTTTAAGGAGTTTGATGACTTTTCTCCTTCCCATCTTGCCGTCACTAATTTTTTCATATTCCATTTTTGCCCTTGAAGGGCTAGATTTGAGGACGCTTTGAAACTGTTCAACGGGAATTCGTCGAGGAGGTCGAGGATGCCGGCCAAGGTTGTTAAGAATCAGTCGCATACTCATACGAAAATAATGAGTAAAAGTCGAGAGAGAGGGAGAAATTAAGACATAAGGTTTTATCTTGGTTCATCCTTAAATTAGAGCTATATCTAGTAGAGGATTTCACTATAATTAGCATTTCGCACTTCTCAACTGCATCGCTCAATTACAAAAAATAGAGAGTATATATAAGCGGTAACTATTTATGGATCTAAGTCCAAACTATCAATAAAAAAAGGTTTAAATCATAAAGTTCTCTGGCGACTTGGGGACGTTGCCCCCGCAACCCCCACCCGTTTACCTGGGAGTGAGATCCTAGTGTTTTCCTATCGAAGGGGAGTATGAGCCACACCTCAACAAAGGCCTCAGGTGGCCAGATCCGAGGACACTTTAAAACCATTCATTGGAAGGTTGGGATGCTGGCTGAGGCCTCGGGCGGCCAAATCCGAGGACACTTCGAAACTGTTCAATGGGAATCCGCGGAAGGAGGTCAGGAATGTTGGTTGAGGGTCGCACGATGTCGGCCAAGGGTTGCATGACGCTCGTGCTCAATTTGAGCCCTAGTCAAGCGCGACCGAGCTCAAGATGGAGAGATCTTGAGATGTAGAGCCAAGGAAAGAGAGGACGACGGTGTGCTAGGCCAATAGAGGGGTGGCAGGGCTATCCTCGCTGGGGATGCCTAAGATTGCCAGCTCCGACTACTTCACGGTTGAGTTTCTATGATCTCTGTTTTGTTTTAATATAGAAATTGCTTTTTTTTTTTTGGACAAATATGGAAATTGCTTTACAAGCCCAAAACTGAAAATGCTATTTGCAATAGTATTTACCCAAACGCTCCTAGCATTTCATCAAAATCTTTTACTCTAAAGTCTTTGTATTTCTGCCAATGCTTTCCCCAAACACTGAACCAATCCAACCAATTTATCATTTTGTCACAGAAAGCAGCAGACCATCCAACAGAATAGAAACGCTCCTACATGTCTCCAATTAATGAAGGGTTAATGATCTTATCATTCCCTCCTGCATCCAAGAATGGAAAGCTTGCTATGAAAAACGAAAAGGACACTACATAACTTGTTCAAGAACTGTAAAATTATCATATCAAAAGCTCGGGATGTTGCTAAACCAGCACTGTGATGAATCAGATTCAATAGCAACAGTCTGCATGTGGACTGTTTTGTTCAGTGGAAGTTCGGTGGGGCTTAAAGCTTGAAGTGATCAGTAGACCCAGATGAAGCATGGGATGGTCTGGTCGGGGCGGCGATTGGGAAGCAAAGGAAACGGCAAGTCCTAGACACGAACACAAGTGAAAGTGTGTTGCATGTTGGAGAAAGTGAGGCGGTTCCTTGAGCCGGCTCTCTTTCGAGATCAACTCGGTCTTTCTACTCCAATCAAAAGTCGGGGCTGTCCCCCCAGGACTAGAACACTTGCGGAGAATCAATCTTTGCGGGCCTGGCCGCAGGAGATTGTGCCGAGTATAAATCGAATCTTAGATCTCACACTTGTTGAGGCAGCAAAGTCTCGACCGCAATCATTCAACGAGTCCCTCCGGAGTTGCTAATGTGACAGATAAAATCAATTACTGAGATCTGTGTGGGCTTTTTGTTCTAATATTGCAGCATGTCTTTTTGGTCAGGGCATGGTGCAGGGGAGGAGCAGACGGGGACGAGGGCAAGAAGCCCATGCCTCCCCTCACCTTTGGCACATGCCCTGGAAAAGACTCTTTCGATTTGTCTCTGCATCATGTCCTAGAATTAACTCTCAGGTCTTGATCTCTTTGCTCAAAAAGAGGATCACGCGAGGCGCCCCAGAATCAAGCCCATCATCTCACCATTGGCGAGCTAACATTCACTGAAATCCAGTGTTCTTGTCCGAACACCTTCTCGTCATCAGCCTCTGAACCCGCGACATGACCTGCTTATCAGCTAAAGCTTGGAAAAGTTCCGAGGGCATGCTTGTATAGACATCTCGCAAGAGCTCACGCCATGGGAAGCAGCTTTTACTCTTTGATGTTACCTCAGCTTGTCCCAGAAAGCCATGGCCTTGCTCGTTTTCCGATGGCCCCTTACCTTGGAAATTATGCATCTAAAATTCAGTCTTTAACGAATATGATATGACATTTGGTTCAAAAGTTCCTTCCCAACCATTTGCACCCACCCTACAGTAGTATTTCAGGCCCTCTCTATTCTCTTTTTTTGTCTCATCTAGATCCCATCCGTTGTTGTGTTCACGTGTCATGACATAGTGTGATGGATGATTAAGATCCATCTTTTACATCGAAATTGCTATACATTCATCTTCTATATATGTATTGTACATAACGCAAATCAAAGGCAAAATACCGTCATAAACAAGTAACGATGATGGGGAAAATTCTCAAATAAGTCTTAAATCTATTGTATTGTGGCCAATTCAGTTTTAAACTTTTCAACTTCACTATTTTAATCCTAAATTTTTTAATGATTTTTTAATGTAGTTCTTTTCACTAATTTAGGTCGGGGACATGAAGGTACATTCAACATCATCGTCCTCGTGGCACAACCAACGTCTTATGTAGAAGAATTTAAGACTTTTTTAAATGTTTTCTTTTTCCTATTTCATTTTGTGGTTACTGTTCATCTTCCCAAAGCATTGAAGATGAACAGAAAAATGACACCCGCAGCCCCTTCTCCAACCACGGAAGCCATGTCTACAACTCACTCATACACCAACAGTCGACCATCTTAGCCCATCCCGATCAAGCCAAGGGCGAGGGCCACGACCATCGCCCACAGCCGGCGAGTGCTTACAGGCCCTCGTAATTCTTCGAACAAAGCTCTAAAGGAGAAACATGAAAAGCATGGGAAAAGTGTCTAAAAAGTCATAAACCTATTATATTTGTGCCAATTTAATCCTAAACCTTTTATATTTATGCCAATTGAGTCTTTCCGGCCAATTTTGACTGGAAATTGATGACGTGGACATCAGCTATTCGCCGACGCTGATGTGGACATTTTTAATAATTTTTTTAAAAATAATTTTTTAGTTTTTTCTTTTCCTTTTCTTTTTCTTTTTTCTTTTCTTTGTTGTTTTTCTTCAGGGGGCTAGCGACCTTGCCAGCCAACCCCCGCCGACCACAGGCGAGGGCCAGTGAGGGTCGCTAGCCCTCGCTTGTGGCCGGCGGTGGTCGGCCAGCAAGGTCGTCGGTCCCCTGAAGAAAAAAAGAAGAAAAGTAAAAATAAAAAATTATTAAAAATAAAAAAAGTTATTAAAAAATTATTTAAAGTGTCCACGTCAATGCCGGTGAATGGTCGGCGAACGGTCGGTGTCCACGTCATCAATTTCCAATCAAAATTGGTCAGAAGGATTCAATTGGCACAAATGCAAAAGGTTTAAGACCAAATTGGCATCAATAAAAGGTTTAGGACTGAATTGACACAAATGCAATAGGTTTAGAACTTTTTTGACGCTTATCCCTAAAAAGCATGAGTCCACAATCAAAGAGCAACCCAATGAACTTGGTTCTCAGCTTGCGAAGGCTAGGAGCATTCCAATGCCACTGCTTTTAGTAATTGATGAAAGGCTCTCGGACAAGCAAATGTCTCTCCCTCTGGTCAATCAATATGCCATTGTAGGTCTTATATATATAACCATAGCTGCCTTCCGCCGCTTAAGATTGCAGAAACAAGGATACGCTGAGACGTCCATCGAGAGATTGCATCGATAGTTATGTAATACAACGCACGAAGAGCCAAAGAAAAAGTTGGTGCATATGCTTATTTGGATCTTTTCTAATAAATTCAAATTTGTTAATAAATCACGATGGTCGACACTTTAAAAATTTAAGTGAAAGTTGAGATGATAAAAGTTGTTATACAAAAGCCCCTTGACCTTTAAGTTTTGAATTGTCACGAGGTGACCCCGAACTTTTATGGTGTTATAGCCGTTAACCTTCTTAAAATATTTTTCGTTGGTATGTGTAATACATGTGACTTTTAAAGGTAAAATTATATATATTAAAAAATTTATATTCAGTTCGCAAAGAATATGTGAGCAATTTATACACAGCATCTATAAATTGATATGTTTCCACGAATAATTGAAATTCAGTTTCTTGATATGTAATCTTCAATTTTTGGGAACTTATAAAGCGAAAGTGAACGTTTGAGAAACAAATAAAAAACCCTGGCCTACTAGCCGTGACGCTGGTCCTTAAAATAGAAGAAAGCAAAGGAAGAAACGATCGCGCCTCGCTTCGTCTCGCTCCCCGTCTCTCCCGCCTTCCAAACTCTGTCGAAGACTCGCAGTTGGGTCGCCTCATCTGTCGCAGACTCGCAATCGCGCCTCGCCTCCCTCTCGCATTGCTCGGTATAATTTTGTTGACCGAGTGGAGTTTTCTGCTTAATGGTACTCATTCTTTTTGCTGCTGTTGGTGAATTCGTTGTCCAACCTAGGGTGCTTCAAATCATGTTGAAGTTTAGTTCGGGATTTGTTGGTTGTTGGGCTTGTCGTTGCCTTTTGCTCTTGCTCTAGCCGTGACTTTGGGGGGTTCTACGCATACTTGAGCCTCTGTTAGCATGAATTTTGGTCACCATGTTTGTAGTCTGGTCGTGAATCTGAGTTTGCAATGTTTTTAGTCTATTCCTCAATCTATTGCATATATCGTGTTTGATTAGAATGCCTCTGAGAAAATGAATCAGAAATAGTTCGAAATTTTGTCTGACTTTGTCTAGGGAAGCTTTGGTGGGACCGGTTCAGCGGTCAGATTTGGAGGTGTGCTGCTTCATAGTGGCATTTCTCCAAGTCTTGCGTGGAGCTTGTGTGACGATCGATTACTTCGGTTGATATATATGTCGTTTGCGCTCCTGATTATCAAAGTTTCTGGTCATGATAACTATAGATCCAGGAAAATGTCGTGTTTTAATTTGGAAATGATTTCCACCTGTGGTTCTTTTATGAGGATTACGTACTGAAATCGTAGCTTTTCTGATGCAGTCTGAGAACATAATGCTGGCAGATAAGCATAAGATTGAGAGGGAGCGGAATGCGCAGCTCAAAAATCAACTTGCTCAGTTGGTACAGCCGACACAGGATCAGAAGCTGCAGATACAGCGGCGTGATTCAACTATTCAGTCTTTGCAAGTTGGTCTTATTTGAAACTTAATGCTTTTCAGCGTGTGCTTTTTTCATCTATCTCAACACTAAGTTGATCTATGGATCTTGGATTCTTGGGATTTGCCTCTTGGAACTCTTGAAACATGCTTTTCCATGGCTACGGTTGCTCTTGGAAAGTTTTGACAACGGTCCTATTTCTGTCAAATAAACCACCAAATGTTACTGAAAGAAGTCGATAGAATTTCAGTTTGTATATGATGGGAGACGATTGATATGGCTCCCATGTTTTGCTGAAGTGCAGAGATGTTGGTGTCTACATGTGGTCTTTGTGCGCTTTTAAATGGGGAGCATGTGCTTGTGTGCCCATGCTTTCTCATTGGTGTATGTGTCTGTGGGCTTGCATATGCCGTCTCAGCATCCACAAAAGTGCGCAAGGGTGTTCTTATGTGCCTCAGTTTGGTACACATAGTTCTGCTGCAATAACATATAATGGGAACGCATTAGACAGTTTGTATCTATTAAGTTGGTTGGTGGCTTTCCATTTTTATTTCATGATTTGTAAGCCTCATCTGTGTTCCGTGTTCCATGTTATCTGGTTGCTTAGTTGCTTTTTTTAAAGAGGGATAGTGCATCCAAGTCATTTGGAAACTAGTTTTTGCATCTTCTTGTCCTGCCATGAATCGTTTTCCCTCCTTTTGGTTTAACTAGTATGCGACTTAACTTAGATGTAGAAAAATATATACATGCTGCACTTCTTGTCTGTGATAATGCTTTGGGTTTATGGTCATTCAATACTAGAAAGTCAGATATGTGATGTGACGTCTTTTGCTTCCAGGTTAAATGCAACTCTTGTAATTGAATTTTTCTCTTGCCCTTATTTTCATAATGCAGGCCAAGATTAGAAGTCTTGAGCATCAGCTTAATGACGCCCTTAGTTCAAGTGAAGCTAAGTCAAACTTTGGTGTAGATTCAGTCCTTGAAGTACAATCACTTCCGAGAGCTGTTAGCGATACAATGGATTCTTCAAAAGTGACCAAGAAACTTGAAGATGAGCTACAAAAACGTGATGTATTAATTGAGGTATGCTCATTCACATGGATGTTCTGTTGTGTGATCAATTCTAGATGCTAAGTTTGCTGCTCTATTCCTCCTGCCTCCAAATAGTCTCTGTCTCCCCTTTTCCCTCGGGCGCACACGAGAAAAGAGAAAAAACTCACGGTCTTTTTTCCCCTATTAGGTGTTACTTTCTTGTGATCCGAAGTAACAATTGCTAGAGTCGGTGTGCCTATATGCCTAATTGCCTTGTGCTGATCCTGTAATTCTTTCGACTATTCTCCATGAGAAAATTGTCCCACCAGAAAGGGATTTGTTTGGTATTTTGCCTTTTCTTTTATCGTTAAAGGTTAACGGCCTATTCAGTTGGTGGTTTCCTCTGCCGTGATGTGTCAGGCAGAGTCATTAAAGGAGTTATGGTTTTTTTTTTATCTTTCTTCTCTTTCATTTACACTTTATGTATTCTTGATGTTATTTGTTCTGGTGGGGATGGAGGCATTTTGATAGCGGTAAAGATGGGCATTACGGTCGTGTTGCTCACATATTTACAAGGAAGATATTAACAACCAATTGAATCTGAAATCAGAACCAGGGCTAGTGGCTTCCAGTGCTAGTGACCGTAGTGAATCCAAGTTACTTTATAAAAGCATGAAATATCATGATTATATCTTTATTCAGTAAAAGGAGCAGCTGAAACAATTCTATATGGAACACTATGTCAATGGAACGGTACTGAAGCAGATCAGTTGTCAACGTTGGAAACTAACATAACAGCATAAGTTGATCTTATGGACCCTTTGGCTTGAGGTTATCATCATATTTTTGAACTGATCTGTTTGTTTTTTATATGCATGTGTAGTTTGGTGGCTGCGACTGTGTTTGCCAAACAATGGGCTTCTTTGTTTTCAACACGTCTAAATTTTATGTGGGCAATATGTTGGGGAAATTGTAGTTTCATAACGGGCAAATTTAGAACACACTCGTGAGCTGTTAATTTCTTATAAATCATGGTGTTTATGTAGTCTCTATCTGGATTTCGATAAGACTTGATGCTTGTGACAATGAATTACTCTTGCAGAACTTGCATGAGGAAAATGAGAAACTATTTGATAGACTCACGGAAAAAGCTTCGTTGACCAGTTCACTCCAAATAAAGTCCTACTCCTGTTAGTACTATAATTTTAGCTAGCAGTGCCATGATGCGGGGGAAAAACTGTAGATGGACTTTTGTAGGACCTCAGTTTCTTTGAGTGCTGTATTCAGTTCATATCTATGACTATTGCTCTCGTTGTCCTCTTCCTCGACTCTTTCTAAGAGCTGCAATGGCCCTTGGGTTGCATAGCAGCTGTAGACCACTGTGAGGTCCCACCTAGGGCTTGAGTGGATTCGCATTTGTTGGGACTTCTGATTGGAGTAGCCCAGTTGTGCCTAATCTTCACTGCCTCAGTGATCGGTCTATAATTTCCAGTGCAAGTCAGTAGGTTTGCCTATAGTCATTGTTGTGCAAAGTATTGTTGAACCTTTGCTTTTCTGCTTTCGGCAGCTTTCCATTATGATAAGATGAGATCTATGTTAGTAATCTACTTGTTTGTAAGTTGTAGAGTTCTCATGGGTGCTGAACTGGCAGAAGCTATGAGATGAAATTCATTGCAGCATTCACATATATAGTCGTGTGCATCAATTGACAATTTCTTTTGCTCTCTCTGGTTAGAGAGAGTGTTTTCTGTTCTCTATGCAGAATGGAATAAAATTTCTGGAGGTCCAAATCTACAGATAGGAGAGTGTCAAGTCTTACCTGGTGTCAGTTTGATAGCATTAGGAGCTCATGGTTTGAAATACTTGTGGGAGTGTGAAATCTGCTCATGGTACTTTAATACATCCTTAATCTTTTGTATAGCTTTTGACCCAAAAAAATTCGACCAAAAAAAACCGTTTGTATTGCTGCCTGCACGGTCCAATTTAATATGAGCTGGGGGTGTATAATTTGGGTCATAAAAGGGGGTGTAATTCGGGTCATCTTTAGGTTAGAGCTGCATTGACAATAAATTTGGCAATAATATGTTTAGGGAAATTAAAATTCGTTTAGATGAAACCAATATGCAACAAAATTTCAATTGAGTTCATCCATGCTGACTAAGAATCAACTCGGCCTCTTTTAATTCATGGGCTAAAGTGAAAGGCATTTGACTTGTCTGCTTCCTCTATTGTTTTCAAGGGCTGTATTGGCTTTTCATATTTGGAGGCTACTACTCCATTGACTAAGCTTTTCTATATTTTTGGGTGACTATGCAAGGTGCTCTTCAGTTTACTTGTTTCTTTTGGTAAGGATACTTTCTCAGATTTCTGGCATGCTTGTCAATCTTTTTAGATATCAAGTCCATCATCAAAAGGAACAGAAAATATGCCATCTCAGTACGTTTCTGAGATGAACCTTGCTTTGTGTTATTCTAGCCTACAGCATGTTACACATTGTCCATTCTTCCATTGTCGGATTTTCCAGGACAAATAGTAACATTGTTGGACGTACTCTCGATGTTGTTCTTTCACCATCAACTGCTGAAACGTCTGCCAGTTCAGTTGCTCTGTTCAGAACAGGTTCTGAGAAAGTTAAAACTATGCCAGAAGGAGAACACCTGACTGCGACATTGAATGGCTTTGATCCGGAAGAGCTTGGCAGTCTTGCCGTCATTTCTGAAGGAGGAAACAACCTTTTGATGGTGGTATGCTTACTCAATGATATTCCTGTGCATTTGAAAAACAATGAGGGCTTGATCATGTGTTCATTAAGTGGAAAGGAAAAAAAACTTTTGATGAATCTTTCATCACCGGTTTGTCATATAACATGTATAAAGTTATATCTTTTTGTAGGTAGTATTTTCATGATTGAATCATTGTCAATTGGTGTGCTTTGTCTTTGGTAAAGAAAAATAGTGATTGGTAATAGTTTGTTACTTTATCTTCTAATTTTTATCTCAAAATTGTTCATTTGCGTTTCTTATTGAGTGTGTTTCCATTCATTTTGTGAAAGACGAAAAAGTAGCTTTTGGTTTTCTCTTCTGAATAGTATGTTTTCGTAATTTTTAAATGATTTTACCTGACTTCAAATGAATCGAAATGCCAATTTTATGTCTTTAAACATTTGATGTGTTCAATATCAAATAAAACTCACAGCTCCAATGCTAAAACAGAAGTATGAGCAAAAAGCTAAAAAGAAGTAATTATAAGTACAGTATATTTCATGAATATACAATTTCCGGTCTCCACAAATTGGGCTTGAATGATAATGTTTACTACTTTAGAAAGAATTAGAGCATGCTGGTGATTGGACGTTTCAAAAATAGAAAGATACTGCGGCTGTTTATGACATGTTGTTCATCTAATTTAGTATTCATTATTCTGCATAATTTTGTTAATTTTGTTGATAATGTTGAACCTCTTAAGTTATATCATAGTTAATTGCCAATATTATGGAAGTGCAGGCTTTGGATGCTGCCATGGATGCAGGTGCTTCCAGAGAGCATGAGATTCTTGCTGAAATTAAAGATGCTCTTTTTCCGTTCATTAATAAAATGGAACTGAAGGGAGTTGTGGATACCAAGCTTGTCTCACGTGCCAGGATAATGTATATTTGGTCTTTGCTTGCCAGATCACCAGAGCTGCAGTCTATCAAGGTAGCAATTTCTGATACATCCTTTGGGCTCCAATTTCCGCCGTCAGCATTTTATAATATGCATGTTATCTGGATTTTTATACATCTGACCAAACATTTCATTTTACCCCGGGTGCTTGTTGTCACTCTTTCAACTGTAGGTTTCGCCCGTTGATTGCTTCTTACAAAAAGCAAATTCTGGACGGAGTAGAAGGCTTTGCCGAGGTAACAGCTCTGGGAGATCAAGTGTACGGGATGTTGAGGAGCAGATCCTGGGTTTCAAAGTCAACTTAAAGCCTGAGAAAAAGTCTAAGTTATCTTCAGTTGTCTTAAAGCTTCAAGGTATCGATCAGGTTCGCGCTGTTCTTCTAGTGTTGCTAGTCTTTTGAAAGACGTGAAAGATACACCGGCCACCAATCTAAAACCAAATAGAAACTGACGACAAGAACAGAACTACGTTGAAGGGCATCCTTGGTCTGGCCCCATTTAACTTTATATCATGAGCTTCTTGCTCATATTTATTCCTATAGATGGTTATTATCTGGGGTGTTGATCATGACTTCTCCGTATTTCAACCTTGCACTTTTTTACCGAATGCTATAATTGTATTTAGGAAACTCGGTGGCAACATGTCCCTGAAGGAAAACTCAGAGAAATGACTGAAGAGGCTAAAAGCTTTTCTACCGGAAATAAGTCTCTTGCTGCCCTTATTGTGCATACTCCAGCTGGTGAGCTGGAGGAGCAGATTAGATCTTGGCTTGCAGAGAACTTTGAGTTCCTCTCTGTGACCGGAGATGATGCAATGGGAGGAACAACTGGTCAGTTAGAACGTCTCTCCACTGCCATTATGGATGGTTGGATGGCTGGACTTGGCACTGCTATGCCTCTCAACACAGATGCTCTTGGTCAGCTTCTATCAGAGTATACTAAGAGAGTCTATACTTCTCAATTACAGCACCTGGAGGTAGGTTTTGATCAATGGTGGACTTCATCAATTGGATGCATCAACCAAGTCACTGCAGAATAATTGCCATAAGTTTGAACAAATGACTGCAATTATCTAGCAATTTTAGGGATTGACCTTTGATGGGCGGCCGTGTGTTTTTCATTCTACCCATTTCATTAGGCATGTGTTGTAGCTCCTGAGAAACGTTAGTTGTGTTCAGATGCGCAATTTGCTAGCGTCAGGGATGCGAACACAGGTTGCCCATGTGAGGCCAGGAAACCTTCCTATAACCCACACCTTTCAGGATATGGAACTTATACTTAAACAAATGACCAGTTAAAGGAGAGTAGTCCAATCCAGGAAAGAACAAAACTCGCCATGTCTGGGTCGTCTAAAGGAACTTATACTTCAACCAATAACCGCTTGTCTTTATTATTAAGACGATGTTAATCTCATGGCTTACATCAGGATATTGCTGGAACCTTGGCAACAGAGGAGGCAGAAGACTTGGCACATGTGTCAAAGCTTCGTTCAGCTCTTGAATCTGTTAATCATGAGAGAAGAAAGGTACTCCTCTTCCATATCACTACTCGGGCCTATATATACTAATTTAACATGATTATGAATGGATATATGAACTCTTAAATAGCAGTTAACCTAAAAAGTGGCGTACGCGCGCGCACACATATGTAAATATTTCCAATGCTTGAAAACATCAGGTGTTTCCATGGTCAAGTATGAAGTCATACCATATTGGTGTACCAGTATAAAAACTTTTTTCAATGCACAATTTGAAAATTTGCTGATGTTAGTTTACACTTTGGTTTGATAATATTGCAAACCATTAATTGTGAATAGAACAGTTGGATTTATATGATGTTTTATCTAATTTCTAGCTGATTATTGGAAGAATTAAGTGATGTTTATGATTGCTTAAATGGTGGGGCTATCTCCTCTCCCTTTCTGGCTGCAAATGGACATTTTCTTTTTGCTGAACACCCTAAATACCTTTCAGATACAATTTGCCCAAGCCTTAAATTGTCACACCTCTCTATTTCTGTCCTTTCCTAGTCTTCAGGCCATCATGTTCCTATGTCCATCTTCAAAATGATGTTCCTTCCTTTTTATGTTTCTTCAAAGCGTAAGATGTAACATGTTTGTTCTTCAGTTCTTAGCTATCTTAAGATCAAGAAAGGTGAAAAAATAAGAGAAAAAGAGAAGGAAAGAATAGAACTGTAAGGGCCCATAGTTGGACCCCCAAACAAGAATATCCAGAGAGAGAGGTAGGGAAAGAAAGGAGGGAGGGTCTGTTTGTTGGGGTGGCATCTATGCCCGGTGAAATATAGAATGATGGTTTTTGTAGCTGATCTCCTCGCCCTTGTTGGTGGATCTTTTCTTTTCTTATTCAGAAAGTTTTGCAGTGGGAAGGGGCAAAGCTGCGTTGCGCAACGTGACTCAGTCCTTCTCGTTAGTGAAGCCCATAGGATTGATGTAATAAAAAGAGCTTCTTGGTTGGACTTTAGTAACTGAGACCCAGACGAGGAAAAGCAAAAAAAGGGAAAATACAGAGAGACAAATTGATCCTGCTGTCTTCGGATTGTGACAGAGTGCTTGTCTCTCTGTGTGTGGAATCAGATAAACTCACTGCACAGAGGGAAAGAGAGTTAGAGACGGGTAGAGGATGTAATAAAGCCATGTGTCTGTAGGTGTCATTGGGAGATTATTATGTCTGAAAGAGGAGAAAGAGTGTTTATGAAGTGTTATGCTAAGGGGGGGGGGAGTGGGTATGGGCTGATGAACAACCAGCTTGTTGGCCAGATAAAATGGAGAAGAAACTGACAAAACGAGAAGGGATAAGAGGAAGGTGTGGTCCATTAAAAGCTTAACTAAACACATGGGTGTTCAAAATAGTTATCGCAATTGGTTGACTGTTGATTTGCATCGCATGGTTCGCTTTGATTCCATGTCTAAGCAATATGCATCTATTAGGTCAATTGTTATCTCCTAAATCGCAAGTGAATCTATCTCTTCACCAATGAATCTACAATTCTCTTCGTATCTATCTATGCAAGTGTTTCTTTTTTTTGTACGTTTACCTATAAAATAATGTAAATTTTGTTGCATTTTAATCTGCAGGCAATATTTTGGGAGTAACAAAATAATTGAAAGTAGGCTTTGTACTTTACAATAAAAGACTAAATAAAATGACGTAATAATTTGTATTTTACATTTGATTGTAATCCTTTTGTTAATAAAACAGCCGGAAATTATCTTCTTATGCATAGGATCCCGACATGTGCTTGAATTTTAGTTTTCTATGTCATGGATCATAAATCTTACTCATTTCATACTTTATAACATTGTTTACAAAATTTAAAAATGCCTGACACAAAATTCTAATATCAGGAACTCTACCTAATCTTAAGACAAGATTCAATTCGATCCTTGATCCAATATTCGTAAATTTAAGATTTTGATTTTCTTGATTTGACAACTATGTTGAAGGTATTTTAGTTAGTAGACTACAAAAGTGTGTTTACATCCAAAGAAAGGAGTGCCAAAGCTTAACCCTTGCTTAACTAGGAAAGTATTGGAGTCATTCTTAAACTATGTTCACGTGATAAATGCATAAACTGGAGACAGTGGCGCTTTTACTCATCTTTATTACATGCAACTGAGTGACTTTCCTTGATGGACATAGGGCCCATTTGTAAATAATATTAATATGCGGGCAGAGGTTTTGTGTTCCATTTTGGCGTAGGATTAGGTGCAGATCTATGCATGTATCAGTGGTCACCGGACTTAATGGTTGTCCCACGTGTTAAACTTTTTCCTTGGAAGCTTCAACTTGATTGACGTAGTTTTTTCTGTTTGCTCCTTATGTTCCTAACACAATCAGGTTTGGCCAGAAATGAGAAGTGATGTCGCCCTATTAGCACTGGACAATGATGCTTTACCCATTCCTTCCACTGCTGTAGGTGCAAGATTAACATCTCTTAGTTATCATGATGGCATATTGAAGCAAGTCAAGGTTTTAAACTGTTCTTTGTCCTTATTTCTCATTGTGCGATTCCAGTCTATGTACAAAGTAAGGAGGCTGGTTGATTTTGAGCAGGATATAACGAGACAATCATCCGTCAACACCTTGAGCAGAAGTAAGAAGGCAACAATGCTAGCATCTCTGGATAAACTTGCAGAGCAGATGTCTTCCCTCCACAACATTGATCATCCTTGTGCCAAAAAACAAATCTCTGATGCCCGTAGTGCTGTCGAGGTTTGTCAACATTCAAAAGACCTTCAATCCTGCAGATTCTTTTTTTCAGGTTACAGTGAAATTCATGCGTATCTATACCATATTGCTAAGAACCATGCAGCATCTCATAAAACCTGGCCATGATTTTCTGTATTTAGTAAAATTAGATCAGTGGGTGATTTGGGAAATGTCCTATAGATCTGCGTAACAATAATGACAAAGTCCTTGCAAAGATTCAGACCGCGAGGTTTTGATGACAGAACTTTCTGATGGTCTGAGTGTTTGGTTGAGATGGTCCATCAGAGGTTGTTATGGAAACTTTCATGCTCTCTAAGACCTTGCTTTTAAACTTAATCTTTGATTGAGGGATAGTCACCCTCGCTCAAGACTTTTATCATATAGAAAATCCCCTTATTGCGTACGACTATGCATGAAAGAAGTATTCAGAAGGACAAAAACAAGCAACAAGAATTCAATAAGGATTTGCACCTCCTCATTGATACGACATAATAGACCTTGTGCTGCTGCAGTTGATTCCTGAAGAAGATGAGCAGGAACAGTGGCATGCTTCCAGACCTACAGATTCAGGGCCTGCGGTAGACACATATGTGGCTCAGTGGAACGTTCTGCCTTTCAATACAGGCTCAACGACTCCATTCATCATCAAATGTGGAGCCAACTCTAACTCAGAATTGGTTATCAAAGCAGACGCCTGCGTTCAGGAACCCAAAGGCGGTGAAATTGTGAGGGTGGTTCCCAGGCCTTCTGTTCTGGAAAAAATGAGCTTGGAGGAGATGAAACAGCTCTTCTCCCAACTACCCGAGGCTCTAAGCTTGCTCACCCTCTCACCAACGGCAGATGAGACCCGTCTTCAGTACTCCAGGCTGTACAGGACCTTGGCCATGAAGGTGCCATCACGTAGGAATCCATTGGTCGAGTTGGAGAAGGGCGGCAGGATGATGGATGTTAGACCTTGAAATCGGTGTTCCCTTCTGTATTCCACTGACTCGCTATCGCCTAGGTCTTTTTGTAAGCTTGATGAGGAGATATTTCTTCTGTTCACTTGTGCATTCTTGGGGATAGCCGTGGTAGTTGATAGTTTGATTGGTGACTTACCGCCAAGTAGCCGGACCTATTAGTAAAATATGAAAATAGTTAATGATGATAATATTATTATTTCGTTAGTAACTTATCAATGACAGACTGGGACAACAAGTTGCCCAGCAACTGTTTTTTTTTTTACGGACTTTATTTGAAATTTAACAGCGATTGGTTAATTGCAGAAGCAACATCACCATAAGGACATGAATTTCTGCTGCCTTTTTATTTGAGTATCCGAACTTATATTTGTTCAATCAAGTATCTCAATTTTCTCAATCTGACTCAATGTGAGATAATTCATTAAAAAGTTTTAGGTCTTGTATATCCATAGCTACCTTGATTAACCGCGTTTTATGTGGGAGAATTTAAGCAAAACAACGTAGTTTTGCATACTTTTCTGAATTATGTTTATTTTTCTTTTTTCATTTTGTGGTTACTTTTCATCTTCCCAAAAGCATTGAAGATGAACGAAAAAACAACACCCGCAGCCCCTTCTCTAGCCATGGAAGCCATGTCTACAATCAATGTTACACGGACACGTGTTTGAGTCGGACATGCGTCCGACATGCTTGGACATACGTGTCCCACGAGTTGACCAGCATTTATATATATATATAAATAAAACTTCAAAATGTGAGTTTTCGAGATCCTGCTCTAGATTTGAGTAGAATGAGCTGAGGAGTAGTAAGAGCGACATATCACGCATTAAGCTCCATTTGCTTATTTGCAACAAAGACAATGTTTTCTTTTTTGTGGATAGATTCTATTTTAGTTTGATTGTTTTGTTCTTTTGGCATGTCATGTTAGATATCGACACACAATCACACGAAAACGAGTAAAAGTCGAGAAAGAGAAATTAATACGCAAGGTTTTATCCTGGTTCACTCTTAAATTAGAGCTACGTCCAGCAAAAGGTTTCACTATAATTAGCACCTTACACATCTCGTTACATCGTTTAATTACAAGAAAAAGAAAGTAGCTTAAACTACCAATAGAAAATATAGGCTTAAATCATAAAAGCCATTTGGCTTTTAAGGGGTGCTACCCCCTTCAACCCGTGTCGGGGTAGCCCCCTGGACCCTCACCTGCTCACTTGGGAGCCGGATCCCAATGCTTTTCTACCGATGGGGAGTATGAACCACACCCCCAACAAGTCCCACCTCATCTATATTCGATTGACCATATACTTGGACAAAACTTTTCTCTTGTTTTTTGTTAAGCGCCCTTTTGTATGCTCTTTCTTTGCTAGATTACTATTTAAAAGTAAGCATTTGACATCAATTTCATGGCTCATAAATTTATTGCAATACTTTTTTAAAAATAATTTATCATGTATATATAAAAATATATATTTAAAATACAACATGTCGGAATTCTCTATTTACGTGTCTTATCGTGTCACATGTTGCGTGTCGATGTCAATGTAACATAGTCTACAACTCGCTCATACACCAACAGTCAACCATCTCAGCCAGCCAAATCTAGCCGAGGGTGAGGGCCGTGACCCTCGCCTATGGCAAGCAATCACTGAGACCCCGGCAACTCACACCGGCCCTTTTGGAAAGTGAATAGTGAAAAAAAAGGAATAAATAATAAATAATAATGAAAATTTTCGTAAAAATTGCAAAAATCGTTCACATTAATATCAGCCATATTGCGTGGGGCAGCTAGCCAGTGGCTATGTCATTGATTTCTAATCAATTTTGACTGAAATGACTACATTAGCAATTGTTAAAAGGTATGGGCTAAATTGATCAAATTGAAAAAATTAAAACTAAATTGACTGTTGTACAATAAATTGAAGACTTTTCCCATTGTAAGCATATGTTGCAGGTATTAGATCAAAATCTTTCAAGATATAAATGACAAAATTGCAAAAGTCACCGGAACGAATTTTCAAGCCCAGGTGTTGGATCATTGATGGTCGAACATTCGTTGCTTTAGTAATGAATGCTCAACCATTGGATAACTTTGTAAATACTTCCTACAATGAACTGGTTTTTTGGCCAATCCAATAACCATACATCATCTAGTATGAAGTTTTTGAAAAGCATCAATAAAAAAATAAAAAATTATCAACGTTAGCGTCAACCGTACCAATAGGACAGCCGGCGGCTACGTAGTACTTTTCAGAAGGAATACTTTGACAAATTCCTAAAAGGTATGGGCTCGACGAGTCCCCAGAGATTTAGGTGTGATCATTGCCATGCACAAAGAGTTTTTGACATTGGAAACACATACATGCAGTCGCCGCATAGTTTATTTAGGTACATAGCGATTATGTCAGCAGATCTATGCCTTCTTTACATTCGACTTGAGGATTAAAATCAGACGAGTGCACGATATTCTCACATCAACATGGTGCCTTAAGTGGAGGGGGGCAAAACGACCTCCATCCTATTTTTGCCTTCGGAAGACTACCGACATCTTGAAGACATGATATCTCGATAAAGAACATGCCAAAATAATAGAGCGGGCAGAAAATTGCGATTACCATCATGGAAAAGAGAGTGTAGATTAGCAAGGGGATGCCGATTGGTAACATCTGCACGGTCAAATAGTGCTTAGTCTTACGGTTACAACTAGAGTGTTGTGTTTGTTCACTTGTGATGTTGGAAACAAATGTTTCATCAAACCTTCCTGTCGTGTTAAGACTTTTAACAGTTTCCAATCACTAAATGGCGTTTCATCACCAAAATCAATGTCGCAAAATGCCTTAGGGGAAAAAGCAATGGCGACACGAGCTTTTCTCACCATACAAAACTCTCGAACAATCTCTACTGAGCTCATTCTCACTTCTTCCATGTGTGGTTTAAAGTTTTCTACTCATTGAAGGAGCATTCAGATGTTATAAGCCAAATGAGAGATGAAAGTAGCTAAGTGCAGTCGATTAGAGTATTTTCCGTCAAACGAAGGCACCTAGAGCATGCACTTCTGGCTAAAAAAGACTTCGCTAGATCCCTTTTTCCACTTAAAGATGCTGGGCCAGCAGAGCACAATGCCACTCATTCCATATGCATACCATAAAGGGTGAGTTGCTAAACAACAAGTTGACATTACAATTCTTGCTATACTTCAGGGAGACTGGAAATTACTCAACACAAACTACATGCTCTCTATTCGACATTGTCATTATCTTGACCAGATGATAAAGAAACAAGGCCGATCTAGGAAAAAATTTGAATGGAATTAATTGGGGTCGGATCCTTATTAAGATCAACAGCGAATCAAGTTCGTTTCTTCCCTACTTATCAAAGAGCACGAGAACAGTCCACCGAATATGACAGGCAAACTTGAAAACACCAGAAAGAATTCAGAGTACACAGGTCTTTAACATCAAAGACCTTGTCAGATGGTTCTTTCTCCCCAACCCATTCAAGGGGACGAATCTGAAAATTCAATTCAAAGCTGACATGTTACCAAATTCAAAAGGCTTACCAGCAAGCAAGCTATGATAGTACAAAGCAACTTCAGGCTCGCGTGATTTGTCCACGCCCAAATGAGGTACTCTAAGGTAATTAATGTAGATATCAGGAACACTAACTCTGAGACAAACTGATCGGAGTAATAGACAAGAATGGAGCACAAATATCAGAGGAAAGCAACTAATCGACCATTATTCTCGGATTCTAAACGTGAGAACGGCGACAAAAAAAGGTACTGCCTGTGCATATATAGCATTTAAGAGCAAATCATGACCACCTCCACGGATGCCTACTTGTCTCATCACATGCAAATATACAGCAACCCCCCAACTCCTGTTGAGAAGAAACAAGGCCAACATATCTACCATCGCGCTATCATTCGGTTCATTCAAATGCGAACCGCCAGAAGTGACAGTAATCCCAGAACAAAATCAATTAGCTCCGTCTCGGTTAAAGGCTGTGTTTTGCCGTTTATTGACAATGTCCACTGCCATTTTCACCCAACCAAATCAAGGGCATAGGCAAGATTCAATCACCATGATATGGAGTTTCGAACCGACAGTGCAAAAAATCAGTTGCGTTATTGCCTAAAACCACGACAACGTCCTCCAACCAAATGTACTTTATAAGCTCTCCTCAAAAACCATTCGCTTTGTCCAAAGTTAGCCCCTTGAAAATAGGAACGATTGCCTCGATTGATCAAGAATCCACGAGTAACAAAATCAGCTAGAGCAAGAGAGCAGAGTACACCAACCGGCGCCGGCCAGAGGATCCAAAGTTCAGTCGTTGAGCTGCTCGAGCTCGGCCTTGAGCTGCTCCATCTTGAGACCCATCGACCGCCGCAGCGCCGCCTTCTCGGCCTCCGGGAGCCTCCGCAGCAACCCCTCGAACCGGTCGACGGCCTCCTTCACCGCGGCCCTAGCGCACTCGGCCTCCTCGTCGAAGTACACCGTCTCCTTCGACTCCATGGCCATCTCGATCTCCTCCCTCGCCTCCGCGAACTTCAGGTTTATCGCGTCCACCTCTGCGCCGTACTCCGGCTCGGTGCCGAGTCCCCTCCGGCTCGGTCCGGGATTGGAACCGAGCGAGCGCCGGAACAAACCGAGGCGCCAGATTCGAGGCGCGAGGTTCCGGGCGCATTGAGGGCGAGGGTCGAGCGGATTCAGGGACGGCTTGAGCGAAGCGAAGGAAGATGAAGAGGAAGAGGAAGACTGGGGTGTCGGAGGCGGTCTTCGCAAGCTCCGCCGGAGGAGGGATTTGCAGAGCGACATTGGGGCCGGTGGAGGCATTTCCGCCAACTCGCCAAGCTTCTGGGAAGAGAGACGGGACCTTTCGTGATTGAATCGAACTCACACCTCCATGGGAGTTGCTCAACTCACCCGAGCAACAGCAAGACGCGTGCGGCTGATGAAAGGTGGCCGAGAGTCTCTGCGAAAACACCACTCTTCAGCCCAAAACCACATGATGGTTCTTGAGGAACAAAGCCCTGATTTTGAAGGGCCTAATTTAAAAAAAAAAAATCCATCTCAAATCTGTTGTCTTCTTTTTTGTCTCCGGATAAATTCAAACTTTAGGTTCATTCTCAAATTATTCCTAAACTTTTTTTTATCTAAAAAAGACATCAACTTTAGGTCTAGTCCCAAATTTACTCCAAACTTTTTTTTTTTTATCTAAGAGAAAAATCACCAATTTTTACTTTAGTCTCCACTTTGCCCATTAGCCCTTATCTAAAAATCGCTGTTAGTCGTCTATAATATTCATATCCTAGAAATATTTCATTTTGGAGATAATTTTACACACCCTGTTGATATGGATTTGTTATCGATGTGGAAATGACACGTTAAGTTGGGATTAGATCAATTTTAGGTTCAATCTTAAATCTGTTTTCAACTTTTTTTTTGTCTTAAAAAAAATTCAAATTTTAGGTTTGAACTTTTCTCTATCTAAAAAATACACTAACTTTAAGTCCACTCCCAAACTTACTCCAAACTTTTTTTTTTATCTAAAAGAAAAATCACCAATTTCTAATGTAGTCCTAAATCTACCCATTAGCCTTCTATCCAAAAATTGTCATTAGTCATCCTTACTATTCATATCCTAAAAAGGTTTCATATTGGAGATTATTTTACACATCATGTTGATGTGAATTTATTATCAATGTGAAAATGCCACATTAAGTTGGGACTGGTATATATGATCATAGATTGAAAGTTGGTGATTTCTTTCAAACAAAATAAAATTCATGGCAGATTTTGGACTAGACTTAAAATTTAAAATTCTTTATGAGATAAAAAAAAAAAAGTTCAGATGTTTTTTAGGGAATTAGGCCAATTTTAAAGGCCCAAGGATGATCGAAAGAGGGCGTTGCTAGAATTCGGAGATCACACCTCCGTCGGAAGACAAATCCTAATAGACAATACATTATCGGTTGATCCAGTCGAATTCCACCTGCTGAGTTCTTGGAGGTCAAAGATAAGTACCGAACTAAACCCCCCACAATGATGATGTCAACCGCCTTGACCTGAACCGAACCATCACCAAATCCTCCCATTCATCTAACGACTCCATTTCGCATCAGTATATATGTGTGTCTCTGTCACCCTGAATTCCATCCATCACACTCCCCTAGATCCTCCCATGGCTCGCCTGCTCCGCTCGATGCGCCCGGCGATGGGCGCCCCTCAGCTCGGCCTAGTCGCCATGACCCTCCTCCTCTGTGCCTTCGCACTGTTCATGTGCGCTTCTCATTCCCGGAGGCGGCGGCGCTTGCAAGAGTGCTACGGATTCTTTGAGGAGGAGCCCGTCATAGAACTCCACAACAACACGGTCATCTTGGAGTCGCGAGCGGGCTGTGAAGACAGCATGTTAATGGATGGTAGAGGAAACGAGGAAGAAGCCACCGCCTCCGTGTGGCAGAGGAACATTCTCATGGGCGGTAAGTGTCAGCTACCCGACTTTTCCGGGGTGATAATTTACGATGCTGACGGGAAAATAGTCACCCCTCCGAAGACTCCTCGCCCTCTGTTACTCACATGGAAGTGACATGTAATTTCAATCAGACATGCTTTTATCCTACATTGTACCAAGCGTCTTTTGATTCTGAATGTATGTTGAACCCTATGTTATTGGAGCACCAAATGTTGGAAATAGAGTTGAGGTGAAGATTCACATACATGGAAACAGTTTACAAGAAACAATCGTCTGACCAGGATTTCTCTCTTCTTTGATTCTTACTCCTTGCCAGGACCCGTGATTTTAAACCAAATCTCAAGAAAAATGGGGAAACAAAGAGGACAACTTAAATCAATTTACAGATCCATTTTTTGGGGGTACCAAGAAGTAGTCAAGCATCGACGACTTTCTTGCTCAACGAAGAATTCCGACCCCTAAACCCAACTACACTCAATTTGCCAGATTTGCTTTGCGTTTGTTTCCTCCCATTAGAGGAGGATTTGGCAGACTTACCAATGCCGGAAGGCCTCGTCACCTTTGAAATCTTAACTGTCCTCGACGGTTTGGCTGAGAATGATGTTTTCCCAGCTTTTGTTCCGGCGGTTTTCCTTCCAGAAATTGGCGAAGACACTGCCTTAGTGCGAGAATTAGAAGATTTTGTGGCTGATGATTTGTCCCTGTTTCTCTGATCCGATACCTTACTCAATTTGGTGTTCTTCCCCTTCTGTTCGCTTATTCGTGCCCTAGCTATGTCGCTGCGGACATTGTCCACAGTAAGAGCTTCCAAGCTCTCATTCTTCCTGATTGCTTCTTCTATTCGAGTGGCCAAAAGAAGGTCCTTTTTCGCAACCAGGCTTGTCACTTTTCCTGTAGAAAGAAAAGAAAAGGGTCGCTTAGATGCATATTTGAGCTCTAACTCCTTCAAGAGACGATGGGTAGTCGACCCATGTCATTGCTATCAGTATCTAAAAGTGGAAAATTAGCTCCTTAATATCGTCGTTATGATAATAGGATACATGCATAAGCAGACATAACTTTCCAGCAAAAAATGAAAGGCAGCTAGATACAGAATTATATATCAGCATTCCTGAGATCCAGTGCCTTCTTCTCCACCCCCCTCTTTTCGCACTTGTTAATATATTGCCATGAAAATCTACTTTAGTTTAAAGAGAAAGTTCGTTATAACAGGAAATCTGCAAGCGTCAAATGATTCTTAGCCAAAAATGACTCGACCAGCTCTCCAAGCAAACCTTCTGCCTCAGATGTAATGGAGTGTGAGGTATAAGAGCATGATGTACTTGAAGTAGACTTTACTATACTAAGGTTACTACACTCTACATAAGCAATCGCCACCCACCTTTTGCACCCATTCGAGCAGTTCTTCCAGTGCGATGAAGGTAGTCAATCTGAAAGTCAAGAGAGAGCATTAGAATCTCTGTGTGTGTGCATGTGCGCATGAGAGAGAGAGAGAGAGAGAGTGCTTACAGAGTTCAGTGGAAAATCAAACATGATGACATGATCCACATCCAAATCCAGTCCCCTAGCAGCCAAATCTGTGCAGACCAAGGTCGGGCAATCTCCATCTTCATTCTTAAATTTCTTCAAATTTTCTACTCTGATATTGGCAGAAAAGAATACTACTTATAGAGGAGTTACTACTCATTGAACACATCCACGGGCACTGAAAGAGATATCCGTGAACAATATAAATCAAATTTGTAGGTGCTCTGTGATCACAGTTCTCACACAACAACTTTAAAGTTGATGAAAAAGGAAAAAAGCAATCAATCATCATTTGAAGGCTGCAAGTAGAAAAAGGACGAGGAAGAAAATGTACTTATTGTTAACTTACCTCTGCTCAGCCGGCACTTCTCCATGGTAGTTGACAGTAGAGATTTGGTTTTCATGAAGAAAGTGATCCACGGCACGACTAGAATTCAGAGTATTACAAAACACCATCACTTTGTTTCCCTTTGCCAAGCTAGGCTCAAGAACCTGCCTCCATGTAAGAACGAAATCAAAGAGAGACATCCATGCGTCCTCATTCCCAAATTGAGGCACTAGTTGAATTTACTCTTCCACGTTTGGTGTAATGAGTTGGACGTTTCTAATATAATGGTTTTTGAAGTGCTTGCAGCCAGAAGCTAATTAATAATAATAACCAGACAGATAATCACAAGGGAAGCTCATTTATAACTGATATGCGAGTAGAGATATGCATATCTCAAAAACCACATATCAGTGGATTCTTTTCTTGCAGTAACAAAACTCCGAGGTAAGTTGCACTTTGCATGATAAAATATTCCCAGTCTGATTACAAGCGTGTCTTTCAAAAACTTTCGTCCTAGTAAAAGATGAATTCTGTCTGATGCAACGGCTCGCTTCCACGACTCACAGAAAAAAATTTACATCTATGAGGATCAAACGCTTGCACATATTGCCTCTTCTCGCATAAGCAGACCCCATTCCCTTTTCGTCTCAAAGAGTCAACGAGATTGATAAGAAAGGAGTCACTAGTAACCCTAATCACGACAATGCACATAAAAGGCTTATTGAACCAAATTTGAGGATTGATAGAATAATTAAATATTAAACCACGCCTTCATCTACAAACTTGAGCTTTTAGAACAGTTGGCAATGGTCCCACAAAATCTCACATGGTATCAGAATAAAAGGTCCTGAGTTCAAATCTTTCCGGGCCCCATTTGCCTCTCTAATTAAATATGTCATCGCTTAGTACTAGTCAAAAAGACTAGACTAAGCGTGAGAGGGAGTGATAGAATAATTAAATATTAAACTGCGCCTTCATTTAACAGCTTAAGCTTTTTAAAAAAAGTTGGCAGTAGTCCCACAAAATCTCACAAGAATGATAAAGTGAATGCCAATATAAGTTCAGATAGTCCATCAGATATACATGAGTTTAAGAAGGAAATCATATATACCAGTGATATAGAAACATGTGAAATCAGCTAATTAGCTGTGGCATATCTAAAATTAGACCTCACAATCTTCAGAGGTAAAACTGAGAAGTGCAATAGATATGGACCTGTAGCAAGGATTCGAGCTTGTTTTCAGAACCCGAAATTTTAATGAAGTCATGGCGAGCAGATGCAATTTTCTTATGCAGTGTAGATGTACGTAAATGTGCTATTCCTTGAAACTCTTCATCAACCAGCTTCTGCACAGCCTGCAAAACTTACAGCAGTCAGCTCTGACACTTGTTTGGACAGAATCAATCCACCGAAAGAAAGTGAACACTTGTACCAATAACAGATTTGGACACCAATGTCCATAACCATAATGAAAAAAGCCTCCAAATTGAGAATATATGGATACTGCCAAAGTAATTCTTTTTAGGAACATCTTCAAAGACTAAACTAACTCATTGAGCATAAATATGAATTTTCACATATTGAACCACAACACGATATTTTTTGGAACATCTTTGCAGATCAGACCAATCTCATTGAGCATAAACGGTTACATTTCCTAAATAAACTGATATACGAATTGAAGTAGTAATCGAATCAAGAGTCTCAAGAATGTTTTTAAAGTTCAGTAGCAACAATGCTATCAAAAGAATGAGGGATAGAAGAAGAAGATAGCGACTGAAGGTCATAATGATTTCGTTGCAAACTGCATCATAAGAGTACATTCCATTCCGTGCACTAAGTATACAACAGAGCGAGATCTGTTAAAGTTTTCGATGATTCGACAGAATTGGTAGGATTATGCATTTCAATAACACTCTAGATATATGACGACTACGCAAAAAAGAAACCCTAGAGTTCTGGGTCTTTTAAACAATGAAAAACAGTGGTGCAATTGGTTCTGTGCTCCCGCCCCCAAAAAAACAAAGAAAAAAAAAACAATAAAAAACCTTCAGAAGCGAAAACAGGTGAGGTGATCATAAAAACGGATGTGTACCTTAGTCATTGTGGCAGTTACCAAAACAGTCTGAAATCCCAGGCCATCAGATTTTAGTGCTCGATTTTTCAGTGGACCAAGGAACTTACGAATGTCAGGACCAAAGCCACGATCAAACATAGTATCTGCTTCATCCAAAACCTAAAAAAAGCTCAATTAATCATGAAACCAACTTTACATTTTCTTTTTGAATTCTCAGATGATTATGGATCCACTTCAACAGAAATATCAATTATAATAAAGAGAGAAACAAATGGCATAATCCAATACAAAGCAAAACTAACCAAGTACTTAATGTCACCATACACCAAGTTCCCTTCTTCGATGTGCTGGAGCAGCCTGCCAGGAGTTCCCACTACCATGTCGATCGGGTTATTCAATGAATCTTCTTGGGGCCTTATCCGGCCACCACCACTCACCATAGTGGACCTGAATCGCGCATGATGGCTTATAGACTTGGCCACTCGGAAGACCTGTCCAACAATTAAATTTCAAACCGATTAACAAAAGTGAATACATGAAGTTACTAGAAAGTTACAGTGGCGAGCGAAGAACTACCTGCTCAGAAAGCTCGCGAGTGGGGCAAAGAACCACCGCTCGAGGTCGCCGAGGCTTCATCAACTTCCCATACAGTTCCTCATCCCTTCTCAGCAACTACAACATAAAACCTATGAAATTGATATTTTCTCGCTCCATACACACGGATCAACATATATGCAGTATTTACAACTTGCGTGCGCGTTTTAAGCACAAAGAAAAACCACAAAGAAGCGGAATCCAATGATAGGGCACGCCTCAAATCCGGAAAGCATGTAAAGGCACAGCCCATTAAATGAAAAAATTGGATCCTTGATGTAACTTAATGCCAAGAAATACTCCTCCAAGTCTAAACAAACGACCCAACTCACATTTTCAAAGGGTTTATTCAAATCTAACCACACTGGCAAACAAAAAGCACCAAATTTGACTTAACCGTGAAGGGTATCCATCTTAGCGAAAAAATACCTGAACAAGAGGCAACAAGTAAGCAAGAGTCTTGCCAGAGCCGGTGTGAGAGCCCAAAACCACATTCTTCCCCTCCAAAACGGCAGGAATCCCCAAGCACTGAATCTCAGTGGGGGCTTCAATCGCCATCTCTCTCACAACCCCCATCACCTCCTCGCTCAGCCCCAGCTCCTCGAAACTCCCCACCATCGCCGCCTTCTTCTTCTTCTCTCCCTTCGCTTCAAAAGCTTCATCCTTTGGGCTCCTCATCATTTCACCCCTGCTTTTGCTTTCTGGGGTTCTACTCTGCTGTGGCTTTGGAGCGTCCTTCAAGTACCTCAGCCTTAGCCTCTCGAGAAGCATCGTGTGCTTCATGGGCTGAATCGCCGCGTCCGAATCCGCGGTCGCCGGCGCGGCGGCGGCGGCGGAGTAGCACATGGGCCTGAGCTTGAGCTTGAGCCTCGCCAGCGACGTCGTCGTCACAGGTGTTGATAACCTGATGAGGCGCCTGGCGGAGGAGAGGCGAGAGAGAGGGAGGAGGTTGGAGGAGAGAGAGAGGGATAAGATTGCCCGACCCGTGCTCCCCATAATTCGCTGTCGTGTCCGGCGGCGCAATGGAGTTCTCGCGCGCACCCACAATCTTCTTCTCCACGACGCTCGACGGTGGACGACGACGGTCAAATCTCTCGGGTGGATAATGTCCGTGCTCGCGTCTCGTCTCCGGTTCCTCATTGGGTTTAACTTAAACCCTCTAGCTCCACTTCTTTTTTTTGGTACAAAGATTTTTGTGCGAACGTGCAATTGGGTCCTTGACTTTTCTTTCTTTCTCAATCGACTCCCTATAATGTACAAGTACAGTAGAAGAGGGAACCCGTACGCATATGATATTAAAAAGTAAATACCTTTCAAATACGTAAAATAGGCAGATTATTAAGCATTTAAGAAAATTGGATCATTGCAAAAAAATGTAATTCGAATGAATGTTGGATGAAAAATCATTAGAATTTAAATGCGATATTACAGATCAATCAAGAAATCAATCAATCATAAGATGATTTTCATGAAAATTTTAGTTTATTTCGTTCAACATATGAGAATGCATTGCTTTCTCTGTTGGTATACAAAGTCCCTTATGAATTCCATCACCTATAAGAAAAATGTTGGCAAATCTTCCGGTTGAAAAGCAGGTTTTCCAACTAGATACTCCAAAGGATCCATCCCGGCCAAAGATACCGATCATCCTCTTAATTTTGCATTCCTTAAAATAGGATGCAATGTTTTTCTCTCATTTCAACTTGATTAGTCAAATTCACAAATAAGTTTTCATCCATCAAAATTGACCAAGCTTCAGTTTCGGTATTTCATGTTCATATTCTATTCTATCAATTCCACGCAAAAAATCGACACTTGTTTTTCTAATTATCATGATGAAGTTAGGAAATCGGTTCGATAGAAAAACCCATAAATCTTCTGGATTAACTATGCTTGTTTTGATATCAGACGCACATTTATAACAAGCTTCAACATCTAACAATCATGATTGTCAAACAGTCTGTCACCACGACATAAAACCACAATGCAAAGAAAGAATAGCTACAATAGGTAAGACACGCTTGGTTAGATGAAACGCCTCAAATTTCGTCAAAGCACTAGTCTCTGAGAGCACAAACCAGTCGCAACCAAGGCTTACGAAGAACAAGCGCATCATGAAGGAGTGTCTTGAACCCTGTGACGGTACATTGGCTACGGCTATGTACAAACTACAAAGCTAGACCGAATGCAATGATCAAGAAGCCAGATGAAGGGACTCTACAGCGTCCGCCACTTTCTTCCTCAAGGCATCTCGAGATTCAATCAGATAGAGTACTTCTTTCGAGTCGATTTCCAGCAGCATTGCAGCCACTTTACCTGCTCGATCATGCTCCAGTCGCTCCACAGCATGTTTTTCTAGTATCTGGTATTTGTAATGCACGACAGCACTAAAAAATCAGTCGGAAAAAAAATTGTGGCTGATTGGTACTTGTTCGAAACAAATATCAGTTTCTGCCAACCCTGTTTCCTAGTCAAATTACATACATAGATTTCTTGATTCTGAAAATTGCCTCCGGTCAAGGGGTATCCTATTTTTGGAACTTTAGTGCAGATTTGATCGGTAAATTAGCTATCTTGTCATTGTCAACCAGTTAGTCGGGATCCTGTATGCATGCGGAACGCATTAAGAGGGTGATGCCTAGAGGGTGTTTGGTTAATTTAACCGAAGTATACTCAAGCTTACGCTCTAGCAGTTTAGCTGGAAGCCTTGCTAACCATATCGGGCAGTCAGATTGTGGGTTTTTAACTTGTTATGATATCAGAATGGGGTCAACATACCTTCGAGATAGGTGAAATGACTAGAACCGCTTGAAAATGCTGACAATCAGATTCAACAGCAAAGTTCTTCAAGTGGCTCGAAATCTTCTGTATTTTGGGAAACAAGCCAGCATCTAACATGATATCTGCCTCATCCAAAACCTAAGGAAAATTCATCCCATCATTCGGCATAATGGCGAACTAACATGCAATTGAGACTTCACAGTAACAACAGGAGAGCGAAACCATCCATTCTGATTACAAAGAAATGCGCATACCAAGTACTTGACTGCAGTGGTCACAACATCGCCTTCTTCAATTTGCTGAAGGATTTCTTCAGGGGTTCCAACCAACAACCCAATTGGGGCATTCTGCGAACCTCCATCACCACCGCATTTTTCACTTGATTTTACTTGTGCACAACTGGTGATGAAACTTGCCATACGAAATACCTATATGCCCTATGAGATTAGTTCTAGGACTAGAGCATAATAGGAGGTGAAAACGAAAATGCAATCAGTGTTAAAAGATAGAGCAGAAAGGGAGGACCTTGTCACATGATTCGTCTGAAGAACACAACAGGATAGCCCTCGGGGAGTCACACTCGATTCCGAACAATGCCGAATCCTGTCTCAGCATCTACTGAATCAAGCAAAAAAAAGATAGCCAGGTCTTACATTCTACAATGAAGAGAGCATGATCGCTTCGATCAAAGTTTGTATGCCTTCATAAATGGTGTGTCCCAATTCTGAAAGACTGCAAACCCAAGAGACATCGAAAGGCCTGTAAAAGAGAGTTCTTTTCCGTAACTTAAACTTCATTTCAATGGCCAACAATTTAACTCCATTGATATGGTAATGGGCAATAGAAGCTCCCAAAGAAGTCAGTTCCATAAACTAACTCAGCAAGGGGTGGCAGTTCATGACGAGACATGAGAACATAACATGGCATGAGAAAAACCCAAGTACGATACAACACGATCAGCTTGAAACTACTGCCCAAGCTCACTCTCTGACCCTGTCTTTCAATTGAAATCAACTTCTCATCAAAGCGGATAGAAAGTTATTTCAGCAAGGGCAGCGCGATGACGCGAATTACCAACACGAGCACGACCATGATGACACGTCTGGAATGGTGAACGAAGAAGAGTACCTGAACGAGAGGCAACAAGTAAGCCAGCGTCCTGCCCGACCCGCAAGGAGAGCTCAGAACCACACTCTGCCCCTTCAAAATCGCCGGAATCCCAACGCACTGAATTTCGCTCGGCACGAAGACGCCCATTCCTTCGGCCGCCTCCACCACCTCTCCGCTCAGCCCCAGCGGCCCGAAGCCCGAGAGGACCTCCTCGTCGCCACTTCTCTCTCCGGAAGGCGGCGGCTGCGTGGGCAGCGGCTCGCTCCGCGGGGGTTTGGGAGAGACCCTGAGTTGTCTGAGCCTGAAGCTTTCGAGAATCATGGAGTCTCTCCTGGAGTTGGAGTTGGACGGTTTCGGCGGAGTCTGCTCATCGTCGGTGGCGGTGGTGGTGGAGAGAGCCTTAATGGGTTGCGAGGTCTCGGCGGTGGGAGGCGATGTGGATGAGCGAAGTGAAGAAGGAAGGAGGTTTGAGCAGAGAGGTCGAGCGGTTCTGCTGACGCTTCTGATGGCCATGGCCGTGGGGCTAGTTTTGCACCTGCTTGTTTCTTTCTTTTGGGAACACGCCGCTCCGAGAGAGGCGCAAAACAAGGACGCAACAAGGTCGGCGTTTCCTCTTTTTTTTTCCTCTTCTTAAAAGACAGTCCCAAAATGTGGTGGGAATACCACGAAAAACCCCTTCATACAGCTGTAATAAATTTTCCTCAAAATTAATTTTTTGATTGTTACCAAAAATCTCAAATCAGTATAAATTTACTGAAATTAATTTTTTGACCATAAAAATTCTCAAATTGATATATTTGAGATAAATTTATCTTCAATTAGTTTTCGTTAAATTAGGTTAATACAACAAAAAACTCCAAAATATTACATCCGTGACCAAAAAAATAAAATCGTCACATGTTATTCAACTCAGCAATTTAATAGTAAAATTTAACAAAAACGATAAATTTGTTGCAAATATGCCAGTTTAAGATTTTTCGTTGTCAAAAAATTAATTTGAATAAATTTATCACGAATATACTAGTTTGGAGTTTTCAATGATATTAAACCAATTGTGTTTGCACGCTTTGTCCGAGATGAATTTTTTTGATTGATTTAGACAAGGCGTGATGAATCGCTCGTGCCCGACCCAATTGTTCTGAATTCCACTCAGCAATTGTTTTGCATTTGACTCCCTCTTTTGTACGTCTTTCTGAAGATCATTAACATCATGGTGTGAATTTCATACCATCTCATTTTTTCAAATTAAGGGAGTTTCAAGTGAAGCCATATGGTTCGATATTTGACATATTCATCAAGGTGCGTGTACCGGTTCTAGGAGAAAAGCCCGGGTAACTGCGAAATATTTACCAAAGTTCCAGTTCTGAATAGTTTATTCCAACTTGAGCAAATTGTTCCCCACATATCTTGTTTTTAGTCTCACTCGCTCATGCTTTATTCATGATTGCTTCCTTCAGAATGCACCCGAAAGAGATACGAACATCATCGAGAAATCCTGTTGAGTTCTGCAGTGAATAATAAAAGTGTGTCTGCGACCGGCTTACGATTCATGTCTTACCAGACCATAGTGATGAATTTTGACAATTAAGGTCGAATTATGAGCCAACGATGATGTCAGAAACGACTCGCGTGAGAGCAACATGATGATTTCTCCCGATAGAGAGAGATTCGAGTTAGAGGACAGAACAGAGAAGTCGCGAAAACATCATGGACAAATCGACCCAAATTATATATCTGGAGGGACAAAGTGGAACTTAACATAAATCTTTAGTAGGGAAACTCTTTTATCACTTCTTTGCAGGACAATTCCTTGCCATGTCTGCATTCTCAACATGTGAATAGTGTCATTTCTGTCTTAACAATAAAAATGGTTCTATCCATCACCGTAAGGATCGACCATCACGAACCATATTGAATGAATATGTCGCTCATCGAAAATGTATGCCTTGGTACCTGAATCCAGTTAATCTATTTGAGGATGACATCAGTCAGATCATGCGTAGTACTCTCGCTTCAAGACGCCGATGTAAGGCAGGTTCCTGTATAGCTCGGCATAATCCATTCCATATCCCACCACAAAATAATCCGGACACTGCCCAAATAAAAAAAACAGAGGATCGCATCAACATTCTAAGTTGTGTTTGATTTGTAAGTTGCAAACACATAAGAGCCTATCGAGAAAAACTAATGAAAAGAACGTAAAACAATTGGATGTTACCAAGATTATTGCCACTAAAATAATCTAGTATCACAATTTGGTGCTCGCTTGGTTCAGAAATGCACTTGCCCAAAAGAAAAAACACTCGAAAAACTTATTCGGGGGACAATGAATGATCAGGTTGCAGCTTGCAAGGAAGAATCCCTTCCAAGTAAGTATACAGCCTAATGCAAATCAACATCCATAGGACGGTGTATAACCTTAATATAGTGAAGGAGAATGCAAGCCTTTTTTGCTAAACCAACTTACAGACAAAAACCAAGCATGAAGCAGCATCCTATTTCGGACCACAACCTCAAGATAAACTAGTAGTCTAGACCAGATGGTTGAAAAAAGGAAAAAGAAGAAGGTTGATCAACAAATCCCACGAAGATGGCAACCACCAGGCATGGAAAGCTAGTCAAATATATAACTGACATACCGAGCAACGCTTACTAAAGGGTAAAGAACAATCTGCAACTCTAGGATACAACTTCCTCATCCACAAGCTTATATAAGCTACAAAGCATGTATATATATCATCTGTAGTAACTAAATGACATTACCAAAGTAAGTTGCTCACACTTCTCTTGTAGGGGATTTTAACCTTCCCAGCCAGAATATCTTGGTACACCTCAGAGAGGTGGACTGATCTAGCTAATTTGTCTCATCTTACCTCTTCCAAATTCTTGTCATTGTAATAGTTAGACAACGCAAAGATACAACAAGATGGTTATGCAGAGAAAACTTTCTTGAACATCAACAAAAGAATCGCAAAGCACCAGAGAGAGAGAGAGAGAGAGAGAGAGAGAACCTCAAATCCACGATAGAATTTTCCATCACCCACCAACTGAAAATGAACCTTTCTCCTCACTGGTTTATCAAGAAAAGCACAAACTGAAATAGATGATGCTCCTTTCGACTTTAAGTGGCCAATAAGGCAGGACAAGGTGTTCCCCGTATCAACAATGTCCTCAACCTGATAAAATTGATTTTCGGAGACATTAGCGAGCTTCATATCTGTAGTCCAGATCAGAAATCACCAGTAAAGTCTGCCAACATGACTATATCTATATGTGAGAACCAACTGTTGATATAAGAAGAAAGATGCACGAACATTTCGTTTTATCAGGAGGCAACACTCGTGCAAGAAGTTCCATAAATGTAGAATCGTCATTGACATAGATGTATATGAATGAGCTCATGTTAACCTCATGCCACATAATAGCATTGTCACGACATGTAAAGGGACACCATTTTTAATGTGGTGACGTTCTAGCAAAGCGACTGTTTATTCAAAAAACACTCGCCTTTGAAGCCTAAAATGATATCTCCACCAATATGACCAACCTAAAGAAATGACCTAAGCACCTGTCAGAGCTTTTTGACAATATCAACATTAGACTATCAAAAAAAGGGTGGCCACAACTCCATAAGATCTATCTTTGCTCGTGTAGATTATGCAATTGTTCTGGTACTTTGCCAAGTCAAGCAAAAGTAGCTTCTGAAACTGGAGGAGTATTAGTCTATGCCAATAATAAGACCATTCAGACTAGAGCGCTCGGTGAGAATTGAATCTTATTATCCCTTTCAAGCTGAACACGCACTTAATCCAAACTTGTAGGCTAAAACAAACTTACAAAGTCTCAACTCCTAATCAATCTCCTAGACTTGGAAATTCTTGATGAGCTAACAGTAAAACGTCCCAGACAAATACTAGCGGTGCGCATACATAATGACTCCACATCAAAGAAAGAGAAAATAAGTATACTGGAGCATCTCATACACGAGCATTCACCATAGATTCAGAGAAAAACACGAGAAGCAGTTCGCGGGTTCCCTCTTCTACACATAAAAGATCAAAACTTGAGAACATATCCATTACCAAGATGACATGCCTGCCTCGGACGTCCACCTTCAAGTCAAGGGACACGGCGGGGGCCCCACTGGACTCCGTGCTGGAGCCGTAGGAATCAGAGCGGACGAAATCGATGACCGCGGGCAGCTCCACCTTCCTCACCAGGTCGGCCACGAAGAGGAAAGCGCCGGTGGCGACGGCGACGAAGACCGGGGGAGGGGTCACGGCTTTGAAGTTGAAAGTGATCTCGGAGGCGAGCTCGGACACCCGGAGCGAAATCTGGTCCTGGGTCCACAGGACCCGCTCTATGTGAGAGTCCATGTTTGAGTCGATCGCTGGTGGATGACGATGAAAGAGGAACCAGCGAGAGAAAAGAGTGGCGTTCGACTTCGACTATGGAGTTTGAGCAATTTTGCTTTCCCGGAGGATCCGCGAATCGCTTCAAGGCAAGCAAATTTCAATACAATCTTTAATTTCTCATTCAAAACGGGTAAAAATCACCAAAAACTCTTAATTGTGCTCATTATAATACATTTACCATAATTTTTTTTCCGTGACACTAGAGATGCTAAACTCGTAAACGTGTGACGCATTTATCATTCATAAAAAATCTATCAATGGAAACCGTTAAAAATCTACGTCGAAAAGCAAATATTATTAACATAACACCCACGTAATTTTTTTTTTGTCAGAAGCACCCACGTAATTTAAGTGGGATAAAAACGACTTTATTTTGATTGAAACATTATTTAATGGAACCATGACGAAGGGTAAAATGTCGCATATGTACAAATTTGGGATATGTCACAATGGACATGATTTGTAGTTTTTTATGTCACAAAAAATAATTCGTGACAAATATGTCATAATAGATATAATTTTGAATTTTTTGTGACTTTTTCCTTTCGAGATATTTATAAAATCATATAAAATATTTGACGACATGTTCCAATCCAACAAAAGATTCTCGGTTTGATTCTTAGCCGAAGAATAAAGCTACTCAATTGCCAAAATTGATATATTAAGATTCTCGGTATTGAACATTTATTAACTACATGCAAATAAGTCCACTCGTGGTTTGAAAGTCCGATTGTAAGTTAGTCTAACTACTTGGGAGTTGAGCCCTCATAATTACAATTACACAGATTTAATTTGACTTTTCTCAAATTCAAGCGCCCAGTTGAGTGGAGGCTGAATTTGAAAATTCTTTATTCTTGTGAATAGTGAACTCATCAAACGGTAGTTTTACATATTTTTAATTTTGGTATTTCTTTAAAATTTTATTGTACTGAGGGTGCATATGATAACGTTTTTATTTCCGGGAACAAATTTTGAGTAGAAATGATTTTTTTTTTATTTTGTTCCAAGTAAAAGTTTATGAGCAGAAAAATGTGTTTGGTGACTGTACAAAAATTCTATTATCGAAATAAAAAAAGAACAAAAATGAGTTTAATACAACCTTAAGAATTTCTATTCTCAAATTTTTTTCATTTAATTATAAAAAGTCTGTGGAGGGGGGCGGTGGATCGAGAGTAGCATTGGCGACGATGGTAGCTACAATGGTGGCTGGCATTGTTGGGTGGTCGAGGCGGCGGCGGCAGTGGACGGCGATAGCTAGTGCGCGATGGTGGCGACGGTGGCGAGCGATGGTCAATAGTGGAAAGAGTAGCAAAAAAGAGTGAGAGTGAGAGTGAGAGAAAGAAATTAATTTTTTTTAAGTAAACTTATTTTTTTTTGTTCTCGAGAACAAGAAGCGACTTTTTATTATTATTCTTGTTTTTGTTCCAAATCCGTTCCTAAGAACATAAATAGTTCTCGGGAACAAAAAGTTACCAAATATGTTTCTATTTTAAATCTATTCTAGGGAACAAAAAATCAAGAATCAGATAATATAGAGTGTTACCAAACAGACCCTTAGACACTTGAGTTCCAACTTGATAGGAGTTCAAACTAAAATTTACTTGTCGGTCAAGTCAAGCCCTTACCAAGTATTCGTACTTGCATAATCAAGTTGAGTTGAGCATTATGTTACATTATATTTGATCAATTTACTTAATTCACTTAGAGATTTTCATTCTTAGGCATTCGCTAATCGATCGGTCCATAATTATGTGATATGCACGATTGATTCTGATTGGATCTAAGTATTGCTATACTCACTCGATTCGATTCAATTATGCACTTTACATGACTGGGCAATCAATAATTACTTCACTTACATTCACCTCACATTCATCAGGAGACTGGATTTTTTCAAGTTCTACTTGAAGACAGGAGAAGACTAATGGTCAACATTGATAAATCAAAATTTAAGAAAAATTTAAGCTTTCATTATGTACCAATGTTGACACGTGAATTTATGTGTATTTTACACAGCGTTTTAAAATTTGAACAATATTGTAAAGATTGATGGAAAAGCAAAAAAGTTGAATAATGGGAATGATACAAATAGTCCATAAATATATGTTTAATGTGCCTTGTAGTCCATAAAATTTAATTTACTCAATATGGTTCCTAAATTTTGATCTAATGCTCAACGTGGTCCCTGAACTTTGGTCCAATATTCAATGTAAATTTTTTTTAAGGTTAAAGGATCACATTAAACACCGGTCTCAAGACTTTTAAACATTTTCACATAACCTATGGACTATATCGAACATTTTCCAATAGTTTAGAGACCGCATCGAACAGATAAAAATTTTAGAGATGACATTGTACATTGAATCAAAATTTAGGGATGGCATTGTATAAATTAATAGTTCAAGGACGACATATTGCACATGGGACCCTTGTTCTACTATCCCTCGAATAATATTACAAATCATTGCCAAAAGATATGATTTATGACAAAATTGGTTAAGCCCAAGCCCAAGCCCAGAAGCAGTCCAAAAATGCTGGGCGCCAAATCCAATTCCCCAATTTGAATAGAGAGATCCCCAAATCCCCCCGGCCAGATCAATTCGCTGCTCTGGAAGACTGCGATCTGAGCTATGGCGACGACGACGATCTTCATCGCTCTCCAATGTTGCCAATGCTCCACAATGCAGGTCTTTGTCTCTGTCTCCGTGTCTCTCTGTCTCTCTGTCTCTCTTTGGGAGCTCTAATGCGTCGTCCCAAGGTCGTTGGATCGGCAGGTGAAGCAGCAGAAGAAGAGCAGCAACAAGTGGACGTGCGTCGTCTGCAACCAGAAGCAGTCCGTAAGGAAGGTCTTCTCTCGGGGACTCATGGCCAGGGACGTCCGCAAGTTCGTCCAGTCCTTCAACATGTCGCGCCTGTCCTCCGATCTCGAAACCCTAGATCCACCGCTCGAAGGAGGAGGGGGAGGAGCAGTTCGTGATCGCGCAGGCAGTGGTGACGGGAGGAAGCTGAAGAGAAGCGATTGGAGCGAGTATCTCGACATCGAACGAGAAATGCACGCTGAAGAAGGTTGTAATTCATTCAGCGGAGACCATTTTTAGTCCATTCGCATACGTTAGATCAGATAATCTCGATTCTCATGTAGAAATAAAAGTGACCTGATTGCCTGAACCGTTGAAGTGCCATGTTTGGACATGTCATAGTATGGTTACTCTGGGAAAGCACTGACTGAGATTGGTAGTACTGTTGTTCGTCTCTCACGTGATGAAGTTTCTGAGCAGAGGATGATGGGGGGATGAAGATTGTGATGGAACTTCCGAAAGAAATTCTCAAGAAGCCCAAACTGAAGGACTATTCTTGTCAATCGGATGGTCCAAAGCGCGACAAACTCTTTAAACCATCGTTCACAACAAGAAATATCCGGAAACAGACTACTTTTCCAGGTAAGATCTGGCTTTGCATTCATCTTGGTAGTAGATAGAAGAGTCTTCACTAGAAGTTAATTGTGGAACTTCAATTAGGAAGACACTATTCTCCATAAGAATCTGTGAAGATAATTGAGAAATGCTAATTGTTCTAGCTGTTGTTTCGATCTAAAGTCGAATTCTATGAGCAAATCCGAGTGAAGCCCTCATTTGATCACCAAGGACATGCTAATTGATTACCCTGTATTGTCAAATGTGCAAAATTTAATCGGCATCGGCAACATTTCTTGTGAGCAAATCTCATTGGTAACATTTCTTGTTAGCAAATCCTAGTTTGCTTGAACGAATCTGCAGTTATTGCTGAAGATGGATACCTTTTCTGACTCAATTAGTTGAGGAGTCTTGAGTGCCATTTGCCTGCTTAAATTGTTAGCAGACCGTGAGCTTAGGGATTGCGCAGCTATTTGCTAACATCCATGCCTTTAAAATTATTAAAAACAACCAATTTGACTGCCATATGACCTTCTCAGCTTGTTACATGAACAATGGCAGACAAAGCCAAAGTAGGTATGGTGAGTAGTCATGGCAAATTCCTAACCTAAGCATTAACTGATTTCTTTTTGCAGATGAAGAGCCAAAGAAGAGCCAAAATGAGTTAGCTTTCAGGACTTCCAGCTGGACGAATTCCAAAAGAGAAAATGACATCGACCCAGTGATAAGTCAATCAACTACAGCTGCAAGGAGGACCACCAAATGGAGCAATTACATGTCACAAGATGAAGATACCTTGCAGGTAGGCATGTACAAAGATGATGTGGATCGATTTAGTAATGGTGTCTTGGAATCTAAAACAAATGATCAGAAGGTAGAGGAAGATATTCACCCAGATTTTATGTGATACTTCATTCTGCAAGTCTGATGATTTCCCTTGGGCATCCTAATCAATCTCTCTCGTTAATCAACCAACCATACATCACTGTTAGTTATCGGTGTCTCTTTTTTCATACACGTTCGAGATCATGTTCAACCATACACCACCGTTAATAATTAGAGCATCTCTTTTATACATGTCCAAATATCATGTATATCCAGCAGGAGTGTGCTAGTCTTCTGCGTGTGTGTAGAATTTCCATGCCTGCCTCTGAAGAACCTTAGTTACACGGCGCCTTTGGTCAACAGTAGTGAAGCTATAGTTATGCTGCTTCAGATATTTGATGAATCAGGTTTCACTGATTTCAGAGCGACCCTCAAGTTGAGGCTTCGTTTATCAGAACCGCCTTGGAATTTCTAAGGTATTTCGGTCTCACAAGGTCGGCCTAAAGTGTCCCCCGATCAGAGGCCAGTGTCCATGCCAACTTTGAAAGTGAAGCTGGCACCGAAACCGGCCTAAAGGTTCTTAAACCAAGACCACCTCCATCTTTAGGTTGGCAAAGTCACTGCCAAGCTTTTAAGTCGCAAGAAGTGACTCTCGTCCTTTCTGACACCCCACCGGAAAACTCTACCAGAAAATTCCATCCGGTGAGGCAACCTCCCTCTTGATAATTCTTCGTAGGAGGAGATCGGCTGGTGAAAAGAATTAACAGTTGGTCAACCTCAGCTGAATGTGGACTCCAACCACCACCGTTTTTTTTTTTGGGCCAGGGCGTCTACTTTGTTCGATATGGACCCCATGAGTAGGAACCCGAGACTGCATCAATCCAAACTTTCTTTTTTCAGAAACCAAAAGCAAAAGGATGGAGAGAGTGTGTGGGTGGGCCTGACATCATTGCTTTACAAAAACATGGGGGAGGTTTTTAGAGCATGCGCAGTTGCTCATCATCATGTTTCTGAATTCTTGCATTCTCTCTCGGTTAGCTCTCTCGCCCGAGTGGCCTCTGCGCAAGTGCATGCTTCCCTGCCTTCGCTCTCGCACATCAGGCTTGCTCACTTTCATGCTGTCATGTCACCATCATATCAAGTTTTTCCCACTCATCTCTCGCTTCTTCGCTATCCCACATGGGAACTATTTCAGGGGCATATAGACTATCACTAGTTCTAAATGGAAATTATTTTCCCATTTTGTCCTGAATGGATTCAAATTTCTTGTTAGTAGTATTTTAATAATTCAAGTTTCTTAGCATTTTATTATTTTAATACTGGCCTGATCAAGAATTGCCTATTGAATCCATTGATTCGAATTCACGGGATATAAATAGGTAAATGTTACAAATGATTAATGGAACTACTATATTTGAGGTGGCTAGCACTATCACTTAGAGGGGGGTGAATAGGTGATTGTAACTAAACTTGACAATTAATGCGGAATTAAAACAGTCAAGATAAAATTTATGAAGGACGAATCAAAGTTTGAGCTTTAATTCTAATGAGATAATCAGATCAAGTGTGCAACAATATCGATATAAGAAGGTAAGGGATAGATAAAATTGCACACGAGAATTATAGTGATTGGGCTTAGATGAAGTCTATGTTCATTTTTTACGCTAACAACCTAGTGGCTAGATTCCACTAGATAATCTTTAGAGATTACAAGGTGTGATAGTATTCGAGTTGATAGAACACACTATCTCACACTTAATCACTCTAACAAAGTCTCTCAAAGATTACAATTTATAGCTCAAGAAAACAAGTGTGTATGATTTGAAGCTTTCGTCAAACTTTGGAATTTTAGATTCACTACTCTACCATCTTTATGACTTCAATATCTTTTTATACTTTTCCACTTCCAAATTAGCCGTTAGACAGTCTTTAGAGGATCATTCTCCAATTATCCTATTGGATCCGAATGTACTGAAGAGATTGTGTAGCCATTGAGAGAGAGAGAGAGAGAATCTCCCGTTGATTTAGTCGTCTATTCAATCAGAATCTGGGTTTCCATAAGTAGAGTTCTTCATTTGGAAAGATTGTCTTGTCTCTTGAAAGATTGTCAATTAATCTAAAATGTTTTGTGTTAATAAAGATGTTGCATAACCAATCTGTCGAATTAATCTTCAATTAATCTTTTCCATATGTGAAATCTAAGTCAGATCACTAGCCGTTACGAGTATATGATCATTATGAGTTAAGTCTGAAGATACTTCCTCATCAGATGTTTCTGCATGAGTTTCGAAAAACGTCTGAAATAACAATAGCTTTGTGTAGAGATAAAGTCTGAAGATGTCAAACGACTTGACAATAAACCACATGCAAGCTTGATATCCTCATGTTACTCTAGTGATGTATATAAAGTCCATGAAGAGATTATCCAATGCTTCAAATGTAATATCCACATGACAATATTTAATGTCTGATTTTATTTCCCTAGACTTATCACATGAAAATACTTTCATCATATTTAATAAACATTTCGAAAAGTTTTGCAATCTTTAAAACATACTGGGAAGTTTTCTCAACACTATTGTGTTTACTGAATCACATGAAGTTTTACTTTCACCCAGTCCATATGTGGAATGTATGAAATTTATATGAAGGGAGGAGTGAAGATAATCTTATACTCACTTTTTTTTAATATTCCATCCAAAACTCCATAAGTCTAAGTGGCATTTATAAACTTTTTTGTTTATGTAATTGTTACCAAATTCAGCCAAAGAAAACTTTCGATTTGTCTTTGTCTATCAGGGCTGTCGAATTAATGGAGGGGCCTCCTATTTATAGAGAGGAGGAGAAGAGCTGTGATCATTGTCTTTGAACTTGGCCGATTCAAGATTTTGCATGGATTTAAACAAAAATCCAATCTGTTTCAACTTTGACTTGAATAGTTGTCAATATGACTTGTGTAATTGACTAACTATGAAATCTTAAATTAAATTAACGAACTTATCTTTTATCTAATTTTTTTAATATATCTCGATTTCAGAATTTAGTGGATTTTGGAGAATTGTATTTTCATTTTCATTTTTTGCTAATTAAAATTTTGCTAAGTATACGTGTAATTAAATAAGTTATCTGTCAAATTTATTCAAATTGTTTTCTATTATTCTATTTTTATGTTTAAATCAGTGAGTATCTAGCTAAATGTATTCAAGTAATTAAATAAGTTATCCGTCAATTTAATTTTATTCTATATTGAATGGATAAATAATGCATTTATCACGTAATTAACAAAGCTATGCTTCAAATTCTGAATATTATTCATGAATAAGATATAGTTGTCTTTTTTCACTTAATATCAAATAAAACGAAGAAATCATATATTTAAAGGCTATTTATCTTTGTTTGCATTTTTCCAAATTAAAATCAATAAGATGAAAGGAAAGACATTACGTTTGGGAAAAATGATAGAAAGTTTATTTCAAGATGTGTTATCTTTATCTTCATCTATTTTATTGGTCAAAGATATTTAAGAATGCATTTGAAGATATTTCCTTTTTATCCATTTTAAATTCGAACTTAATATGTATAGAAGGTTGAGAGTGATAAATCACTAAACAAATGCTAATTGATCGAGTATGAGCCCTGGCTCATAATTAAGTCGTGCGACTTGCCACGTGACACTGCGTTATAACTATATGTTAATAGATAA
>BCNH02000006.1:22536209-22548840 GCA_001662345.2 Metrosideros polymorpha var. glaberrima | reverse complement strand
CAATTATTCGAATCATTCAAAAAAAAAAAAAACACTTCAGTGTGAATGCAACGTGCGTTTTATTAATATGGATAAGAACCTATTACTCCATGTCAGCTTCGAGTTAAGTCGCGTTGTGTGAAGTCCATATTTCTTTCGATAAATTCGTGTCGTGTAAGGGATCGCCACCCTATACAACATAGGTTTGAAACAAAATAAAATTCAGTTGTTGTCACGATAAGGTCAAAATTCCAATGTTGTAATATATCCATACATAGATGTTGCCACCCCTACACACCCCTTTTATTAGGTTATTATAAATAAACTACGGTCACGATTAAATGAGACGGCCCAAATGTTAGTTTCTTCAGAGTTTGAATTGTATGTTGATAATGACATTTGTTCCAAATTGTATCACAGCAATATGAGATTACCTCGGCGGTTACAATTCATTGTTTAGAGTTTGCTCTAGTTCTTTTGAGATGGAATGAGACAAATGGCCGCTAAACTTAGGTCTAATGTGAAATATAGTCCTTGAACTTTTAATTTATTTAATGTATCCTTGAACTATTGGTAAATTTTCAATATAGTCCACTTGTTCACTAAAACGACAAATAATACGTCATTTGATGACGTGGATTATTATATGTTGAGTTAGATTTTAAAAAATGACGAGTCAACATGTCCATCTTTTTATTCATTTACTTTCAAAAAGGAAAAAAAATATAAGAGCGTTAACATGTCCATCGTTATTTGATAACGTGAATTATTATAACCTGATTTGAGATGAATATCTTACTTAGATAATTCACTTGTTAACTTTTTTTTTGTGCACCATTCATACATAATTGATTGGAAGCCATAACCATAGATTCCATTAGCTTGAATTGATAGAAGAATGATATTGAATATTTTCATATAGTTTAGGGACTTGATTGAATATTTACTAATGGTTTAGGAACTTTACTGGACAAATTAAAAGTGCGGGGACAATATTCCACATTAAATCCAAATTTAAAGACTGTTTGTGTAATATTTCCTTCTTTTAGGCAAGAGCCAAAAAAAAGTCCTCTCTAGTTGTGCCTTTAGCATTTTGACGACAGTGCTACCTCCATAATTTTGATTTGAAAATTATTGTGATAAATTGAAAGAAATAACAATAGACAAGGTCATGTTTGTTTCGGAAACTGATTTCAAATTTCAAGAATCAAATGCTAGAAGAGTAATGTGGCACTCATTCCTTTATTTCCTCACATTTTCTTGTTGCCCCACTAACTTTTTCTATATTTCTTATCAATTCTAAAAGATAAATTCTGCCCTTACAAAAATAGAATAAACTTCTGCATTCACATTTTTTTTTTTTTGTGTTCTCCAATTTCTTTAGAAAAGTAAAAATTAAACTTACACGCCTACTTCTAATTTGACATAACTCAATGGAGTGTAAAGACTTACAAGATCCAAACAGTGCATAGATTAGCTAGGGTTTTTATTGCAATTTTGAGTGGAATGTGGAGGACCAGAAGAGTTGCAAGAGAGCCTTGTTTATGTCTAGTTAATAATCTAGAGGTGTCTTAAGGAATCCTATAGGTACCTGCCGAGTACTTTGGCCGTCAGGGGAGAAGATAAATTCGAATCCCCTCGCGGATCCGTCATTTCCATCCTCCTCCTCTGATGATATAATTATGTGAGAAAGAGTACCCGCCATTGTACTGTCTTTAGAACAATACCCATAAAATGACATCGAATTAAGCCGTTCATCTTCAAAACAACGAAATGAACAACAACAAATTCTCGATAGCTTACTCTGACCGTGCAGTGCCCGGCTGGCGTAATTACGTAACCTAATTTTAGAGGGGGAAAGTATTAGTTGCTTATTCAAACCATAGGTTCACTTCGAGTGACTCCGACTTTTTCTTTGACGCTTTTAATTCCAGATATTTTAGTTACATCTCAAACAAAAATCGAAATATACTACTCCAAAATTAGTTTGAGATTAAGAGAGCTGAATAGAAAACCAATGTAATTAATTATTAATTAACGGGGAATCCGATGCAAAAAACAATGGTTATTTTTACCTAGGGGGGAAGTAGCTCCTTCCATTCAAGGCAAACGGAACCCTTTGAAGACTCGACGATGCCTCTCATGGAGAATTGACTGATGGGAGATACTTGAAAATTACTTACTCTCTGCGAGCCATGGGATGCGTGCTCAGCGGCAACGTGCAAAGCTCCTTACTGGTCGCTTCCCAACTGTTCTCAACAGATCCACGGAAAAGGTCCTCCCTATGCGTGCCTAATCCACACACGTTAACTAATCTTGTTGTGCTTAGGAAAACTTTGAAAAGCAATATCGGATTCTTAAGTCCCTTCCCCTTTGAGCCCAAATCTTCTTTTCTAAAGCTCGAAACTCAAAACTCAAAACAGCTACTCGACTGCTTTCGCTCAAAATCCAAAATTGTTTCCTAAAGTTTTCCCAAACTCAACCGAGCTGTTCTTATGAAGTTTTATCAAATCCGTTTCCATAAACGTGTCAAACCCGATATATTTGCGTAAAAGGCCAACGCTTTTAAAGGGAAACTACATTGGAAGCACCAAAAATTAACAGAGGCATACCATCGGAAAAAATTCCTTGATCAATAGGTAGAATGAGCTATGTCATAACAGATCCGAACACTCGCCTCAGTTGAATTCTCGATAATGATCGTGTAGTGAATGATAGGAATAGAGAAGGAGGAAAAAAACGAACATGTCTTTCATATGATTGCCGAAAATGCAAGTTTCCATAGTAGAGCTAATGAAACCATGTCCCAAATAGTGGATCCAACCCGTGTGAGATTATCAAATAGCATCAAAGCTTTTGGAGCAAATGCCTAGGTTTTCTAACAGTTCCAAACTTGGAAAAAGAGAGCTTTATCGAATGGTCATACCGGGTGTTGCCAAAGAGTCTACAAATTCTCTGATTCAAATTCATGTTCTTTTCGCAATTATTACAACACAGGGTAATGGGTTCCTGCCTGTCTGCATAAAAATCGTGACCGATGCATATGATTTGAGATTTGAGAGAGAAGATCTCAACTTCAAGAGCTCTGAACATCCCAGCGTTGCCAAAAGGATCTGAACCCATCGATAACTTGAGCGTATTTTTTTTTTTGTTTGCAGCTCTATCCGTGACCAGATTTGCCTGAGGACTGGGAAACTTCCCGAGCCACGAGGGGAGACCATTTTCCGAGTGGTGCAAGATCCAATCAGAAGAAGAAATCTCGCCATCAGAGAGCCCCGGAAGAGTCTCGAGGTGGACCTCTAGTTGGACCAGACGCCTCGGTTGGAGAAAGTTTGCTAGCAGTACAGGCAGTGATGTTTTTGTTAGATGGTTTAGAGGATGAAGTCAACCTTCCATTCAGTCAATTAAGGACTATCAGTTAACGAATAATCAATTTAGGTATGATCTGTCATGGTTTTTTAGGAGCATCTAACAATATTAACCGGCACTTGTATTTTCGTCTGGAGACGGGTCTTTTTATTTTTTATTTTTTTGCGGTCGTCGATTCAATTTCGTTGTTATTTATTTATTCTTTTGCTTGACCAAAAATGATGGGGCGAGGCGATCAGGGTGGCTTGTCCCTCCGGATGGAGTGGACTGTTCGAATTTAGGCTGTAGAGAGATTGTCACTCAGCATCACTCGCGATCTACTGATTCGACCTAGGGGAGCCCCGCCACCATAACTCCAATGAAGTACTAGATGTCCAAACCTACTCATCAAACCTATATACATGCATTACTATTTACTACTGCAATCAGATTGGAACTCGTGACTTCACATCTAATGGCCCGTATTACTGGGCCACCGCCACCGGTCACTCCGTGGTGCCTTAGCAATTTTGTTACTAGCCCATTTTCCTTGTACCTGTAGCAGTCACAGTCAATTCAACTCATGAACCAATGGAAGAATATCCTAAGGGTGTGCATGGTCCGGGCCGGTCCGGTCCTCGTATGGAACTGGGGACCGGACCGGTAGTCCCGGTCCCAATAGGACCAGCAAACAAGCCAAAGAAGTTGTTATAGCTCACGATTCCACTTGTCGTAGATCTTGAAGAGCTCGGCCTTGACCTTGTGGAGGCACGGTGGGTTCCGACAACGTTGAGTGACAGAATCATGGCTCTTGAAATCGATGGGTTTTGGAGTCTATCCAAAAATAGGTCATGTTGGAGGATTTGGACATAGTGAAGGAAGAAAAGTGCTGGTAGGCCTTCCTGGGATGTGGGGATAGTGGTGAAGGGCCGGAGGGATTTTTCTATGTCGTCTCCCTTGGTATCAGGAGCTGTTGTAGCATCACAAGGTACCAAACATTTAGCTTGCTCGAGTTTTTGCCTCAAGTACAGTTTAATTTTGGGTGAAGCCATTTGAAGTTCTTGGTCTGCCATCCCGATAGGAAAAGAGGAGCAAGAATTGAGGGCCAGTTCCATTCCTCTCAACGGCAGCTCTATTTCTTGCAATCTTTCTCCTAAGTTGACATAGTTAGGTTTTAGGAATCTTACTCCCGGTCTCGCCCATGACACACCTCTCTGTTTAGTAGCAAGTAGCATTAGCTAAAAAAAACTGGTGAAAGAACTTCAGATGTAAAAAGAAAGGATGGGGATGGTGAAGCTTAAAAGCTTTCATAGACTTTATCAGGAAAATCAGCATGTAATAATAAAACTATATCTGAATCCCGAGACGAGATTTCTCATTTTCGTTGATTTTACTGTCCTTTTGTTTTGTAAAATTCTCTACTCAAGGGTATATGGAGAGTTATACTTCTTGATTACCTAATGTTCTTTAATACTTTGAAGGAGCTTCTTTGCTACTCTGGAAAAGCATGTTGCTTGGGAAATCAAGTGTACTGCAGCTGGGCGTCCCTTGGCGAAGAAACCATCTAAATAGAGATTCAGCCTCTCCGATGCATTCTCAGTGTAGAATCGGCATATATATATTTTTTTTCATTTTTTTTTAATCGGTCCGGTCTTATTCCCCTCGGAACCGGGGACCGGACCACCCGGCCACCGGTCCCATTTATTGGGATCGAGGACCGGACCGGTACCCTCGAGGACCGGACCAACCTGGCCGGTTTGGTCCGGTCTGGTCTTGGTCCAGTCCGGGCAGTCCCGGTCCAGTTTGCTTACCCCTAGAATATCTCCTCTCTGGCCAAACAAGAAATTAGAATTGAGTGTGTTTATTTTGCAAAAAATTGAATGATTTGGAAAACATTTTCTTAAAAGCGATCGTTTGTATCGGTTACAAAAATGAACAAATGAAAAATATTTTCATTGTCTACGAAAATATTTAGGATAAATAAAACATTTATCGTTAACTAATTATTTCAAGCGATATAAGTGATATTTTTTAGGAAAATGTTTTTCAAATCATTTATTTTTTGTGAAACAAACGAAGCCTAAATTAGGAAAATGACTTGAACTAGATCGGACAGCTCATGATGGGTTGACCCATCCCCGGCCTGTTAAAGTTGAAAGTTCCCAAATGGGAAGAACCGGTTTGAAGGAGCAGGCACTAAATGAAGAGAACCGGTATGAACCGATCAGGATGAAATAGTGAACGTTTTCTGTAAGTGCGAATCAACAATGCGAAGTGGACAAAGATGGAACATTATTTTTAGGACCACGAGTTTATAATTTTGTATTTAACATACTTTGTGCTGATTTTGGTATTTACATTTGAAGCATGAATTGCGTCCACTTTCTAATTTGGTATGAGGGAACGAGCCCGTTGTTTCCCATCTCGGTAGTCTTGTTTCTAACATGCTTGTTTCCTGGCTCGTTGTCGACAACTGGTTGTTAATACTTGTTGCGTTTATTGATACTTCAAGTTAATTTTTTTCCCGACTTTATAAATTTTAACTTGGTTATATCATGATTATTGTTAATATTTTTTTTTTAGTTACATTACTGTATTTGATATGTTATATAAAGATTCTTGCCACAATTGTGAAATATTAGTGACTTCATAAATTAACTTCTCTAAGTGATTAAATGATGTTGATATAAGAGAAGCGGGAGATATAGTTAAGAAGTTGCAATAAAAGTTCAATAAAAAATATCTTAAAGTGTGATCTATACTATACTTTAAAACTTGATTCTACAATATAAGTTTGCTTTGTGAAATTAATATTAGTTAAACAAAAAAAATTTATAGAAAATTGTAACAAAATCACCCAATTGCCAATAGCTGATTGAAAAAATTTTGGGTGTTGATGAACTCTATTTGATACATTGACTTAGGGTGCGTTTGGGAAGCCTTTTGAGGAAAGTCATTTGGGAAAATACAAATATCTTTGAGTTAAATGGGTTTTTCGAAATGCAAATAGTGTTTGGTAAAATCACACTTTGAATACAACTTTGGTTTTTCGAAATGCAAATGGTGTTTGGGAAAATTACACTTTGCAAAGTCATTTTAGGAATTTTTTTTAAAGTCAAAACCTACACCGATGAGCCTCTTCGGCGTCACCTGGGTTGCGCGCGCGACCCCCCTGCAATGGTCACCAGCCTCGTGCGACGGCCGCTGGGGTTGCCGGCCTTGTGCAACGGTCACTGGCGACATCGGCCCCTATCCGACCACGTCGGCCCCTCTCCGGCAGCTTTAGGGTTTATCATTTAAGCAAATGGGCAAAGTTGGAATTTGGATGAAATTGTGAGAGCGAAAAAGGAAGAAAAAAAAATTCACTTACCCCCTATAAGCATTTCGAAAATGCTGAAATGCCTAAGGCTACCTTGGGCTTTTAGCATTTGGGGGACTTGCATTTCCCAAATGCAAGTCCCCAAATGGGTTCCCAAACACCCATATTAGCCAAAGGGGCATTTCCCAAATACAAATGCTGCTGAATGTGGTTCCTAAACGTAGCCTTAATCGGTATTGTGTTGATTGGTTTACAATGTTCATCAAAATAATCTTACTTTTACTATATCATTTAGTCATCAAATTTGGGCTATCTTGTGATATATCATTTTTGTTATTATCGTCTAACATAATTTTTTAGAAAAAGTTTTTTTTTTTTATATTATGTGTCTATATATTATTCCACTCTTTCACAATTGATCTAATTACAGAGTGATAAGAGTTATCTCTAATTATACGTATTTTCGCAGTTGAGTAACATATGGCCTCCGAAAAGTTGGACTGATTTTGGAGTTCTTACGCGAAGCTTCAAGATAGAACTATAGATGTCCATCCATGTCCACATGTCCACTCTTGGACAATGGTGCGTGCCATGGCAGATTCATCCAGTGGCGAATATAGCGCATCAATCTATCGAACGCATCGCAAGACTTGTTTCTCGAAGAAACCCTTGTAGACGTTTTGTAACACATTCTTTATCATCTTCATGCGTAATTCATCACAATCTATACTATAGCATTTTCAAGAGTGCATCAATCATGCTTAATTTGTCATAATTCAGTCGTGAATTTACTATCCAAGTCTCTCCCATCACCGGCTTTGTCCAGCCGCTCAGCTCGTGATCACATTCGAGGTTCAAATAATCAACAAATGTGATGGACTCGATGGTATAGCCAGTGATGGGAGAGATCACATTCGAGGTTCAAATGATCAACAAATGTGATGGACTCGATGGTATACTCGGGCAGAGGTAAGAAGCTGCCACAAAGTGGGGCACGCGTGCCTGAGGCAGACTGCCCCCGGGAGGAATCTTCCTTGGGGTACGAGGAATCCACTATTTAATTAAAGTGGAAAAGGCACCAACCACTTTCCTTTTCTTCCTTTTTGTCACCATCCCTTTGTTTACCGCGACCTAACTTAATCGACCAGAACGGTCGCTCAATCTCAACGAGTACTTCAGTCACCTACCTGGCAGCGGCAATGAAGTGGCGAGAGGACCGCCAAATTCTGCAATGACTCTCTCTCGCTCTGTTTAAAGGTTGGGGAGCATAGACAGAAGTCGTGGGCATTGCTCAAAATCCTCGCAGGGGACAAAAAAAAATTATGGGGACTGCCCTGGGAATTGATTGGGATGCCTCCATGCCCGTCGCCGATAACAGGAAACACCGACGGATGAGGATGGGCAGCGGATTGTTGTTGTTCTTGGAGTCTGCAGGGCTGATTCTGCTGCTGGGTTGCTGCATTCTTCCTGCCTCCGCTCGTGCCGAAGTCCATCACTATGACTTCATAGTAAGTTCTCGCATTGAAGACGCATGTTTTTTTTTCTCTTCCAATGGTCTGAACCTTTGGGACTAGAGCGCAAGTGTCCCTGGTTTTGCTTCTGCATCGCGACAATGTCCCTCCTTCCTGAACACAGTTTTTGTTTGCTACTTTGCAAACTCGAGATTGGAGTGCCGTGGAATATTATTATAAACTCCTCTTTTTTTCTTTTCTTTTTTTGTTTTTCGTAGCTAAAAGAGACCAACTTCACAAGGCTGTGCAGTTCCAAGAGCATGTTGACGGTGAACGATAGCTTGCCCGGGCCGGTGATTCGCGTTCACAAAGGCGACACCGTCTATGTCAATGTCCACAATCACGGCGATTACGGAGTCACCATTCATTGGTACCGTACCCCTCTCTTTCTCTCTCTCTCTTTCTCGAACGCCCTTTCAAATGAAAGTGAAGTTACATCATTCACACCCCAACCCGTCTACATCTATTCAATCCTGTGAGGTCCATCATGCCAATATGAGGCCCATCACATATAAGGATGAAATACGGATGGATAAAACGTGAATCTACCCGCTAATGATATTTTTCTCTGAGTATCAAGCGCCGAGAAACAAAAAAGAACGAGCATTAGGAATGAGCATGAATCTATAATAGAATCGGAAATCGGATTTTATCGGCCATAAGAACCGGTCCGATTCCAAGTTCCTGCGGTTATCGATTTCAAAAAAAGGTAGAACGGGTACTATGCGGTTCGATTTCATAAGAACCTAATCGAAAATCAAGAACCGGGAACTAATGAACCGGACCTGAGTTAACTCTAAATTCTCATTTTACTCTTGTCAACAATAACGAATGCTGCCTCTCAAGTCTCATCCGCGTCACATCTTCTGGTTCCGCCGCATGTTAATAACAAACCAGTACCCACTAACTCCATATTTTATATTGTTTTCTTTTACTCTGGAGTCTGTATCTATTTTCTCACAGTTGCGTTCACCTACTGCCTTTTCTATTGTTGAATGCTTTTGAAGTTGGCGTGGCGGGTACAAATTGTTCGAATAAGTTAGGCTATTAGAGAATAATATGGGGACTATAGTTAGCATATTTTTTTAACAAATATAAATTTCTGAAGTACATACCAAGCACGATGATGTCTTCATTATCTGGCTCGGGAAAGGGAAGCTTGACCCTTCACTCGGTAGAATGACCATCGCATCATGAACTGTAGCTCTCGTCCAATCACTATGAGCATGCCACCAAAGAGTTCATTTCTCGTCGGTACTGGTTCGTTTCATTTTCATGTTACGTGTTTTGAAATTTTTATTATTTATTTTATTTTACATATTCATCTTTATGGATTGTTGTTATTGACAAATATGGATTTTTGTTATTGTGTTCACTTTCATTTTGCTCAACTAAAAATGAAACAAAAAAAAAGAAAATAAAAATAAAAATAAAAAAGAAATTAGCCAATTCTTAGATAAATCCTGGAATCGACCTTGGAACCAATTGACAAGGTAGATTCCAAGTTTCACGATATACATCATCAATTTCAGGTTCCAAAAACCAGGGAATTGGTTCTAACAAGATAGATTTTAACCTTCAAGTGGAACTTGAACTGCCCTTGAAACCGCTCACCCTTAAATGTCACCATAGCCATTTTATAGTTAGACTAATGTAGCAATTCTGACCCACCTTTACTTAAAAACTAATTTTAGTTATTACCCCTTGTGTTAGATTCACGAAGTTCTGATCTAATATGTGGAAAAGCTTGTTGTATTTTCAACGATAACGAAATTATGTTTTGATTTGGGATAGATGAATCAAGGCATGGCTAAGTCCTGAGACGGACTTTTAAAGCTTTTTGGCAATGAGATTATTTGGTTTAATCAAATCAAAATGAGTCCATTTAACGAATGCCAATAGAATACTTATTAGGATAAAAGGGTAAAAGTCACCAAAAACTTTAAAATATATCTACTATGACACATTTACCTCAAATCTTTTTTTGTGACACAAAAAACCTCCAAACTTATATCTATTTGACACGTTTACCTAAAACTTGTGTAGTGAGACACATTTACTCAAAACTTTTTCTTGTAACATAAAAAATCTGAAACTTGTATCCGTGTGACATATTTAGCCCAAAAAATTGGTGTTATAGAAAAAAGTTGGGGGTTTTTAGTGTCACTAAGAAAAAATTTGAGGTAAATGTGTCACACAAGTATAAATTTAAGATTTTTGATATTACAGAAAAAAGTTTAGGGTAAATGTGTCGTACAGATAAAAGTTTGGAATTTTTTATGTCACAAAAAATAATTTAGAGTAAACGTGTCACAGTGGGAAAAGTTTGAGTTTTTTGTGGCAATTTCCCTACTTATTAAGCATATTAAATGAGGAATGATTCCCTTTTCAAAGTAACAATTACGTGTTATTTCTTAATTAGTTATTTAGGAGGTAGAGAGGCGTTTGTTAATAAAACCTATTAAGATTGCAAAACAAATCAAAAGTTTATTTCTTTTTCTTCAATAACATATTTTTAAGGGCCTAATACCCAAAAAAACTCAAACTTTAGGTGTTGGGACAATTATATCCAAAACTTTTTTTGTCTCGTAAAATAATCCCAAACTTTTGTTTTTGTTCCATAAAAAATCTCGAACTTTTGTTTTTGTCCCAAATTTACCACTATTATCTTTTCGTTTGAAATAGCCATTAGTGAACCTACGTGGAATGTCACGCCATTAATAAAATTCTCTTCAGCAAACTGATATTGACAAATAATCCACAAAATGATGTCTTCTTGGATGAGCAATTAAGGTTTGACATTTCAATTACTCTCACTCTTTTTCATATTATCTCGTCTTCCTTTCATCTCGCTCAATTCTTCAATTGTGTTCACTTTTTTATCTCTCGCGCTTGGAGAGCTCGTGATAAAGACGCTCGAATATCTTTTGATTGAGAAATTTTGAAGTTCGCTGGTTAGAGATTTCATATATTGGATAAGAAAATGGTTTTTTTATAAATTGTTCTTACTTTGACTTGCGCAAGAGATGGAGGACTTTGAGCGCAAGAGATGAATGAGTGAGTGCCGTGGAAGATTTGAACGAGATGAAAATGCGATGAGACGATACGAAAAAGAGTGAGAGCAATTGAAAAGCCAAACTCTAATTGCTTATCCAAAAAGACGTTGTTTTGTGAATTATTTATCTATTTCAGCTTGTTAAAGAGAATTTCATTAATGACGTGGCATTCCACGTAGGTTCACTAACGACCATTTTAAACAGAAAGTTAAATATAGCAAAATTGGGACAAAAATAAAATTTATGGATTTTTTACAAGACAAAAAAAAGTTTCAATATAATTGGGACAACGCCTAAAGTTTGAAGTTTTTTACAAAATAAAAAAAGTTTTGGATATGATTGTCTCAATACCTAAAGTTTGAGGTTTTTTTTGGATATTGGGCCTATTTTAAAAGTTAAGACTAATGACGACACTGTCCAAATTGCAATACAGCTATAACTTTGAGTTCTCCATTGGAGTGTTTCCAAAGTGAAATCAATTGCAACTTGAAAGACTTTTTAGCAAGTGTGCCCTGGGGAAAATGTGCATTTTCCAGATAGAGTTCGGTTTTTTCTTGAAATGTGTAATTTTTTATATGTGATTTTTTAAAGTAATTTTTCTCTTATTTTTCGCACAAGGACCCTGATGTGGCACCAATAAAAAACTAAAATTTTAAGAAAAGACTAAAATTCATTAAAACAAAAAGAAGAAGGGGCAAAAACAGAGGGGGAGGAAGAAGAGGGGGCGTGGCGTGGCGCCACTCCCTTTGTCGCCGACAAGGGTGGCCAACCCTTGCTGGGCCAGTGATAAGGATATGGCAAGGGCTCTCGCTTCGTGGCCGTGGTGGCCCTCGTGCGGTGGCGGCATGGCCAGGGTGGCTACCACCAGACAAGGGCGAGTAGGCTCTGACCACTACCCTTTTCCTGTTCCTCGCTTGTGATCCCCCTCACTCGTCCCTCCCTTATGATTCCCCCTCCCTTATTTTATGAACTTTCACTTTTTTTTTTTCATTTACGTATCATATGTAACAGAAAATGTGATGTTTCTGGAAAATGATTTTTAGAAAGTCATTTTCTAGAAAAAAGATAATATTTTTCGGTATTTGACTGAAATTTGAAAATGAATTGGAAAATATTTTTTGCCATTTGGTCTGAAAAATGGAATTTGATTTCCTCCATGCACTCTTTGTAATAATAAATAAAATACTTTACTTATTTTTTTTTCTCTTTTTTCTCTTTTTTTTCTTTTTTCTTTTCTTTCTTTTTCTTTTTCCTCCTTCCTCCACCGCACTGGCTGGCGATGGCCACAGGTGAGCTCGAGGCTCTACTGGCCGCGTCTATGGCTGGTTGCCAAGCTACCGGCAATCGCTAAGGCCCATGACTGGTAGAGGAAGAAAAAAAAAAGAAAAATATATATTAAAATAAAAAATTATTAAAAA
>BCNH02000006.1:22481423-22530349 GCA_001662345.2 Metrosideros polymorpha var. glaberrima | reverse complement strand
AGTGAAAATAAAAAATAAAAAAAAATTTGGGGGTAAATCTGTCTTTTTACTTCAAGTTGGGTAAATGTATCGCACAATCAAAAGCTTGGATTTTTGGTGTCAAATAAAAAAGTTTGGGATAAATGTGTCACAAAGGTAAAATTTGGGTTTTTGGTGATACAAAAAAAAGTTTAGGGTAAATGTGTCACAAATGGTAAAGTTTGACGTTTTTGGTGATTTTTTCCCTAATTTAAATGGAGGCTGAATTTGAAAGTACTTGATTATTGTAAATAGTGAACTCGTCAAACGGTAGTTTTACATATTCTTAATTATATTTATAAATTTAGTATTTCTTTAAAAGTATATTGTACTTAGACACTCGAGTTCCAACATGATTGGAGTTCAAACTGAAATTTATTTGTGATTGAAGTTGAGCTCTGACCAAGTATTTGTATCTACATAATCAAGTTGAGTCGAGCATTATGTTACATTATAGCCAATTAATTTACTCAGCTCACTTAGAGCTTTTCATTTTTAGGCATTCACTAATCGATCTGTCCAAATTATATGATGTGCATGATTAATTCCGATCGAATTGAAGTATCGCTATACTCACTTGATTCGACTGGATTATGCTCTCTACAGGAGCTTTCTACTTTGGAGCAATCAACCATTAGTTCACCAACATTCACCGGACATTCATCAAGAGACTGAATTTTTTTCAATTTCTCCTTGAAGACTAAATGTCAACATTAATTTAGGTGAAGTCTAATGGTCAACATTGATATATTAGTCTTCATCACTGATATATCAAAATTTTAATAAAATTAAAGCTTTATGTATATTTTACACGACATGTTAAAATTTGAAAAATATCATAAATTTTGATGGACAAATAACAAAGTTGAATAAGGGGAATGACACAACTAGTCCCTAAAATTATGCTTAATGTGTCATGTAGACCCTACACTTTTAATTTGTTCGATGTGGTCCCTGGACTTTATTCTAATGTTCAATTTGAAAATGTTTAAAGGTTTAGGGATATCACTGAAGATTGGTCTCTAGACTTTTAAACATTTTCATATAATCTAACAACTACATTAAATATTTGTCGCGACCTAAATTTCGCCGAAACCTAGGTTAATGGATCACTAGGTTAATTAAATTAACTAACATAGCTCGGACCTTCCAAAGTCCTACCAAATCGCAACTTAAGATTCGGTATTAACTTGCAAAAGATTTAAAACGGAGTCGCCACTAATCATTTATGGTAGGCTGATTAGAAACCTAAATAAAGTATATGGAGATATACTTTATTTCTACGAACCAAAGATTAAGTGAGTTCAGGAACTTGATTACGCTAATATTTCTATTAATGCCCTTTCGGTACCCATTTTTCATGAAAATTCCTTGATTGGCAATGTAGATTAATGTTTTTGGGGGTTTTCTTTAATTGAATGCAATGCTAATGCAACCATATTCTAAAATGAAATGCATTAAATGATCTAATGACGTAAAATTAAATGACATGCATTTATGACCATAAACTTACTTTTTCTAGATGACGGGCAAAAATGTTGTCAGGTGACTATACTATATGACAGGCAATTTAATTAATAAATCATAATGACTAAGATTAAATAATAAATGAACCTAGACATTTGATTTTATATGAATGCACCTAAAAACTGTATTAAATGAACCTAGATATGGCATTAATGAATCTAGACTATTGACATGGCAAAGATGACATACATATGATGAGTATTTTTGGTATTTTTAATGATTGATTACATTAAACAAGAATAAATAATTTGAACAGAAATAATCAATATTGCCCATAATATACCTTTAATTTCGATTTTCAATTTTACAACATTCCCCTGAATTGGGGCCAGAAAGTGAATTAATTTATAGAATAACTATCGTCCCTAGATATATAGAACGGATTTTGAAATTCTATTTTGGAATTATTAACCCAATCCTCCAAATCGGGGATGTGATATATAATTTCAATGTGCAGGCACGATTATACTTTTGAATTGACGTCAGATATTACCCTATTGCACATTTTCCTCGGGACATGGGCATCATGGGAGCATATATTATGAGCAAGATTGGTTATTAACATGCAAATTATCTTATAACTATAAAAGGGAAGTAATCACGAAAAAATAAAAGTAAAAAAAATCAAATCTCCTAAGATAATGTGCCTAATTATCTATGAGGCAATATTATGTTATTACTAACTCAATATTATCCTATCCATAAGATCTACATCTTTAATTTAGGCAATGTTATCTATAAAATATCAAAAGGGATTGGATATTTACCTAATTAGAATAGGAAATATCCACTTTCCTTTTTCGAATTCATGATCCACAAGCTAGGGCCGGCCGTGAGGGACGTCGCCGAGCTACTGAGGGTTGCCGGAGGGTCACCAGATGTAGCGGACGGCAACGGCAAGGTGGAACGTAACCAGACCTCTCTCTGGACTTTTGTCAAACACGTGGCTCGGATCGAGGCTGTTTTGGCTTCAATCTAGACCCGAATCGCTACGGCTTCAATCAAGGGACTCCTTGGGACTTTGAGGAAGGTCGCTGGTAGTTGGAGACACGACTAAATGTGGCGGACGGTGACGAACGGGGATGGACCAGCAAACGGCTCCTGTTTTGGTGCGAAAATAAGGACTCTGATGGTCTATTTTCGTCGGCTCGGCTCATCTTGATCATGGATTTTTTGGGCAATTAGCTTAGACGGATGCGAAGAGCTTCACACAAGCTTCGTTTTGACTACTCGTGGCCTTGGGGGGACGTCGGAAAGTGGCTGAACCGAGGCGGTGAAAGAGGCTCGAGAGCAACCCCATATCTGGAATTTTCTGGGTTTGGGTGTGTGAATTAGGCCATCAGGGGGTCTTGTCAAGCTCGGTTCTCCACGCCGGTGGTTCCGCAGGCCGAGATCCTTATATGGATGCGAAGTACGTCGTATGAGCTTGGCGTCGATGGGTGGCTCACGGCTGGAGGAGCAGTGAAGGCAGCGGGGCAACGATAGCAAAGTAGCCCGCCAGTTAGGGCAGAGCTTGACCTCCCTCTCTCTCTCCTTCTCTCGCACTCGAATTTTCTGCCTCTTTTTTGAGAATAATGGTGCCCCCCTCTGTCTTAGAGCTTAATGAAGTATATATAGGCAAACTTGGGGGTTTTTGCCAATTTTTCAATATTTGCATGTTGGCCCATGAACTTTCCTATGTTTGCAAATTGGCCCCGATGAGATTTTTTCTATTCAATCTGGTCCCACATGGTTCGACCAGCCCGTTTTATGGGGTTGGTCAAAATTCAGCCCTCTCATGGGCTTATCGTCCCTTTCGAGCTTAATTTTGACTTTTTTCTAATTAATTAATGAATTTTTAATTACTAAAAAGGCTTTTTCCCACATTTTGATTAAAGCGAGTTGAATTAAGCTCAAATTATGCCCTAAACCTCCTAAAACACGGCAGCCCTCTCCTCATGCCGTGGCCCGAATTTGTAATGTGTTCTGGCCCCGTCTGCATGTCTAATTTTAGTCCGATTTAGCCACCCGATCCGATCAAATGCAAGTGCATAAAAATCTAATATGTTGAAAAAATAATTATAAACCTATATGAAAACTAAATGCAATTAATTTAAATATTTTTTGCTAGGGGCCAAGTCAATCCCTAATTTTTATGCAAATTAATTACTGAAATAAATTTCAAATTTGGTCAAAATTTAGGTGTCAACAATATTTACCAATAGTTCAGAGATCGCATTACACAAATTAAAATTTCAGGGATGACAATGCATATTGGACTAAAGTTCAGAGACTATTTGTGCTATTATCTCTTAAATAATATTATAAATTATTGCCAAAAGATATGAATTATGACATAATTGGTTAAGCCAAAGCCCAGAAACAGTAAATAAATGCTTGGCGCCAAATCCAATTCCTCAGTTTGAATAAAGAGATCCCCAAATCTCCTTGGCAAGATCAATTCGCTGCTTTGGAAGACTGCGACCTGAGCTATGGCGACAATAATGACGATCTTCATCTGTCTGTGTCTGTGTGTGTGTCTCTTACAAAGCTCTAATGCGTCGACACGACACGACACGTCGGCACGTCAATTCTAAAAAAATAGAGAATTTCGACACATTAAGACACGTTATATATTTAAAATAATTTTTTTTATATATACATCTTAAATTAACATTTTTATGATTTTTTCAATCAAATTAGTTTGATTTAAATTCTCAAATAAATAAAAAATAAAACTAAGAAGATGCCCTTTTTGAGTTTGTCGCTAAACACCACCACCACATGTAAACTGTTCCTCTAATTTATTACCATCTTTTTGCCTAGTTAATTCCACCCGCTGGCGCCCCTCCTACGCTCTCATAACAAGTATCTAGTACTAGTTTCAATATCTCAAAAGAGTAAGAAATAGAAAGAAGTATTAAATTGTCAAACCACCACCTATAGGAAACTCAATTATATTAACCACCCGGAGTTATCCCTACACGAAACAACCATCACTCACTAAGTACGGTGTGCAGCATTCAACCCAAGAATTCAATAGCTTCTCTTCACAGGTGTTTCCCTCGGGCCCCTCCCTCCCCCCTAAATCCCTCGGCTCCCCCCTGGTTTCTTCTTTCTCTTCTCTGAAGAGAAGATGAAGCTCTCTCCTTCTTTATTGCTCTCACTCTCTCTCCTTCTACGTCGGTCAAAATTCAAACTTTATAGCTGCAAGAAGCAAAACCCCAAAGCCCTCGTTTCTAGGCTGGTTTCAGCCATGGCAGAAACCAAAAACAACCCTATCAGCTCAAATTTGCTCAGTGTGGTTTCTTGGGAAACTGACGTCAAGTTGGTGGCAGTCAAGCTAAAAAGGAATAGAAAGATCATCTCTCTCTCGTGTAACTCTCCGCCCCTCCCTCTCTCTCTCTCCACTCACGCTCTCTCTCCTCGCTCGGCTCTGCTCGCTCTCTTTCCTCCCCGACCGAGCTCTGCTCTCTCTTGTTCGCAGAATCACTCCGCCTTCGCCTCATCGTTGCCTCGGCCGCGGCCAAATCGCTGCTCTCTCTCCTTCTCCATCTCTCTTTCTCTCTCTAAAACCTGACGACGCTCTGCTCAGTGCTCTCCACCAAGGCCGGACTCGCGTGTCCGGAGCGAGTCGGAAGAGTTGACCACGTGTCGGTGTCCAACGCGTGTCAGACGCGTGTCGGACACGACTCGAAGGCCACACGAGCGAGTCGGTCCTACATAGTTCCTAACCTAAGCATTATCTGATTTTCATTTGCAGATGAAGAGCCAAAGAAGAACCAAAATGAGTTAGCTTTCAGGAATCCCAGTAGGGCGAATTCCAAAAGAGAAAAATGACATCGACCCAATGATCAGTCAATCAACTGCAGCCACAAGGAGTACCACCAAATGGAGCAATTACATGTCACCCAGACAAGGTCATGTTTGCTTCGGAAACTGATTTCAAATTTCAAGAATCAAATGCTGGAAGAGTAGTGTGGCAGTCATTCCTTTATTTCCTCACATTCTCTTTTTGCCCCACTAACTTTTTCTATATTTCTTATCAATTCCAAAAGATAAATTCTGCCCTTACAAAAATAGAATAAACTTCTGCATTCACATTTTTTTTTTTTTTGGTTTTCTCCATTTTCTTTTCGAAAAGTAAAAATTAAACTTACACGCCTACTTCTAATTTGACATAACTCAATGGAGTGTAAAGACTTACAAAATCCAAACAGTGCATAGATTAGCTAGAGTTTTTATTGCAATTTCGAGTGGAATGTGGAGGACCAGAAGGGTTGCAAGAGAGCCTCGTTTATGTCTAGTTAATAATCTAGAGGTGTCTTAAGGAATCCTATAGGTACCTGCCGAGTACTTTGGCCGTCGGGGGAGACGATAAATTCGAAATTCGAATCCCCTCACGGATCCATCATTTCCATCCTCCTCCTTTTATGATATAATTGTGCGAGAAAGAGTACCCGTTATCGAACTGTCTTTAGAACAATACCCATAAAATGACATCAAATTAAGCTGTTCATCTTCAAAACAAAGAAATGAACAACAACAAATTCTCGACGGCTTACTCTAATCACACGGTGCTCGGCTGATGTAATTACGTAACCGAATTTTAGAGAGGGAAAGTTAGTTGCTTATTCAAACAATAGATTCACTTTGAGTGACTCTGACCTTTTCTTTGACACTTCTATTTCTAGATATTTTAGTTACATTTCAAACAAAAATCGTAATAAACTATTCCAGAATTAGTTTGAGATTAAGAGAGCTAAATAGAAAACCAATTAATTAACTATTAATCAATGGGGCGATCCGATCCAAAAATTACGGCGAAACCAACCCTTCCTACTCACACAACTTGCGAATAAACAATGGTGGTTTTACCATCGGCCTCTTAATCTATTATGCACCATTACGTTAATCAGTGAACAAAAGAAATTGCAAAATTCAAGAACCGACCGGTTTCGCCATTTTTACGGGCGCCTTTCAAGATCCGGGGACAAGACACATGCTGTAAAAATTATAAAACTCAGTATTTCAGCAACTTGCTAAAAAACACTGGTGATTTTTACCAAGGGGGAAGTTGCTCCTTCAATTCAACTTCAAGGCGATGGAACCCTCTGAAGGCTCGAAACGATGATCATCACGTGCGTTTCAGCTGCTCTCCAATGTCCAACGTTGATCCCACAGGACAATGCTTTAAGGATCCAATCTTGGAGAATTGACCGATGCAGATACTTGAAATTTACTGATCTTCCGCGAGCCATTAAATGCATGCTCAGCGGCAACGTGCAAAGATCCTTACTGGTCGCTTCCCAACTGTATTCGACAGATCCAAGGAAAACGTCCTCTCATCACGTGACGACTGCGGTTAGTTTCATCAGAAGATGAGCAAAATCCGCAGCGCTTTGATTTGCACACGATTATTGATAGCGATAGATGAGCGCGTCATGTTGAGTGACCGTGAAGCACCCAAAACCTTTGTCCTTCTTTCCATTGCAAGTTAGTTTTTCTATATTAGCTGTGATGCATGCGAGGGTAAGATCTGTGGATGCTGTCTAAAATTGTATGATCTCAATTGGGTTGCCAAAAAACTAGTTCTTGATCACGTGTCAAAAGAGTACTTGATTTGATGTCAGAATTCATGTCATTACAAAACTTCCTTAGATTGTATTGAAAAAGACTGGTATGTTTTATATTCATGTCTTTTTCTAGTTTATCAATTTCTCCTTTTATTTATAAAGAAACTCTCCTTACCTGAGTAAATTCTTGTGTACGAGACGCTCTCATTATCTTGAGAGTTAGGTGAAACGTGAGCCAAAACTATATTAGTGTCCCAAACTTGAGATTATTTGCACTTGGCAATCGATATCATGATGAATTGAATCTTTATAGTGTGCCTAATCCACACACGTTAACTAATCTTGTTGTGTTTTGGAAAACTTTGAAAAGCATTTTCGGACTCTTAAATCCCTTTCCTGCTAAGCCCAAATCTTGTTTTCTAAAGCTTGAAACTCAAACCAGCTACCCGACTACTTTCCGTCAAAATCCAAAGTTGTTTCATAAAGTTCTCCAAAACTCCCCCGCGCCGTCCTTATGAAGTTTTATCAATGTCCACTTCCATAAACGTGTCAAACCTGATTTATTTGGGTAAAAGACCAACACTTTTAAGGGAAACTACATTGGAAGCACCGAAAATTAACAGTGGCATACCATCGGAAAAAATTCCTTGATCAATCGATAGATCGAGCTATGTCATAATAGATCAGAACACTCGCATCAGTTGAATTCTCAAGGATGGTCCTGTAGTGAATAATAGGGATAGAGAACGAGGAAAAAAACAAACTTGCTCTTCAGATGGTTGCTGGAAAGGCAAGTTTCCATAATAAAGCTAATGAAACCATGTCCCAAATAGTGGATCCAACGCATGTGACGTTATCACATAGAATCAGAGCTTTTGGAGCAAATGCCTAGATTTTCTAATAGTTCAAAACTTGGAGAAAGAGAGTTTTATCGAATGGCCACACCGTGTGTTACCAAAGAGTCCACAAATTCTCTTGATTCAAATTCATGTTCTTTTCGCAATTTTTACAACACGGAGTAATGGGTTTCTCCCTCTCTGCATAAAGATCGTGACTGATGCATATGATTTGAGATTTGAGAGAAGAGATCTCAAATGTAACGAGTGTTTATTAGATGTTTCAAGAGCTCTGAAAATCCCAATGTTGACAATAAGTATTTGAACCAATCGATAACTGGAGCGTATAATGTTTCCAGCCCGGCCTATCCGTGACCAGATTTATGGTGGAGTGGCAGGTTCCGCCCGAGGCTTGGAAAGCTTCCCGAGCCACGTGGGGAGACCATTTTCCAGTGGCGCGGGGTCCAACCAGAAGAAGAAATCTCAACACCAGAGTCTCAAGTTCGACCTCTAATTGGACCAGTTGGAAAATGTTAAGGTATGCTGTGGATTAGGTGGGCCTTGTAGCAGGTGACTGTCCTAGTAGCACTTGGTTGGTTTTCGAAGATGGAAGTCACCCTTCCATTCAATCAATCCTTGGTTGGTTTACACGTTCCTCACCAGGGAAGGGGACGGCGGGCTGTCCTTTTGCTGATTAATAAATTTTTATTAGAAAATGATGAAAGGGGAATAAAGAAATAAAAAAAAGGGAAAGAAAAATAATAATAAATAGATAAGCAAGTAAAATTGAAGTAGGCAAGAGTGTCGTGAGAGATTTTTACCATCTTTGTTTGTGTAATTTCTATGTTCATTTATACTGATATGTCGTTCGTGCCAAATAATGAACAAGATATGATGTTAGAATATCTTGTTTTATTACTGTGATTTATCAAATAATTGATAAAATATAGCAAAATCTTTGGATTTCATATCCTATCCTATCATATCCGGCCATATTTTGACTAGAAATTCAGATGACCAAACATAGCCTAAAAATCCAAACCTACTCATCAAACCTATATACATACATTACTACTACAATCGAATTAGAACTCATGACCTCACATCTAATGGCCCGTATTACTAGGCCGCCGCCACTGGTCACTTTGTGGTGCCGGTGTGATTTTGTTGCTAGCCCATTTTCCTTGAACCGGTAGCAGTCACGGTCAATTCAACTCATGAACCAACAGAAAAATATCTTCCCTCAAACCAAACAAGAAATTAGAACTTAAATTAGGAGAGCTTTTTCATAGGACTTGAACTAGACCGGACCATTCACGATGGGTTGACCCATCCCCGGCCTGCTAAAGTTGAAAGTTCCCAAATGGAGAGACCGGTTTGAAGGAGCAGGCACTAAATAAAGAGAACCGGTTTGAACTGATCAATGATGAAACAGTGAACGTTTTAATTATGTGAGTGCGAATCAACAATGCGAAGTGGACAAAGGTTGAACATTATTTTTAGGACGACGAGCTTATAATTTTGTATTTAATATAGTTTGTGTTAATTTGAAGTATGAATTGCGTCCACTTTCCACATTTGGTATAAGGGAACGAGCTGGTTGTTTCCCATCCCGGTAATCTTGTTTCTAACATGCTTGTATTCCGTCTCGTTGTCGACCGTTGGTTGTTAATACATGTTGCGTTTATTGATACTTCAGCTTAATTAGTTTTCCCGACTTTATAAATTTTAATTTGGTTGTATCATGATTATTGTTAATTTTTTTTTTAGTTACATTACTGTATTTGATATGTTATATAAAAGATTCTTGCCACAATTGTGAAATATTGGTGATTTCATAAATTAACTTCTCTATGTGATTAAATGATGTCAAATTAAGAGAAGCATGAGATGAAGTTTAGAAGTAGAATAAAAGTTCAATAAACAAATATCTTAAAGTGTGATGTATACTATACTTTAAAACTTATTTCTACAACATAAGTATGCTTTGTGAAAATAATATCAGTTAAACAAAAAAATTATAGAAAATTATAACAAAATCACCCAATTGCCATTAGCTGATTGAAAAAAATTTGGGTGTTGATGAACTCTATTTGATACACTGAAGTAATCAGTATTCTGTTGATTGATTTACAATGTTCATTCAAATAATCTTACTTTATTATACCATTTAGTCATCAAATTTGGGCCCCCATGTCTGTGTGTGTATATATATTATTCCACTCTTTCACAATTAGTTTAATTACAAAGTGATAAGAGTTATTTCTTATTATGCATATATTTGCAGTGTCAATGAGGAACATATAGTACTAAATTGGAAAATTTTCAAAAGGTTTAGGACTAAATTGACACAATTGAAAGGTTTATAATTAAATTAGAAAATTGTCAAAAGGTCTAGGACTAAATTGGCACAGCTAAAGATTTGTGACTGAATTGACTGCCATACAACTGGTTTGGGATTTTTTGGATAATTATCCATATTATTCACTATCTTATAATTATGTAATCCATCCCAGTCTATATTATAACATTTTCAAGCGTGCATCAATCTGGCGTAATTTGTCAATGTAATGCAATCGCGAGTTTATCATCCAAGCACCTCCCATCAATGCCCGACCTCGTTCAGCCGCTCGGCTTGTGATCACACTCGAGAGTCAGATGATTAACGAATGTGATGGGCTCGATGGTATACTCGGGGCGAGGTAAGAAGCTGCTACAATGGGGGCACGCGTGCCTGAGGCATGCTCCCCCACCGGAGGATTCTTCGGTGTGTACGAGGAATCCCACTATTTATAGTGGGAAAGGCACCCGCCGTTTTCCTTTTCTACCTTTTGTCACCATTCCTTTGAACGCGACATGACTGTATAGACCAGAATGGTCGGTCAATCTCAACGTGATCTTCACTCACCTACCTCGCGACGGTGATGAAGTGACAAGAGGACCGTTAAATTCTGCATCAACTCTCTCTCTCTCTCTCTCTCTCTCTCGCTCTCTTTAAAAGGTTGGAGAGCATTTACAGACGTCGCGGGCTTTGCTCAAAATCCTCGCAGGGGACGAAAAAAATTATGGGGACGGCCGTGGGAATTGATTGGGATGCCTCCATGCTCGTCGCCGATAACAGGAAACACCGACAGATGAGCATGGGCAGCGGATTGTTGTTGTTCTTGGAGTCTGCAGGGCTGATTCTGCTGCTGGGTTGCTGCATTCTCTCTCCCTCCGCTCATGCCGAAGTCCATTACTATGACTTCATTGTAAGTTCTTGCATTGAAGACGCACGTTGTTGGTCTTCTCGAATGGTCTGAACTTTTGAGAGCAGAGAGCACGTGTGCCTGGTTTTTCTGTTTGCTACATTGCAAACTCGAGATTGAAGTGGCGCGATATATCATTATTAACTCCCTTTTTTTTTTCTTTTTCTTCTTTTTGGGTTTGGTCGTATAGCTAAAAGAGACCAACTTCACAAGGCTGTGCAGCTCCAAGAGCATGTTGACGGTGAACGATAGCTTGCCCGGGCCGGTGATTCGCGTTCACAAAGGCGACACTGTCTACGTCAATGTCCACAATCATGGCGATTACGGAGTCACCGTTCACTGGTACCGTAACCCACCCCCACCCCCCCGAACACCCTTTCAAATGAAAGTGAAGTTATATCATGACGTTTTTTCACACCCCAACACGTCTACATCCATTCAATCCGGTGAGGTCCATCACGTTAATATGAGAACCGCCACATACAAGGATAGGATACGGATATATAAAACGGGAAACCACCAGATATCTTTTTCTCTGAGTATTAAGCGCCGAGAAACAGAAAAGTACAAGTATTATGGGTGAGCATGGGTCCAGGATAGAACCGGAAATCGGACTGTACCGGTCATAAGAACCGGTTTGGTTTTAGGTTTCCGCAGTTACCGGTCTGGTTCTCAATTTCAAAAAAAGTAAAATCGGTACTATGCAATTCGGTTCCCAGTTCCTAAATAAGAACCAAATTGGAATTCGAGAACTGAAAACCGATGAACCGAACATGAGTTAACCATAAATTCTCTTTTTACTCTTCTTAACATATTTTAAAGGTTAAGACTAGTGATGGCACTGTCCAAATTGCAATACAGCCATAACTTTAAGGTCTCCTTTGTAGTGTTTCCAAAGTGAAATCCAATTGCAACTCGAAGACTTTTTAGCGAGTGTGTACTTGGGAAAATGTGCGTTTTCTAGATAGAGTTTGATTATTTTATTGAAATGTGTAATTTTTTATGGAATAGTAATAGCGAACGTTCTAAAACTTACATTGATTCGGCACTTTAATTCTAAAAATTTCTTTTGGGTCATTAAAATTCTAAATTTTGTCACCCCCTTCGAATTAACCCTTCTATTAACTCCGTCATTTTTTCTTGGACTAATTCTATGTGGCTTTTTAAAGTTATTTTTCTTTTATTTTTCGCACAAGGACCCTGATGTGGCACCAATAAGAAAAGGCTAAATTTTTTTTAAAAAAAAAGACAAAAAGACAAAAAGATTCAAAATGTTAGTTAAGACATCCTGTTCCTCGTTGTGATCCCCCTTCCTCGTCCCTCCATTATGATTCTCCCTCCTTCTTCTTTTTTTGAACTTTCACTTTTTTTTGTTCATTTAGCCATTTTCAATTTTAGTTTAACCATAAAACAAAAATATTAACTCAAAAAATGAGTTGTTTTGGACTTTAAGAAGCTCTGTCCTTTAAATAACATCCACGTTAAAGAAGAAAATGGCTAAATGAACAAAAAAGTTTAGAACTTTAATGAACGAAATGAAGGTTTTAGTAATTAAGTACACAAAATGACAAGTTTTAAGACTTGAATTCTATTTATCCTAAATTAGTGGTATTACTAGTTTTAGTAATCTTAGTTAGTGTCTTGGGTACTTGTTAAGTGCATCATGAACATACTTTCCTCTGTATTTGTCGTTTGTTGCTTGAATCAGATAGCTAAATCTTTAAAACATAGCCCCCTAATTGGTGGTGGCAATTGGTTGTGTCTAATCAAAAAGAGAAAGGATCCTGAAAATATCTCGATTTGTTATTAAAAAAATAATAATTGCAGGATCTTCAATGCACATATTCAAGAATAGTGAGTTTTGAAAACATCTCAATTTGTCGCAAAACTTGCAGGCATGGCGTCAAGCAACCGAGAAATCCATGATCAGATGGTCCAGAATACATAACACAGTGCCTGATCGAATCCGGAATGAACTTTACTTATGAGGTCATATTTTCGAATGAAGAGGGCACGCTTTGGTGGCACGCTCACAGCGATTGGACCCGAGCTGGAGTGTATGGGGCCATTGTCATATACCCTAAGGAAGGCACAACTTACCCTTTCGAGGAACCAGATGGTGAAGAAGTGGTAGCACTGGGTAAGTAATCATCAAAGACCTCCTCATTCGGTCTTTTCTGATCTAAAATATTTGTTTCTCTTGTCTGTCTTTATCTGTTGCTGTTTCATGAATCCTTAGTTTCAAATATGAAGTTTCAGGGATGGAATCAAAAGAATTTTGTGAGTATCCGTCATGCTTTCTGTCATACTGTCAATATGGTTGGGCTCCAGGACAAGGACAACATAATGTTTTATGGAAAAGAAGAAAAGCATTGTGAAACAGTCATGACATTTCAGGAGTTGCTTGCATCGCTCTTGTCGCTTTTATTTGTTCACATTTCATACATCTCTGTTTAGTCTGACCTTGCACCACAAGGAGGCTCGGACATGTATAATATGTTTTCTTCTGGCAAACATGCCAAGATGTGAAATTTCAGGATTACATACTTCCTTTTCTTCTGTCGCTCCTTTTTGTTTCCGTATGATTGCCTAAATTCTATGTTACTTGCCTATTCATAGGGTCTTGGTACAAAGGAGATGTGAACAAGGAACTTGAGGAGGACCTGAATACAGGTTCAGACGCTCCTCGATCGGATGCATATGTTATCAACGGCCAACCGGGAGACTTTTGTGAATGTTCTAAAGGTAATCAGCGCACCTAAAGAAACATACTAATGACACTTATTATTTACACAAGACTACTGGGGAACTGAAAACAATTGCGCAATTCGTTTGTAGAACTAACTGACAGTCGCAAATTCAGTTTGCATTCGCTTGCTTTGATGTGCATTTGACCAATTCGGGGAATGTGAAATCAGCGGAATTTGCCCTCACTTGAGGAATGAACCGACTTATTTTGTGTTGCAATGATGCGAAAACATATGACAAACTGTTGCATGAGCGTTTCCTAACAAAAATGTTCTTATATCTTGCCATTTATGAAGCTTTTGATTGCAGATTTCACCTATCACTGGTCAGTCGATTATGGGAAAACATACCTTCTTCGTCTGGTCAATGCGGTGATGAATGCAGAAATGTTTTTTGCGATCGGACAACATAATTTCACTGTCGTCGGGATGGACGGGGCCTACATAAAACCAGTTGTCACGAGGTTTGGGATGATTGCCACAGGGCAAACCATGGATATACTAGTCACAGCAAACCAATCTCTCGGTCAATACTACATGGCGACTAGACAGTATGATAGTGTTACGCCACAGGTCACGGATTATGACAAAGTGAATGCCACCGCAATTCTTCAGTACACCGGCAACTACACTGATACATCAGCTCCTTTCTTTCCCAACACACTACCGATCTAATACGACCTTATATCTGCAATAAACTTCATGAGTCACATCAGGAGCTTAGCAAACGAAGAATACCCTGTTGACGTCCCCAGAAATATAACTACCTTCATGTATATAACGGTTTCGATGGGCGAAGTTGAGTTTGTCAACGGTTCAAACACGAAAATTGGCCTTGCATCAAGCTTAAACAATGTTAGTTGGGTAAACCCGTCAACTGATGTACTAATGGCTTACTACAGGTATTCGTCAAGCATCCTTTGTTCATTTTGTCGATGAACTTGTTCAATTTTTAGCTACAATTTTAGGACAGGAATGTTAAACCTCTCGTCATGAAAGGAAATTATTTGACGCAATACAGAAATATTCATGTACAGTATCGATTTTATTGGGATCATCGTTGGACTTGACTCACAGATGAATGTCCATACAGGAACTTGAGCGGTTATTTCACAGAGGATTTTCCAGATTGGCCAGAAATGTTTTTCGACTTTACAGCAGACTATGTGCCGGATGCTTTCGAGTGGTCACTACATGGGACCAAAGTCAAGATGCTAAACTACAATGAAGAAGTGGAGATCGTTTTCCAAGGAACCAATGTTTTGGATGCATCGGAGGATCACCCGATGCATTTGCACGGGTACGCCTTTTATGTTGTCGGAGCTGGTTATGGGAACTTCGACAACGAGACAGACCCCAAGGGTTACAATCTGGTCGATCCTCCCGAAGTAAATACCATTTCGCTGCCTAAACAAGGATGGATCGCCATCAGATTCCGAGCCAGTAATCCTGGTACTTGCCTTTGCGCTTGGTCATGAGTTATTATTACTTCAGTTATTTCGGAGAAACTCATCTTAACACCAATTTATGTTTGAAATGAATGTGTTTTTTGACATTTTGTGTCTAATATCTGCTTTCCGATACCAGGGGTATGGTTATGGCACTGTCATCTGGATCGACACTACAGTTGGGGAATGACCACCGTGCTCATTGTGAAGAACGGCAGGACGCCTGAGACTAGCATCAGGGAACCCCCTCCTTACATGCCCCCCTGTAAGGATCCTTCACTTGGGTTACGAAAATCGGACGCTGCTTCACCTGTTGAATTGGATAAATCGGATGTATGATTCGACCAGCATACGGTCTTCCATTTTCTTATGTTTACATTTCTGATAAAGTCGATTATATTGAAGTGCCATTGCATTAGTCATTCAGAACTACCGTGCTTGAATCCATTTGAATGATAGATGATGGATTTTATGGTGGGCCGCCCATGTTGGGCTAACCCAGCCCATAACCTGCAAATGTAACCGCCAAAGGCAATTACTTGTTTTTCTAAAGTGATGTAACTACCTTTGGAAATTACGTTCTTTTCTTCAGAAGCAACAAGAAGAAACTGATTTTTGTTCTATCCCTGACGAAAACGAAAAGGAAAACTCTCTCTCTAGGCTACAATTAAGGCATTTAATCTGTGGAAATAAAGTATGTTCCGAAATGTAATATACCCACTTTGATAAGTGATTCAAGAATTTCCTAGGCATGTTTCTCATGTGTTAGTATATGGATTTGTTTCCCACATTGGTATCAGAGCATCTTATACTTGTTTCTAGATTATAAACATATATGTAAACAAACTAGGGGTGTTCATGGTTCAGGTAGGCGGTTCTCACCCTAGAACCGAAAACCGCCCACTAAGGACTAGTTTCGAAAAATTGAAATCGGGAATCGTCTGTTGATTCCATGAACCACCAGAGAATCGGACCACCGGTTTGGTCCGGTTCTCGAGTGGGTCTATGGAACCGGTCTTCTGTACATCACATCTTTGTCGACAAGTGCAACTGTGATAAAAAAAAAAAAAACTACCTACAGAATGGTACCCTTGAAAGTGCTAAACTTCCCAACAAAAGCATCCAAAATGTGACCTTGTAAAAAGTAATAAATAAAACCATTTTGCCACAACAAAATAGATAGTAAAGAGAATGAAGACGAAGTAAAGAAGCTCATATTAGCATATTCCGGGCTTGAAGGAGGAGAGCCGGACGAGACTGGGTCGAGGTGATGAATTGACCCACCATTGGACAAATCAAGCCAGAGAAGGTCGTCCTTATGAAGAAAACTAATGCAATTTTAGTTCCACGGTACTGGAAGCATACGACAAATGCGGAGTTGGAGCAAGCTGAAAGCCCTAACTAGTGGAGAGAGAGCTGAAAGCCCTAACTAGTGGAGAAGAGACAAAGGAAAGGAAAAATAAAAACCCTAACCTTTGCGCGACGAGTTGAAAGTCCTCTCCCCCTTCTACTAAGCGTTGTCTCAATGAGCGACGAGTGGCGAGTTGAAGGGGACCAAGAGCGAGAGTGAGAGAGGAGGTGAGCGAGAGTTGAGACGAGGGTGAGAGTCGAGAGAGGTAGACGAGACGATAAATAACATTTCTGTCAAGTGTGAAGATTGAAAATGAAGTGATGCACTTAGGGTTGACGAACTCGGGTCGGCAAACCCGGAATTGGCTGAAATTTCATATGCTACATGAAAATGGGCCGCTGGACGCAACACATAGCTAAAACGGTGAAGCACATCGTTTTTTGGGCATTCGGGATCGTTTTGATGGGTTTTTAGGCATTTTTTGTTATTTTAGGGGTATTTTAATACTTTTTACGTTTCCTAATTTAATTAGGTTTAGCATCCTATAAAAGGGATATTGCAATTTTAGAAAGGCAGACTTTTTAATATTTTGATATTAATTTTGATAATCGAATTTGAGAGAATAAATTATTCTTTTATTCTATTTCGATTCTTCTGTTTAACCAATTTCTGTTGCGTTTCGATATTATTTGGTATCAGAGCATAGGTTGCCTTGAATCAATGGCTGAACAGAATCACGGTGGTTGTGGACGACGGGGTTGTGGTGGCCGGGGACGTGGAGTCATTCCTGAAGCAGTAGACGAATAACCACTCCTAAGAAACTTGCGAGATGCAGAAATTGAAGATTAGAGAAGGCGAATCCAAGATTTGGAGCGACAACTTGAGCAGGCGAGGTTGGGCATTCAATCCGAAGATGGAGTGGAATCTAAGGATCCATCCGATGATGAAGAGGAGGACATCAATCCTTTTGGGGTTCTAAACCAGGGATGAAATTAGGGATTACGACCTGGAAATCAACCGTTTTTTCCTAATATCGGGATGAAGATCGAGATTCCTGAGTTTGAAGGTAAGGCTCATCCTAATGAGTTTATTGATTGATTGCATATAGTCGAGAGGATTTTTGATATTAAGGATCTGACTGAAGAGTAGAAAGTTAAATTAGTTGCTATAAGGCTACGGAAACATGCTTCGATATGGTGGGAGTATGTGAAGAAACAGCGTTCTAGAAGGGGAAATCAAAAGTGTATCGGTGGGATAAGATGAAGAAGTTACTGCAAAAAAAAAATTTCTGCCTACTCATTATAGGCAGGAGGTTTTTATTGAATATCATAGTATTACACAGCTAGATTTAACCATCGAGCAATATACCCATGAATTTGATCGTCTGCGGATGCATTGTGATGTAGCTGAGGAAGATGAACAAACAATTGCGCGATTTTTGGTAGAGTTGCTGACTGAAATTTCTGATGTTGTCCAATTACAGCAGTATTGGACCTATGAGGACGTGTGCAGATTGGCCTTGAAGGTGGAGGCGCAGTGTAAAAGAAAGGGCAGCAGTTACAGATTTCAGAATCGGTGGTCGGGCAAAGATTTTCATGGTAAAATAGGGAGTTCTTCAGTCAAGTCGACACCAACAGCAGTTAAGGGTGCGAGCTCTAAACCGGCATCCAAAGAGGGACAGAGTAGTACTAGAACTAGCAGGGGAGGGACTATAGCCAAGCGATGCTTCAAGTGTCAAGGACTTGGGCATTTTGCTGCTGATTGTCCGAACCGACAGATTATGACGCTTGTTGATAATCCAGTCTTTGATGAAGGTGCAATTTATGATGAATCAGATGGGGAACAAGAGGATGTGGATGCAGATCAGGAAGAGATTATCTATGCTGATTTTGGTGAGTCTCGAGTCGTTAGAAGAATTTTAAATGTTGCTGAGAAGGAAGATGAATCGTAGCTTAAGCATAATATTTTTATACTAAGTGCACTAGCGGAGGAAAAATATGCAACATGATAATCGATGGGGAAAGTTGCGAGAATGTGATGTCCACTACCATGGTAGAGAAGTTGGGGCTGAAAACAGAAGATCATCCTCAACCATACAAGTTGTCGTGGCTTAGGAAAGGAAACGAGGTGAAGGTGAGCAAGAGGTGTCTTATGTAGTTTTCGATTGGGAAAAGGTATGCCGATGAGGTGTGGTGCGATGTGGTCCTAATGGATGCTTGTCATATTTTGTTGGGGAGGCCTTGGCAGTTCGACAGAAAAGCATAGCATAATGGCTTCAGAAATACCCACACCTTCAAGAAAGATGGCCGGACCATTTCCCTAGGTCCTACAGATTTGAGAAAGAATGTGAAAAATAATATGTTGTCTAGGTCAGAGTTCTAGGAAGAGGCAGTGAACGCACCTGAGCTTTTTACCGTTGTGGTGATAAAGCAGAGTCCTGACAATTTCGAAATTCCTACACCAAATATGTCCTTACTTGAGGAGTTTGCTGATGTTGTACCGGAAGAGATGTCACCTGGGTTACCGCCCATGAGGGACATTCGGCATTGTATCGATCTCATTCTAGGAGCTGTTATCCCCAATAAGGCAGCTTACAGAATGAGCCCTAAGGAACATGAGAAGTTGCAGAAACAAGTGCGGGAATTGTTAGAGAAAGGTGCAGTTCGAGAGAGTATGAGTCCCTATGCAGTGCCAACCTTGTTAGTTCCTAAGAATGATGGATCGTGGAGAATGTGCATAGATAGCAGAGTTGTCAACAAAATCACAGTTAAGTATCGATTCCCTATCCCACGATTTGATGATTTGATTGATCAATTACATAGGGCGACTATCTTTTCGAAAATAGACTTGAAGAGTGGTTACCATCAGATTAGGGTGCGACCTGGAGATGAGTGGAAGACGGCGTTTAAGACTAGAGATAGTCTGTATGAGTGGATGGTGATGCCATTCCGATTATCTAACTCACCAAGTACTTTTATGAGGCTGATGAATCAGGTTTTTCGTCCTTTCATTGGTCAATTTGTTGTCGTTTATTTCGATGATATTTTAATTTATAGTGCTTCGATTGAACAACACTTGCAACACTTAAAGAAGAGTATTTGAGGCCTTAAGGGAGCAGAAATTATATGCCAACATCAAGAAGTGCCACTTTTTAACTGATTATGTGACTTTTTTGGGCTATATTGTGTCGAAAGATGGCATTAAGATGGATCCAGTTAAGATCGAGGCTGTTACAAATTGGGAGACTTTAAGGAATATTCATGAGGTACGCAACTTTCATGGGCTAGCATCTTTTTATAGAAGGTTTGTTCGTGAATTTACCATCATTGTTGCGCTTCTTATGGATTGTTTGAAGGGAGGCTAATTTGTATGGACCAAAGAGGCAGATGCTACGTTTCAGTTGTTGAAGAAAAGGATGACTGAAGCCCTATTTTTAGTGCTTCCGGATTTTAGTGAGGTTTTTTAGGTGCATTGTGATGCCTCAAGTGTTGGTATTGAGGGAGTCTTGAGCCAAAAAAGTAAACCTATCGCGTTCTTCAGTGAGAAGTTGAATGAAGCGAAGAAAAGATATTCGACTTATGACAAGGAATTTTACACTATAGTAAGGAGCTTGGAGCATTGGAGGCATTATCTTATTTCGAAGGAATTTATTTTGTATTCTGATCATGAGGTCTTGAAATATATTAATGGGCAGCATAAACTGAATGCTAGGCATGCAAAATGGGTGGAGTTTCTTCAGGCTTTTAGTTTTGCCATTAAACATAAGGCCGAAGTACTAAATAAGGTGGCAAATGTGTTGAGCAGAAGACATTCTCTGTTGTCTACGATGCAGGTAAGAGTTTTGAGCTTCGATTCTTTTAAGGATTTGTATGAAGATGATCCCTATTTTGGAGATATTTGGAAGAAGTGCAAAACAGGATCCTTTCAGCAGTTTCTGATTGTAGAGGGTTTTCTTTTCAAAGACAACAGATTGTGTATTCCTCAGTGTTCGCTGAGGGAATCTCAAGAAACAGAAAAGTACAAGCATTATAGGTGAGCATGGGTCCAAGGTAAAATCGAAAATCGGACTGTACCGGTCATAAGAACCGATCCGGTGTTAGTTTCCCGCACTTACTGGTCCGGTTTTCGATTTCAAAAAAAGTAGAACCGGTACTATGTGATTCAGTTCCCAGTTTCTAAATAAGAACCAAACTAGAAACTGAGAACTGAAAACCGATGAACCGAACATAAGTTAACCCTAAATTCTCTTTTTACTCTTGTTAACATATTTTAAAGGTTAAGACTAGTGATGACACTGTCCAAATTGCAATACAGCACAACTTTAAGGTCTCCTTTGTAGTGTTTCCAAAGTGAAATCCAATTGCAACTTGAAGACTTTTTAGCGAGGTGTACTTGGGAAAATGTGCGTTTTCTAGATAGAGTTTGATTATTTTCTTGAAATGTGTAATTTTTTATGGAATAGTAATAGCGGACGTTCTAAAACTTGTATTGATTCCGCACTTTAATTCTAGAACTTTCTTTTGGGTCATTAAAGTTCTAAATTTTGTCACCCCCTTCGAATTAACCCTTCTATTAACTCCGTCATTTTTTCTTGGACTAAAATTCTATGTGGCTTTTTAAAGAAATTTTTCTTTAATTTTTTGTACAAGGACCCTGATGTGGCACCAATAAAAAAAACTAAAAATTAAAGAAAAGGATAAAATTCAAAAAAAGACAAAAAGACAAAAAGATTCAAAATGTTAGTTCAGACATCCTGTTCCTCGCTTGTGATCCCCTTACTCGTCCCTCCATTATGATTCCCCCTCCTTTTTTTTTTTTGGAACTTTCACTTTTTTGTTGTTCATTTAACCATTTTCAATTTTACTTTAACCATAAAACAAAAATATTAACACAAAAAATGAGTTGTTTTGCGTTAAACGATATTATTTTGTACTTTAAGAAGCTTTATCGTTTAAATAACAACCACTTTAAAGAAGAAAATAATACAAAATGCTAGTTCAGACTTCCGTCCACTAAAAGGAGACGAAGTTAATTAAAGGGCTAATTCGAAGAACGGCGACAAGTTTTAGGAATTAAAGACCCAAAGAGCTAAAGTACCGGATCAACACAAGTTTTAAGTCTTCCACTGCTACTATGCATTATTTTTAATGTTCAAAGTCAAAATAGTATATATATATATGGATAATTGCAGTGCAAATCCCAAAATTGTCAACTTCTTATAAAAATTCGACAAAAAAAACTTCTTATAAAGTTCTAAAAATTTTATTTCGTGCATTTAAACCTAAAACTTGTGAGTGCCATTTTGAGTCTTTCTATTGAGGCAAGAATGACTCAAATTACATCAAAGTTGAAATTAGAACTTTAATGAAAGAAATGAAAGTTTTAGTAATTAAGTACACAAAATGACAAGTTTTACGACTTGCCTTCTATTTATCCTAAATTTGTGTTATTAGTTATTACTAGTTTTAGTAAACTTAGCTAGTGTCTTGGGTACTTGTTAAGTGCATCATGAACATACTTTCCTCTGTATTTGTCATTTGTTGCTTGAATCATATAGCTAAATCTTAAAAACATAGTCTAATTGGTGGTGGCAATTGGTTGTGTATCCTCAAAAAGAGAAAGGATCTAAAAAATATCTCGATTTGTTATGGAAAAAAGAAAAAGAAAAAAGAATTGCAGGCTTTGAGTTAATCTTCAACGGACATATTCAAGAATCACGAGTTTTGAAAACATCTCGATTTGTTGCAAAACTCGCAGGCATGGCGTAAAGCAGCCGAGAAATCCATGGTCAGATGGTCCAGAATACATAACACAATGCCCGATTGAACCCAGAACGAACTTTACTTACGAGGTCATATTTTCAAAAGAAGAGGGCACGCTATGGTGGCATGCTCACAGCGATTGGACCCGAGCTGGAGTGTATGGGACCATTGTCATATACCCTAAGGAGGGCACAACTTACCCTTTCGAGGAACCAGACGGTGAAGAAGTGGTAGTACTGGGTAAGTAATCATCAAAGACCTCCTCATTCGGTCTTTTCTGATCTAAAATATTTGTTCCCCTTGTCTGTTTTTATCTGTTGCTGTTTCATGAATCATTAGTTTCAAATTTGAAGTTTTAGGGATGGAATCAAAAGAATTATGTGAGTATCTGTTATGGTTTCTGTCATGTTGTCGATATGGTTGGGCTCTAGGACAAGGACAACATAATGTTTTATGGAAAAGAAAGAGAAGAAAAGCATTGTGACAGCCATGAAATTTCAGGAATTGCTTGCATCGCTCTTGTCGCTTTTATTTGTTCACATTTCATACATCTCTGTTCAGTCTGACCTTGCACCACAAGGAAGCTCGGACATGTATAGTATGTTTTCTTCTGTCAAACATGCCAAGGTGTAAAATTTCAGGATTACATACATACTTTTCTTCTGTCGCTCCTTTTTGTTTCCGTATGATTGCCTAAATTCTATGTTGCTTGCCTATTCATAGGGTCTTGGTACAAAGGAGATGCGAATAAGGAAGTTGAGGAGGACCTGGACGCAGGTACAGGCGCTCCTCACTCGGATGCATATACTATCAACGGCCAACCGGGAGACTTTTGTGAATGTTCTAAAGGTAATCAGCGCAGCTAAAGAAACATATTAATGACACCTATTATCTACACGAGCCTATTGGGGAACAGAAAACAATTGTGCAGTTCGTTTGCAGAACTAACTGACGGTCGCAAAGTCAGATTGCATTCGCTTGCTTTGATTTGCATTTGACCAATTCGGGGAATGTAAAATCAGCGGAATTTGCCTTCACTAGAGAAATGAACCGACTTATTTTGTGTTACAATGATGCGAAAGCATATGACCAATTTATGCATGGGCGTTTCCTAACAAAAATGTTCTTATATCTTGCCATTTACGAAGCTTTTGATTGCAGATTTCACCTATCACTGGTCAGTCGATTATGGGAAAACATACCTTCTTCGTCTGGTCAATGCGTTGATGAATGCAGAAATGTTTTTTGCGATCGGACAACATAATTTCACTGTCGTCGGGATGGACGGGGCCTACATAAAACCAGTTGTCACGAGTTTTGTGATGATTGCCACAGGGCAAACCATGGATATACTAGTCACAGCAAACCAATCTCTCGGTCAATACTACATGGCGACTAGACAGTATGATAGTGTTACGCCACAGGTCACGGATTATGACAAAGTGAATGCCACCGCAATTCTTCAGTACACCGGCAACTACACTGATACATCAGCTCCTTTCTTTCCCAACACACTACCGATCTATTACGACCTTATATCTGCAATAAACTTCATGAGTCACATCAGGAGCTTAGCTAACGAAGAATACCCTGTTGACGTCCCCAGAAATATAACTACCTTCATGTATATCATGGTTTCCATGGGCGAATATAAGTTTGTCAACGGTTCAAACATGAAAACTGGCCTTGCATCAAGCTTAAACAATGTTAGTTGGGTAAACCCATCAACCGATGTACTGATGGCTTACTACAGGTATTCGTCAAGCATCCTTTGTTCATTTTGTTGATGAGCTTGTTCAATTTTTAGCTACCATTTTAGGACAGGAATGTTAAACTTCTCGTCATGATAGGAAATTATTTGACGCAATACAGAAATATTCATGTACAGTATCGAACTTTTCGTGATCATCGTTGGACTCGACTCACAGATGAATGTCCATACAGGAACTTGAGCGGTTATTTCACAACGGATTTTCCAGATTGGCCAGGAATGTTTTTCGACTTTACAGCAGACTATGTGCCGGATGCTTTCAATTTGGCACTACATGGGACCAAAGTCAAGATGCTGAACTACAATGAAGAAGTGGAGATTGTTTTCCAAGGAACCAATGTTTTGGATGCATCGGAGGATCACCCGATGCATTTGCACGGGTATTCCTTTTATGTCATCGGAACTGGTTATGGGAACTTCCACAATGAGACGGACCCCAAGGGTTACAATCTGGTCGATCCTCCCGAAGTGAATACCATTTCGCTGCCTAAAGATGGATGGGTTGCCATCAGATTCCAAGCCAGTAATCCTGGTACTAGCCTTTGCGCTTCGGTCATGCAGTTATTATTACATAGTTATATCGGAGTAACTCATCTTAATATCAGCTTCTGTCTTATTTTGCTGAACAAATCTCGGTTGAAATGCATCTGTGTTTTTTGACATTTTGGGTATGATATCTGCTTTCCGATACCAGGAGTATGGTTATGGCACTATCATCTGGAACGACACTACACTTGGGGAATGAACACCGTGTTCATTGTGAAGAACGGCGGGACACCTGAGACTAGCATCAGGGAACCCCCTCCTAACATGCCCCCCTGTAAGGATCCTTCACTTGGGTTGCGAAAATCGGACGCTACTTCACCTGTCGAATTGGATAAATCTGATGTATGATTCGACCAGCATACGGTCTTCCATTTTCTTATTTGTACACTTCTGATAAAGTAGATTATATTGATGTGCCGTCGCATTAATCATACAGAACTACTGTGCTCGAATCCGTTTGAATGATAGAAATAAGCATCACCAGTCCAAACTGTCTGACAACTCAATATAAAGTTTTGCCCTGGACTTTTCAGCTTTATATTGCCCATCTAAACGGTCTTCTCTTCCGTCTGATGAGTGCGAGATGTACTAGAGTGAGAGACTATCAGTACAATAACGGCAATACTATGACTGACCTGTGAAGTCCAAAAGCCTGCCGTTCCTTCAAATCCTTTGTTTTCCAATTCCATTTCGGCGTGTCACATCATTCATTTGTTTGATGAAAAGCCATTCTTGGTCCATCCCAGGTTCAAAACTTTGCTCGGGATTATTTCCAAAGAAACCGGGCCCCGAAAGAGTGGTCAGAACTGACCTGTTTCAGAGCGACTCGGGTGCTGGTTTTTCGAGCAGGTTGATTGATCACTCAGGGTTAAGAATAAGCAGAACAATGTGCATCACCACTCGTACAAAAAGGGACCGTGTTTTCTCATGGAGTTCATCTTGGGATGATCCTTGCCGTTTGCACGGTGCTCCCACTGGTTTGAAACAATTTTTTGGCAAAAAAAAGACAATTACTCAAGCACGATTTAAGCAATGACAAACGCTAGTTATTTGTTCACAACCACATTCAATCCATTAGCAGTAGACATTCCTGTTCGAAGATGCTTGTGTAAAGAATATTTACACCATCGGTGTTTTAAAAATGAATCATTGCTATGCGAATGCTGTAGAATAATACAGCATAAAAATTTTCCAGTAAGAAATGGAAGCTTTTGGCTCTGCCTGTGGCCACGTCTTCAACATGAATTCCACAAGTACTTCACTGGTCACTCATTCTTGCGCCTTTTCATGCCGAAGTTCTCTCATAACTGTTTTCTGCCCTAGCATTTCCAATTGAATCACCTCAATCCTCAGGAGAAAATAGCAAAAGAACACTTCTGAATATATTGACCATACCATGCCAGTTAGCTAATCCTGAACTATGCTGAGCTCTATTACCCAAAAGGAGACAGAAAGCATGAAAACTCTGTAGTAATGATATTCAAGATAAGCATGTTCTTCCATATTACATTTAACAAATACGGTATGACAAAGCAAATATCAATGGTAAGGCAGAAATCATAGTTTTCAGCTTTCTGCTGTCAGGCTCAGAAATTATCGGGGGAATAAACAAAGTCTTGTTCATGTCTGAATAATCTGTGCATCATGCTCATCAAGTTTTCCTTTTAGCAATCAAAGCTATGCTATAGTAGTTGATGGCAAACTACATAAAAGCCAGAGTGACCAGAGAATACATCACGGATGCCTGCATGATTTCCGTGAAGCTTAATTAACAGTATGAATAAAGAGAGAAACCAAGCATGGAGAGTTAGGAGTGCCACTGCTGGAGAACCAAAAGGCAATTCCGGTTGTTCACCCCATCTAATATGACCAAAGCCCGAGGTAAAGGGATCCCAATATAGCTCAAGTTACTTAAACATTTTTGTTTTCGGCCAAAGTACGTTTCTCATGACTCCTTCAGTTATTTCCTTCTTGAAAGTCAATACGAAGCTGCATTCTACCACAATACCAAAGAGAAGTTTCCTGGAAGCTTCTTCCCAAACATTTGGAGTTATCAGATAGATATCAATGGCAACTCATTCTGCAGAATCGTATCTTTGGACAGAAGAAATGCAATTCTCTACTAACACTGACAGAACTGAAATCTAAACCCAAAGACAATTTGACATACCTATAACCATTGTTAAACAAGACGAAGTAGAGTGGATCCTGGGAAGAAAGCTGGAAGAGTTCTCGTACTATGTAGGCACATGTACTAATACTGTACAAGAAACATTTAACAAAGTCAGTGACTCGCTGAAAAAAATTTTATTTGACATCTTACAAATTGAAAACACAAGAGATAGCTAAAGCATTTCAGATGATTTCTGTTAGAGGTATAAAAAGGATATAAAAAGCTTATTTGACATCTTACAAATTGAAAACACAATAGATAGCTAGAGCATTTCAGACGAATTGCTGAGCTATCTTTCTTGCATGGTGCTCTTAATGAGGAGGTGTATATGGAACAACCTCCGGGGTATATTGCTCAGGGGCAGTCTAGTGGACTGGTTTGTAAGTTAAAAAAGTCCTTGTATGGTTTGAAACAATCCCCACGAGCATGGTTTGGAAGATTTTCTGAGGTTTCACTCTCGTTTGGACTTTCTAGATGTGGAAATGGTCACTCTTTCTTTTATAAACAGTTAGGAGGAGGCAAGCTGTTCTTAATTGTGTATGTTGATGATATTATCATCACCGGAGATGACTCGGTTGGTATAGCTAAACTAAAACTTTATCTTCGGCAACAGTTTCAGACTAAGGACTTGGGAAAGTTGAAGTATTTCCTAGGAATTGAGGTGGCATAGTCACAGAAAGGTATTATTCAATCACGCGAAAGTATGTCCTGGATTTGCTCACTGAGACAGGTATGTTGAGATAAAAGCCTCTTAATTCACCTATGGAACAAGGAGTTAAACTGGTTGCTAATGGAGGAGAAACTCTTGATAGCCCTGAGAGATATAGAAAACTGGTAGGTAAGCTGAATTATCTCACAATTACTCGAGTAGACATTGCCTTTTCAGTTAGTATGGTAAGCCAGTTTATGTCTTGCCCTCGTACATCTCACTAGGATGCAATTATTCGAATTTTGAGGTACTTGAAGAAGGCTCCAAAAAGGAATTGTTTACCAAAACCATGGTCATAGTCGAGTTGAAGGATTCTCTTATGCTAATTCGGTAGGATCTCCAGATGATAGGAGATCAACTACTGGCTACTATACCTTGGTTGGAGGAAATCCGGTGTCATGGAAGAGTAAGAAACAGAATGTTGTTGCCCGCTCCAGTGCTGGGTTAGAATATAGAGCTATGGCACAAGTGACATGTGAATTAATGTGGATTCAACAGCTATTGACAGAGTAAGCTTAAAGCTTCACCTCCTATGTCTCTATGATGTGATAATAAGGCAGCAACACATAAAACTTCCAATCATGTGTTTCATGAGAGAACAAAACACATTGTGGTTGACTATCATTTTATTCGAGAGAAGCTCCAGAGTGGAATGATTCTTTCCAATTATATTAGGAATGGTGAACAACTTGCAGACATCTTTACTAAAGCTCTGGGTAATGGGAGGATAGAAAATAGTTGTAACAGGCTGGGGCATGATTAATATATCTATGCTCCAGCTTAAGGGGGAGTGTTAGAGGCATAAAAAGGGTAAAGTGGTCTTTGGGTCTTTAGGGCTTATTTTGTGTGTGTGTGTGTGTGTGTGTTGACTTTTATTGAATAATACGATACAACGATTTTCCCTTTTACAATTTCCAAATAGTCCATTATAAACAATGAGCACTTGTATGGTACGTTTTGCAAGAAAACACGGGACTATGATCATGTCGGGTGCCATTTTCAGTTTTTTGGCATATTGCCCACAGTCTTGCAAACAAGGTCCAAGCAAGATGTCCAAGCAAGCACCGACAGGCCAAATTGCATGTTTAAATTCTCAAAATCCCCCTTCCAATTCAATTTGTCATGTGGAAACATATGGACAATTTCATATGTTTGTTAAAATTTATCTCTAATTCTTGTTAACCAGTCAATTCAATGCTCCAGACAACGTTCATAGAAGTAACAGGAACTTGGTAAATATGGATATATTACCTGCCAAAGCATATCAAGAGAAGGATCCACACAAATGCACTAAGCCAACTTGATTCTTTATAAGCAACCCAAACCTGTAAGACCATGAGATCGAGATAGACATGAGTTATGCAGTGTATAACAAGACAATTGTCTCATCACCAATCTGTAGCCATCAAACAAGAACTCCTATTGGGAGTCTAAAATCAAACGTGCTGCTCTCAGATCTAATAGGAATGATTGCAGGCAATGGTTCCATAAGCTTATGAAGCATAAACTCTGAAGTTGATTATCCATTAACTTAGATGTTGCATAGCCTCTGCTTGTTGTTAATGAATCATAATCCTTCCATCCATTTCTACCAGACACAAAGAGTCCTGTTTATGCATGTCCTCTGTTCTATCGCGTGAGTCAAAAAATTATATGCACCAAAGTTAGCCAATAGAAGCATTAGAGACATACAGAAAGAGCAACAACGTTGATGTAGAAGTCAATTAGCGTCGCTGTCATCCACCTGCAAATTGATAGCAGCATTCAGTACATTCACAGGACAGAGACTAATATGCTTACATGTTAAAACACTGACCCAGATGCAAATGAAAAAAATAGGTCCCTTCCTATTTTTTTAAAAAGTACAGTCCTGGAATGGGGAACTGCTTAAATTGCATGATCTCATGATTGAAGAATAAAACTTCAGACAGAAAAGCATAGAAACCTTCATACTTAAAGCGTCAATTTAATATCCCAAGGGAGAATTTGGTTCTTGTTAAGCGAAAGAAGCTCCTAATAACAATTATAATATATGGCATACGCAGGGAACGACACCACAAAACAAAAAGAGAAGCAGGGTATGTATTGGAAGGGTCATAGGTACATCTTAAAATCACCAAACTCTTCCTACTCACAACTCACATATCTAGTCCTAAAACCCCACAATTATTTCCCATGAATATTGGTATTCTTCAGATTCAAACCAGCATCCAAGACATGTCGCTTCCCTCTAGTACAGATCGAGATGATTTACGCGCTGTAGAAACAAGGGGAAAAAATGCCAGCTCCTAGCAGCTGAGTAAGTAAGAAAACTAATGCAACAAAAGGTACTTAAACCAAAAACTGCCGAGTCCCTAACCAGTATCCAAGACACATGAACAGAAAAATATGCACGGGCACTTATTATAATCCTAGGTGTATTCCTTATAGTACACCATGACCAAAAAAAAAAAAACAACCTATCCTCATACCTTCTCCAACATAACTTCAATTGTTAGGAAACCAAATGACAAAGACCCATTGAAGACAAAAGCAATAAACTTACGGAGTTAAAAGTTCTTTTCGGAAAGGACTACCATTGGTGAAGATAGTGTAGAGAAGAGTCACCAGCATCAAACAACCCAAAGCAAGGAAAATGATTCTAGCAATTATAACAGGAAAATGCAGCTTCTTCTGCTCCACGCCATCCCTGAATAAAGAAATTGCTCGGATAAAAAGGTATTCCAGCACATGAAAAATCATAATCGGAAATAACAGAATTAGCACATCGAAACTTTCCATAAGCTGTTCTGCACAAGAAAGAGACTGCAGCTTAAAATCGAAAGCATAATTTTCGAGCAGTTGGGTGCGTTAGTAACCCGTTGTTAAAACTGAATATGCAGAGCAACCTAAACAACATCTGAAAGACTCTAAGATTTATAGCTCCAGAGCAGAAAATTGTCCGTTTGCCATAATCCGGCGAAACCATGAGCTCATAATGTCTCCGTAAAGTACTTTATTCCACAATCCAGTAGAAACAACAATGATATACTCATACATAGAATGGCAAGTAAACATACTTGCTAGAATGCCGCAGCAGAACATGGTAGATGGGATCTTGTGAAGATTCTTGAGGTGAGAGCTTGAGGAATTGCAAAAGAATGTAGAAGCACGTTGTGACACTGAGATAAGAATCACATCATAATGCACAAAAATGTCAGCTGAGAAATCAAATGAAAGCATTTTGCCTGTTAAAACAACTTAAAGCAGCTTTTGTGTCACTCGCGACTACAAAATGAGAAGCAGAATTCCTGTTGGGAGAATTTAAGGCATACCTGCCTAGGCATATAAGAAGCACTGTCCAAAGTAAAGCACTAAAAAAGTTTGATTCCTTGTACCAAACCCAAGCCTGAAGACATATTAAGTGTAAGTATGCACCGCAAATTTTTCCCATCCAAAAAAAGCTTCAACAACAAATGAAATATGTCATTTTGTATTGACATGGAAATAGATTGAATGTGTGCAATCGTCAGTTCCTTTTATGGCATTATTGGAGTGTCAGCTTTCAGCTTCACGCAATTTTGAGTCAATTTTCCAACATATATAAACTCAGTGTCTGTTTGCTCCCGAGAAAAACTGCTACTTGTCAGTTAAAACTGGAAAGAACTATTGGCAAACACATCAGGTACCATGTTTTGGTTTTTTTTATTCCTAGAAGCTGGAAATGTGATAAATGTGAGAGGAAACTGCATTACCTGAACATTACTGTAGTTATGTAATTAACCACTTGCATCTTTCTTATATGGTGTTATAGTTAAGATGGTTTTCAAACTTATCAATTGATAAAGTTGCATAAAGAGGTGTAATCTGTAATAACCAAGAGAAATAATTTGTTCATACCACAAGCGGAACAACGTTTATATAGTAGTCAACCAAGGTCGCTGCCATCCACCTGCAGCGGGCCAGTAAAATTTTATCAATAATCCACATTTTGTGTAGGTATGTTCTAGTAAAGAAAGATTTTGCATGATCAAGGGATCAATAATTTGAGCTCTGACCAAAATATGCAAGAACTAAATATTAGTCCAGATCAACCATCTAAAGATCATTCTCTCAAGGATTAAACCCAAAATATTTGGCTCTTGTAATATCGATATTTTATAGCCTGTTGCGAACACAAGTCCCGCATGAGACGGATTAGCAAAAGCGGTCCACTTCAATAAGTCCCCGCACTTACCCTCTTTACAGAAGGTGACCTCCTAAAGATTCATATCACCTTGGTAGGATCATCTCAAATTACACACATGATGGGTAAGGCGAAAAAGGGGCATTTGATTATCTCAGACAATTTGTCATCTGAACAATTTTACATTGATCATTTCTCTCTCCCACAAGTATCACGCAAAGATGACAGAAAAATAAGGTTCTTCATTCAATATGCCTCCTTGTCCAGGAAACGACAAAGGAACAAAGTTGAGTTTTTTTTCCCTCGTCCCTCCAAAATGAAGCACTGGCAAACGAGGTTGGCTTCGAAATAGGCGTGCAAGTCTGCTAAGTCTTTTCCATGTTCCAAAATGCATGCATAAAACGCGTCTTCATGATGGCATAACAAAGGCACCACAAACACTGTGTGTGTGTGCGTGAGAGAGAGAGAGAGAGAGAGAGTTACGGAGTGAGGAGGTCAGAGCGGAAGGGGAGGCCATCAACGGCGATGGTGTAGATGAGAGTGGCCACCATGAAGCAACCCAACACCAGGAAGAGAGCTTTCAGACCCGTCACGACCGCCGACCCCGCCATTTGCTTACTTTGTCGTTCTTGCTCCGACGAATCTTCACTTGCAAAGGACATGAACAGACAGAATCAAAGAGAGAGAGAGAGAGTGCGTGTGTGGTAATGGCCTTCATTGGTTACGGAAGTCCAGAAGAGAGACCGAAAATGTGGGCAGGCTGAGTCCACGTCGCCCATTTTCTTTTTTACCCTTGCGTAAACCACCGTTATATCGCTGCCGTGACTCGGCATCGTTTTCTCATCCCATCACATTAGCCGGACGGCGGTCGCAGAGACACCGGAGGATGGACGGTGCGCTGCGGCGGCGCCACCACCCGCAATCGGAATTGAGATTGTTTTATGTGTACTGTGTTAGTCGTGATCAAAAGAAGAGAGGGTAGCAATTTGTGGAGTAGCTTCACTTTGAATGCAGGAGTTCTCAGGGAGAGAGCTAGCCGATTTCCACCGTTCCATATTTGTCTAGAAAAATAAAGAAAAAGTTGAATTCACCTCTGTTTATTTCACAAAAAATAAAATAATTTTTAAAAAATCATTTATATCGCTCAAAATAATTAATTAATAAAAAATATTTTGATTATTAATAACAATTTTTTCTAAATATTTTCATTGACGATGGAAATATGAGAACTTCCGTTTTCGAGTAATCATCAACCCCAAAAGTGGATCTTGAACTATTCGCTAGTAATTTAACTCAAATTTACCCTTAACAGCTAATTAAGTTTTTTAAACGAGATAAGCTAAGAAGATAAAGTAAAAAGAAAAGGAAAGAAGAATTCTTCAATTAAAAAAAATTGTAAAAGTCACTTTTTTACATGACTAATTCTCTTAAAAAAACCCACAACTTTAAGTCTAGTCTTAATTTTACCCAAAATCCTTTTTTTTATCTTATAAAAAATTTTCCAACTTTCACTCTAGTCTCAAATTTTGCGCATCCAGAGGTTGCCACTAATCTCTTCAATATTATCAACATTAGTAGGTTTCTATTTGAAAACGCGGGTTCTAATAATGAACTTATAATTAGCTTTGGTGTCAATAATTTTAAGTAAACTAGTGGCAATGTTTGGTCATTTGACAAATATTTGGGACTAGAAAGAAAGTTGGAGATTTTTTATGAGACAAAAAAGAAAAATTCAGAGCATAATTGATATTCAAGCAAAAGTCCTGAACTTTGGACCAATATGCAATGTAGTTCCTAAATTTTCAATTTGTTCAATATTGTCCATGAACTATAGCTTAACGTGCAATGTGGTTCTTGAACTTTTAATTTGTTCAATGTGGTCATTGAACTTTGGGTACATATTCAAACTAATCCATAGGTATATGAAAACGTTTAATATTGTCCTTGAACTTAAATTATTGAAAAGATAATATTGAATATTTTCACATAGTTCAAGTACTAGTTTGAACATATACTAAAGTTCGTGGATTACATCGACAAATTAAAAATTTAGAGACTATATTGCACATTGGACTATAGTTCATGGACCAAATTGAACAAAGTTCATAGGCTACATTACATATTGAGCCAAAGTTTAATGACAATTTGTGTGATTTTCCCTTTGCCCTTTATTACGTGCATAGTCTCTTTATTCTTACACCTTCTTATTTTTAAAGGCTTAAAGTGCCATCATTTTCTTAAATAAGGATATGAAGTAAATCGTATTTCAAATAAGAGTCTGAAGTGGCCAAATCATCTCAAATAACAGCTTAAAGTGGATTTTGTTTTTAATAAGAGTCTGAAGTGGCCATATTAATACAAAAAAAGAGCATAACCTTGTGCTTGCTAAAAGGCATTTTCATCATTTACAATTTTCTAGAATTTTTTTGAATTTTTCTTTCTTTATTCCTTTTCCTTTTCTTTTTCTTTTTTTTTCCTTCCCTCTTCACTCCACCAACATTGGGGCCAGGGTCGCCCTCACCTGCCCAGCCCACCCTCGCTGTATACGACGAGGGCGAGGGCAAGGGCCCTCGTCGAATCTGGTGAGGGTGGCCCTCACTTCGCTTAGGCTCGCGGTGTCGAGCAAGGGTTGCTATCACCAGCCCTAGTGAGGGCTACCCTCGCCGAAGGCCAAAGCTTGCCGACCATCGACAAGGATGGCCGAGGAAGAAGAGAAAGGAAAAAAAGAAAGAAATAAGAAAAGATATATATATTTATTAAAATAACCCTTTTTAGACTATTGAAATAGTCACTGGCTGGTCACGTCTTTATTTGAAATGATTTGGCCAAAGCTCTTATTTGAGACGCTTTAACTATTTCAACTATTATTTAAAATAATATTCACTTTAAATTTTTATTTGAAAAAATGAGTGCACTTCGGTCTTAAGTGAAAATTTCTCCTTATTTTATTATCCGTATATTGTTCGCCATGGATCTTCTTCTCCAAGCTCCTCAAACCCAATAGAGAGCCTCACTGGAGCAGGAGCGCGAGCAGAGCGTCGAGCAAAGCGAGAGAGGAGGCAATGTCTACTCCGCCCGATACTGATTCAGTCGATGCCCTTCGCTCCCAAATCGATTCTCTCCAGACGAGAGTCAACGTACTTCTCTCTCTCTCTCTCGCCATTGGAAACGCTTCTTCCTTCCTTCTCTTTCTGTCGAGAATTCGATCGCGATTTCCCTGAAGCTATAACTCGATCAAGCGTGCGTGCTTACATGTTCGTGGGAGTTTCGAATGCCTGCATACGCTGTGCGTCCGGACGCCCACTGCGTTCGCTGCGCTCCGTTCGTTTTCTCTCCCCCACGTTGCCGATTCGCCCCGTCTCGCGTGCCGCCTTAGGCGGTGTTCTTCGCGCGTACTAACTTGATTCGGTCTCGCGACCGGCGCATTGCATTTCAGGAGCTAGAGGTGCGGAATTCAAAACTTGCTTCTCAACTCTCTAGCTGTTGTTGTCGAAAGGTGAGCCAATTTCGATTTTCCTTTCACTTTCTTAAAAGGGTTTCATTGTCTTTGCAACTTTTTGATTGAATCTTAATATCTTAAGAGTAGCCCAACGCTGGTTTCAGCGCGTTTGTCGGTGGTTTGAGTGAATGCGTTCATCTTTTGGTTGGCCCTTCTTTGTAATTTGGCTACGCGTATAGATGATGATCAAATGTGATGTTCGGCGCTGAATATGATGCACTTGAGCTTATTACTTCATTACATGCAGATGGAAGACAAGATTAGTCCTTTCGTAGATGGAGGCAGTATGGTCGATGGGAATGCCAAATCAGTGAACTTGGACAAGAAGACTAGGAAAAAAAAAGGTGTTACTGGGCAACTTTCTGAGCTTTAGTTGCATGTTTAATCTGAACCACCGACATCTTGTACGGTTATTGCTCTGCAAGTTCGAGTTGAGGATTTTTAAAAACCCGACAATAGTTAAGTGGCCTTCTTGCAAATTTTGAGAGGTTATAGGATACTGTATTGCTGAAATTTCATGGAGTTGCATAGCGGTCTGTGTTAGTTGTGACTCCAAACAGTCAAAAGAAAAACAAGCAACCTTAAGCGCTAAAACTAGACATAATGAAAGCAGCAAGGTTGTCGTGCAAATAGTTTCTAATTCTAAGTTTTATAAGGTTCGAGTTAGTCATATCTAACAACCCTGTTTCCATAGACACGTGCATGTTGTTTGCCTGAAGTTCTTTCAATGTGCAGCCATATTAAGGTGAATGTTGTGATACCTCTTAATACAGATTCCAAAACAGGAATTCTCGAAAACCATCCAAGGAGATATGTTGCTCTAAGATTGATGTATTTTGGTCAAAGGTACAGATTGTGGCCATTGTACTGTTTGTCATACAATGCAACTGTTGCATCATAAATACGATCTTAATCCGGTGCCGCATAATACCTTTCCCTTGGTCTTTATTTTGTCTGTTTTTAAGTGGCACCATGGAATATAAAACACCCTGGAAATCGTGAAAGTTTAGCTGTTATCAATAATTTGAAGAAATTTCCTCTCTGAAAAGATGAAATGCTAGGGAGTCACTGCAGAAATCTCTTAAGTTGCAGCATCTGTCGCTAGTAAATGTGTAGTGGATGTGATTCGTAAAATATGATGATAAATTTCTGTTACAGTACATGGCAAATCTGACTAATTTCTTAGACAAATAAATCCTGAATGTGTTGTGCCTTAGGCCATTGAATGAATTGTGGCTTTTTTTTGGCACAATGAAATCACTGCACATATGCTTTATTTTACAGGTTTTATGGCTTTGCCTCTGAAGCACAATTGGATCCAACTGTCGAGGTCCAGTCCTAGATTCCATTTTCTCTTCAAAATTTCCATTTATTTTCAGCATTGGGCCTAATGGAAAATTTGTGCTATAAAAAAGAGTCCTACTTCTTTGTTACACGTTAATTTATTTTTTCAGTAAGGACACCTATCTTTTGGTACATTAGTACAGTTTGTACCATGCACATGGAGTTGCTGAGTTTCTTCTTATTATCAAAGATACACAGAAAATAATTTTATAATAATGTGCAATGTGAATGTTTGAATCATGGACGCTATCGATTTAGAATCTGCAAATGTTCTGTTTTGGCATTCTTGATGGAAACATGACCCATTTCAATCCGAATCCCATCATACTGATTTTAGTGTCATGCAGTCTGAAATTTTTAAAGCTCTTGAGAAGACAAAGCTTTTAGTTGGTGACAAGAAAAAGTCACAGTACTCAAGATGTGGTAGAACAGACAAAGGAGTTTCATCTTTTGGGCAAGTAAGTCCATCAAAAAACTGCTACTGTGCTTCTAAGTTCTTTATGGATCAGTAGATTGTTATTTTATTCACAGGTGCTAGATTGGGATTTATCTTTTTCCTCCATACAATCACCATGTCCTTGCAAAGAGAATGTGGGTCTTTGTTTTAACTTATATTAAATGGTGAGCATTTTCTTGCAAAAACATGAGTCGCCTTATATTTAGTAGAAAAGCACATTCTCACTTGTATTTTTCAATTTTGGATTATTTCTTATACTTGGAAAAAACAGATGACAAGGCTCCTCAGAAACAAGATGTTTAGAGGGCTTCTGGAAAAAGATGGTTAACTGTTGCATGTGTACTACTTATAAGTACTAAAATGGAATTGGGGCATAAGTATGGGCACAAGGGGCAATTATCAGAGTTTTTCCCTATAACAACCGTATCTTTCCATCCTCACTATAGATGTGATTACTGTGAATATTCATGATGATGTTCCTTTTAGGAGTGCTTTCGTTGATTATAGTCTTATTGGATAAGAATGGAGCATATGCAAAGCTTGAGTTTGTCAAGGAATTTGCGATTGGGTGTTATATTCAGTCATAGAATATTCTAATTGGAGTGCAAGTTCTGAAGTGAAGAGGTTTAGAGAAGCAATGATGTGAATTGGAGATCAGAAAGTACCAAAGAGCGAGCGTTCTGATAGTTGGGAGTCTTTTTGCAAAATGATTGAGAGGTTGATAGAGATGCCACCACAAGGTATGAGAAGGACGTATGATGTGGACAAGTGTCTAGTATCAATTGTCATTATACCTAGGATAGTTTTATCTGCAGTTGGCTCTTTCTTTTATGATTCATGTTATTGTTCTATTATCTCCAGCTTGCTTCTTTTCTTAAGTACATCATAAGTAGGCTTTGGTTTGCTTTATGATTCAGGTCATTTCCCTGTTTCTACGATCAAATGTGCGACCTAAGAACACAGATGATGCAAACAGTTGGGAACTTTCTACAGAGAGAGATGGTATGTTGTTTTTACTGAGTGAAAGATCTTTAATTGCTTTGAACTCTATTTTATTGCTATAAAGTCTTTAAATTGCTTTCGAATGATGAACCTGGAACTTCACTGGAAACTTGTGACTCAATTTAATTGCTAAAAATTGGTGAATTTTGGGCAAGGCTGATGTCCAAGCAACTCATATGGAAATAAACTGCTGGTATGGCAACAAAGCATCCATAAAATATACATATTCCTATACATATGTATACACATCACACTGCTTTCCTCACAAAAGTGCTTCATTTGAGACTAAGTGGTCAGCATTTCTCAGTTAGTAGGGTTATTATGCAAGAAAGTGCATATACGTTGGGATTATGCAGTCATGACAGTTTCTTGCTTTATTTTATTACTCTTGTGGTTTCTGCAACGATTTTTTTATGATGAAAAATGTATCGTGTTTAATATGATGCTTACTTTCACTTATATGTCAGTCTTAGACGCGGAAATTGATTATGTGCGAGTGTTGAATCGAGTCTTACCCAAAGATATCCGAGTAACTGGCTGGTGTCCTGTTCCAATTGATTTTAGCGCAAGGTTGTTTTCCTTCTCATGGTGTACTTTATTTTGATTTGATACAAAGGGCTTCTACTGACAAAATGAGTTATAGGTGCCTCCAATTCTTTGATTTTATTAAAGCTAATGATTGTGGAAACGTAGGTGGGGTTTGCCTTTTCACACAATTCTCTCTTCTTCAATATCTTGCAGGTTTAGCTGCATGAGCAGGGAGTACAAATATTTCTTTTGGAGAGATAATTTGGATATTAGGGTATCTCTCCATTTTTCTAGTTTATGACTATTTCATTTCATGAACAACTTTTTGCTGATTTTGAAGCGACAAATTTGATAGAAGTCCTTTCTCTGTTATTATGCTAGGCAATGGAGAGTGCAGGCCAAAAGTTTGTTGGGGAGCATGATTTCAGAAATTTTTGTAAGATGGATGCATTTAATGTCCACAATTACAAGCGTCATACAACATCCTTTGAACTTTCTTCATGTGATAAGAGGTTGGTTCCGGTAGATTTTTTTTTTTTTTTGTAAGGAAAGAAAAGATGCATCTATATTTCTTGTTTGGTATAATGAAAGAGAAATCAAGGCAAAAAAATAGGCCTTTTTATTTTGGCTAGTTTCTCTCTTGTACAAGTTATTAGGTTAATATGACCAATTTAGTTTGCATTGTCTTTTCTGATTTTCATACACTTCCTTTTGTGCAGGTTGGAAAGTAATGAATTGTGGTGTTTCAAAATTAAGGGCAGTGCATTTTTGTGGCACCAAGTTCGTTGCATGGTCGCTGTGATGTTTATGGTTGGCCGGGGTCTTGAAACTCCTAATGTACGTATTATTAGATACTTTACCATTCTCTATCTTGGTTACCATAAGTAGAAAGTAGGAACTAGGTGAGAGATATGATAACACTAAGTTTGTTCGATTACTATGAGTTAAGGCAACGGAATGCGCGGGGCTATTAATATTGGACAATACCTGACAGATAAAAGGCTTTATATGAGATGACATTGTGCGATCTCACTAACCATATAGTGACACAAACTAATCCTTCTTTTTAAGTGAGTCAATTGTTTGGCATGTGGAAAATAAAGATGTGATGTTCAAATCCTTTGCTAACTTAAGTTGGCATGAGCAAGAAACATGCTATTACAAATTGTAGGCTCTGGAAAAAGGAATGCAAAATGCATTCCTGTGTATGTCACTTCTGATTATCAATTTGCTGTATCAAGCGCAGCCATGAGATATTGGTTGCCATCATCAGTACTCATCACTAATTCCAATTCCCAAAGAGCAGCAATGTCAGCTTCAAGTGTTTTGGCTCTGGATTTTCCAGTAAAATACTAACTTAAATGGCAAGCTAGCATTTGAATTTAGTGACCATGAAGGGCATGTTTGGCAATGATTCTAATCCAAAAAACATAATTGATATTTTCTGATTCTGTTCTCTAGACGAGTTTTAGAGAATCAGAACATGTTTGGTAACTGTGCAAAATTTTTGTTCTTAGGAATGCGTTTGGTAACTGCACAAAATTTCTGTACTCAGGAACAATTTTTCTTCCCAAGTCATCTCCACCTTCCCAATTTTTTTTTCATTTAATTATAAAAATGTCAGTGGAGGGTGGTGGTGGCCGACAGTGATGATGTTGGCCGGCAGTGGTGGCTGGCGGCAGCGGTGGCCAGTGGCGGTGGAAAGAGTGTCAAGAAAGAGTGAGAGTAAGAGAAAGAAGTTGATTCTTTTTTAAGTGAGCTAGTTTCTCAAAAGTGATTCTGAAATAAAGAATCTACTTTTTTTTATTTTTGTTTCTGCTCTAAATTTATTCTCGAGAATAGAATATGAGATTTAGAGAATCAGAATCATGTATGTTACTGTTGAAATATTGCCTATATCGCTTGACAATGGGTCCTAAATGCTCTTTATATTCATGTGGTATCCCTTTACTTATTAGCTTAAGCTTTTCGGTTGAACTTTCTAACATGGTATTAGAGCCAGTGTTGTCCCTTTTGCGAATGTGCGTGGTCAAAATTCCACGTGAATGTGCGTAGTCAAAATTCCATGTGCCGCTAATAATTCAGCTTGCACGTGAGAGGCAGTGTTAAAGTACTATTCCACATCGCTTAACAATGGGTCCTAAATACTCTTTATATTCATGTGGTTTTCCTCCACCTATTAACTTAAGTTTTTGGGTTGAACTTTCTAACACAAAACAGGTTGCTCACCTTTTTGGTTCCGGGGAACAGAATAAGAGAATTAGAATCGTTGTCAAACGGGCCTGAAGTGTCTGAGATGTAAAAGCGGTGGATCAATTGACATTATTTGCAGTCTGTAATTATGGCACTAATTTGCAATGCATGCTCGAGCTTGACCATCTACAGGCTGTGAAAGAGACATGGCTTACTAAATGTGAGAGCTAGAGTTCAGATCCAGCATACAAGACTCAAAAATTTTTAGGCCTACTGGGTGAAGGCACATGAAAAAAAAAGGGAGTTTTTTAGTTTTGACAAATTGATTAGTTGTACTGAAAATTCTCCTATACATCTGAATGTAATATGCTTTGCATGTGATGAGAGCATAACCTTCCTGGAAACTCTTCAGGTTGGAATCAGAAATTTGGGAGCATTGGTTACATTGACAGAGTTGGCTGCAAAGCCAAATTACTTCATTGGCTGGTTGGGAGACATAATCTTTTGATTCTCGTGTCTATAGGTGATAGATGCCTTATTGGACACTGATGGGACACCGAGAAAGCCGCAATACACCATGGCTCCAGAAATGCCATTAGTTCTTCAATCTTGTGAATTTGAAGGTGTCAGGTTTATTTGTTCCTCAGGTACTTGCTTCATTAAATAGCATAATCTATTCATCTTAGTTAATCATTCGTGCTTTTGATAATGTCCTGTGGGTACAACTCCTCATAGATTTTCCTTGAAAAAAAAATGGTGATTTGCTTGAATTTCTATCTATCGTTTGTGTTCATTTTAAGTCATCTTAGTTCATTTGCTTGCTAGCATCTTCTTTTTTTCAAAACGCTATTGATTCTGATTATCTCAAAATAGATGCTCGGCAAGCATTACATCTGCACTTGGAGGAAGCCTATCAAACATATGAACTGCTAGCTGCAATGACTCATGAGGCTCTTCTAAGTTGCTTGCCTCAGGAACATGGTAGGAGGAAGTGATGCTCTGATTTAACCATGTCAATACGATACTTTAATGTCTTTGCTATTGTGCAGTAATAAATACATCTTCAGGTTTCTCAGATCAGAGCTTATTAGGTACCCACCAAAAAAAGAAGGCAGCCTCACATATTTCTCTCATGTCACGCACAACTGAGCGTAAGTCCTCCCATACTGCTGAAGTTTATGTTGTTTTGCTCTTGAAATTGTGCATCATGCTCTGACGTGAAGTGCTCTTTAGCACTTTGGCATTCTATTACTTCTGGGAGGGGAAAAAAATGCTTCATTGGGACTCTTGAACTAGGACAAACTAGTGTCATTATGAACCTGGTCCAGCTTATGTTTATAGTTGCTTGCTTTATGGGACTTGCAATGTAGTTGGATTATCGTTGTAAACTTAAGCTCATTTTCCCCCATCAACTTCATTTGTCAGAGGGGGAGGGACGTGTGTATTGTTTCCTTCTGTCCTTTTTCTTTTCGGGGGTTGGAAAACTTTGTGAGGCATTCTATTGATTCTTTACCCTTATTCTGCCACAGCATCCTATGAAGAGCGGCGTGCCAAATTGAACCTAAAAGTAGAAGCTTGTGAGCTTTCTGGCCAATCCGTATAGTCCGTCAAATGGGGATGCTTACTTTTGCTATTTGTGCGGTTCGTGTAACATTTTTGCGATCTAATTATTTGCTCTGGTGAAACAGCTATTTTGCACTTGATTCTCCATCTATTCCTCCAGGCTGATATTATGTTGTAAAGTGACTGGCGTTTGGTTATTCTCTGTAAGTGCATCATTAACTCACAAAGGTAGAAAGGTGAAGGCTCGCAAAGACCTGATCTTGGAACACCTTACGAGCAAAAGTACCTGGGGATCTATATTGCCGATTTGGTAATCATGCTTTTGAAGTGTCGCACGGCATCGCACTCATAAGAGGGTTATCTTGGCACATCACATTTATCAAACGCTACATATTGTTAATGTTCCTGCTGGGCATGCGAGATTCTTTGCTTTCCAGATTGATTGCCCGTTGCCGTGAAGCTGCGAATTTTCACTTAGAAAAACCTTGCTTTAATATGCATTACAATCTACGAGAATTGTGTATTGCGGTGAAAGCTTCATAACCTCGACTTTGCTTGGGTACATACAATTTGGCATACCCTAATCAATGAGAATGTCTTCGATGCACGATACCAATCGAAATAATGTCTTTTTTGCGCACGAAATGACATTAGGGTTATTCGTAAGACTTGGTCCGGGGAAACCATTGGTGATTGAGAATTTTTTTTGAGCTTATCAATGACTCAATGAGCATAAAGATATCATAACCCCTCTCTCTCTCTCTCTCTCTCTCTCTCTCACGGAGACCATGATTTCGTCGGGCATTTTTGCCTTTAAGTGGCCCCTTCTATGTCACATCATGGATGGTAGGCAGTGAAAGTCGCAGCTAGTCACATGGAGTGCAATCATCTGGATCGACAAATGCCACGGTCTTGTCAGTTCGTAGGGTCCTGTCGGGCTCCTTATCTTAAGCAGCAACTCCCGAACTGCATGCTTTCCCGGTCCATCTGAAGTGCATTCCACTCTACCTCTTCCTTGTTCTTTTCTTGGATAGTCACGGTATTTGAAGCGGCAGAGAGTAATTTGGTAAGACTAGCTCTTAGCCTCTCACACCCTAATTTAAAGCTTAGAAAGCCGGACACACAGATTTCGAAAGAGTAATTCACTTCTAGGCAGGCGAGATCAAGGTTATACACGACCTTTGCTCGTGCACGACAAGGGGATTTTGGTCTGAGTCCATATCCCCCAGCTTTTAAGCTTGATGAGGGTTTTCTAGTTTCATACATCTCGTCCCCACTCTCCTCATCTATATTAGTGGACGATAACAACGGCTGAATTCAATTGGAGTTTTACACCAAATCCGTAAATAGGTCGTAATCAAGAGCGGCATGACTCGAGGGTCGGGAGAGAGAAGAGTTTAGCGGTATTCTCGATTTGAAATTGAACGGAGTGATTAGAAAGAAGAAGAATGAATACGATTATGATTATGATTATGAGATAAAAGAACAGAAAGAAATTGAAAAGATGGAATTACAGTATTATTCGAATCTCAACAAGAAAAAGAAAACGAATATATCATGACATGAGTATCATTTTATGTTTTTATAAATAGGTAGAATATAAATGGGAAAAAAACAGTATATATCTTTATTGATGCACCAAACCTTCGGAATCTCTCCATATGTAGAAAGATTGGAAGGATTTCGAATGCATATAAAATCTATTTTGACCAATCCCTTCTAATCCCTTGTAATCCATGTCTCCTCACTTGTCATAACCGGAAAGTTCGTTTATTTATTTATTTTACCCTTCTTCTTTCTGTTGCGAATAGCCAGAGAATTGGTTTAAATAATGAGAGAGAGAGAGAGAGATGTCATTCAATTAAGAAAACGGAAAGTACAAAGGATGAAATAAAAAGTTCATAATTAAATTCCGGAAGTGTTGGCCCAATTGACAACTGTCTAAAGTAATTCCATTTTCGAACTTGATTTCATCTCCCACGCAAATAATTTAAAATCTTTTGGCCCGAAAAAAAATGCGACCGAAAATGTAGAAATTTCAGACATCGTCTGACAATCCGCGTTCGAAGAGAGAGAGAGAGAGAGAGAGAGAGAGAGATTGTTTGACAATCAGATGTTCCCGCGAGGGAAGCTCGGATCAAACGAGTAGCACGCCATCTCCCCCCTCTCTCTCTCTCTCTCTCTCTCTCTCTCTCTCTCTGCGCGCGTTTCATTGCTTCGAGTTCGTCGAAGAAGAAGGAGGAGACGAAGGAGAAATGGAAGCAGCGTTGGGATTGATGAGAAGGATGCCGCCGAAGCACTCGGAGACCGCGCTCTCAGCTCTTCTCAGCCTCTTGCCTCACCACTCCTCCGATCTTCTCTCCCAAGTCGATCAGCCTCTCCAGGTTCTTCGCACCTCTCTCTATCCCCTCTCTCTTTGAGCAAGAGACAATGCCGAGGCAGAGTCTTTTTCCTTTTTTCTCCTTTCTTCTTCATTTGGGAATTTCTTGCTCGTGATTTTAAAATTGACAATGCGCTTTGGGTTTCAATCCCTTTGACCCGTTGGTTCTAGTGGCTGCCAGCCGATGATCCTGATTCCGTCATGCTGCTAGGGTTTCGCGGTTCCTTTGGTGTTCCTTTGGGTTTTAGAGCCGAAGGTGTTGTGTTAACCTTAACGGCGATTGATTCCAGAATGCATCGTTATTAGTCTGTCCATATCGCGGAAATGGAAGTCCCACGGGAGCAAAAGCTAAAGTGGCAATGGCGGAGAGCGTGAGGATAGACTGTTTGGATTAAGATAAAATGAGGTCCTACGGGAAATGCTGATTTCGATGTTGGATAGAACAAGATGAGCTTGATACCGGATGAAACGAGATGATTAGTTTCAGGCAATGATACTGAGTAACAACAAAATGAGGTCATTGTTGAGGCATTTACTGGATGGCTTCGCGGTGAATTGCATGATGCTGTCGATTGATCCTGTCCTTTTCTTCCTGTTTTTCATCTACAAATGTTAGAACTTGGTTCACGTTGGCTCGACTCAAATGTTGATCTAAATTTCGTGACTTTGGGATTCCGAATTTCGGGGGTCAAATGTAATCCCTGCATCGTAGAACTTGCAGCTGGAAAGAGGCAGGATTTATACTAGCGTGTACAATGCTTGCATTATCTACTGTTTGAAATAGCAAAAATATCACTACAGAACTCACCCATGGAGCAAATGGCAGGTTCTGTGCGATATAGACTCTGGAAAGGAGTTTATTTTGTGTGAATACAACAGAGATGCCGACTCTTACAGGTGCGACTGTTAACTGTCTACTCTTGAAGTAGTGCAGAACCTTAGTGTAATCTGATAGCTGCTTATAGTGTGCTGGTATTACTATATGGGCTATCTGCGTTTTATTAGAACTTTGTCAAAGTTTTACGCTCCTTTTTGAATGTTACAGTTTTTACTTTCAGCGTTGTCAAAAGAAATGTGCATTACTTGCTTGAAGGTCGGATATAGCGTAGTGACTGCATGACAATGACATTGTCAATTATTAGTTCCTTTTCTTCTCTAAGGTACCTCCTTTACATATAACGAAGCAGAATAATCATATTTTTGGGCATGTGACACGCTAGGAATCAATAATAACTTGCTGGATTAAACAAATTGTTGGAACTTAATTGTGAGTCTTCAGTTTAGGATGTACCGTCGCTATCTATTTTGCTGTTGGTTATTGGTTGCCAGGTCTATCATGAATCAGCTCTTTTCTTACTGTGCTACCTGCTGTGTCCATTCAGGTCACCCTGGTCTAGTAAATACCATCCACCATTGGAAGATGGCACGCAGCCATCTTCCGAATTAAGGAAACTGGAGATCGAGGCGAATGAGATCTTTGCAATATATCGTGACCAGTGAGGTCCTTTGCTTACCTCGTTCTCTATTCCGGTTATGAGAAAAGATCAGCATAATTGCCAGTGAAAATATTAAGGAACAATCTAAGCATCTCAGATGCCCTCATCTGAGCTCGTGGATGTTTGTATTTTATAACAAATGCACAAATGCCATTTACATTCATAGATATGGCAATTTGATTAACCAGTTGATGTATAGGTACTATGAAGGTGGCATTTCGTCGGTCTATATGTGGGAAGATGATAATGAAGGTTTTGTTGCCTGCTTTTTGATAAAGAAAGGTGAGGTTCTGTTGTGCTAGATGGCCCATTTTATTGTACTAATTACTAATTTCTTCACATTCTATTTTCTCATCAAGATGGATCAAAGACGGCTCATGGAAGAAGGGGTTACCTGGAGGAAGGGGCATGGGATGCTATACATGCAATTGAGGTACAACCAGATTAACCATTAGTTGTTCTTAGCCTCATATTTTCCCTTTTTCCTGCATCTCTCTTTCTTCATTTGCTGTTGCATTCTAGGGTTTTGTCATACTACATCTTCGGTTTTGTATATAGGTGGGTCCTGAAGAAGATGGGACAGCTCATTATTGTTTAACCAGCACTGTTATGCTCTCTCTCACTACAGATGATGAATCATCAGGCACATTCAGTTTGTCTGGGTCTATTAGAAGACAGGTAATCTGATTACATTGAACGTGGAGGTTTTTAATTACCTGTTGAGACAACTTTTAGCAGAGCCCCTATAATGGCTCAGTCGAAGAGGAAATTTCTTCCTCGATATAGTAGGAGATTCAAATATAGCGTTAATAATACTAACTGAAGATGATGTTTGCCTGAAACATGTGAGAGTTACTGGGATGGAAAAGCATACGAGTGTCTAAATTTTTAGCAGGAAGCTTGACCCAGACAGTCCTTCCTATATTTAAATGTCAATGTTGCCTGGACTTGGCACTTTACGCCTAAGTGCCCATTTCGACGCAACACAGATGTGTGCATGAAATTGAATGGGTTCTCTACCTTCATTCTTTAGTAAAGTAGTTTTAACATAGATATACTTTTGGCCAGCTTGACAAAGTTTGCAGCTAGGAAAACTATGCACATTGGGCTTTATTCTACACATTCTCTCTCTCTCTCTCTGTCTCTCTCCCATGCACACACTCGTCTCTGGTAGTTCTGCACCATTGCATGATGGCTGCATAATGTCTAAGAAATGATCTACGTAGTGGGCTGTCTTTTGAAGTATTCTTTATGAGTTGCTTCTTACTGGTTTGCTATTATTGTTTCTTATACCACGTGATATTCTTTTTAGGTTCACTGAGAGGGAAGGTTCTCTTAATTTTTGGGATGTCTAGCGAGCAAGTTCAGTTTTAGCATCATCATGTTATTTAAAGCTTTGTTAGTCATGGAATTAATAAGGATCTAGTTTTAGCATCATTATGTTATTCAAAGCTTTGTTATGCATGGAACTAATGAGGATCTCATTTTGAAGCAATTATCTTGGGTGCAAGATATTTTATTTTACGTCATGTTCATGCTCACTTCAGTTTGCTTCATATGGAACTTTTCATGTTTTCTCGCCATGTAGATGAATATGGACCTCTCAATTGCTGAGGGCCATCTTTGTAACATGGGAAGGATGATAGAGGAAATGGAGAGTAAGCTGAGGAACTCGCTTGATCAGGTTTGGTGAATTCCATTGTTGCAATCTTCTCGATCTATTTTTGTTGTTCTTTTTTTGCCTTAGTGATTTGCATATATTCTCCAGCCATTTCTTGACTGACATACCTAGAATCTCATGCTATTTGTTGGTCTGTCACTTATAAATGCAGGTCTATTTTGGAAAGACAAAAGAGATGGTCTGCACCTTGCGACCACCGGCTGAAATAACGCAGATGAGAATGCCTGAGAGCTGATATAACGCTGAATGACATGTTGCCATTCTCCCAAGGTCTGATATTCTGTTCCAGCCCTGCATGTAGCGTGTTGCCAAGAGGAGGATGGTGGTAGATCCGATTCACTTACTTTCTTAGGACTTAGGAACTTCGAGGGGGACATTTTTCAGCTATTAATGTGCCGATGCTTAAACATGATTTGTACATGTCAAAGGATGTCTATTGCATTGCCTTTAGTTTGATGAAACATTTGGAAGGTGGATTACTCTATTAAAACAATTTCCAGGCTGATAGGTTGATTGGCAGGTGCATTACCTATGGTTGGAACTTGGATTTGTTGGAAAGCTGTATTTTCTTTTTTCTGGTTATATTATATTGCGAACTTGGCTGGAAGTTCTGCTTACAATTAAACTGTACAAAGTGAATGTTAAGCAACCGAAGCAAATAGACCTATGGTAAATCCGCGAATTATACACTGTTAACAATCCGTGATTTTACATGTTTACAGAGCGAGGAACAGCGTTCTCCGAGTCGTTGTAATAATCTTTATGTTGACTTTTCAAATTAGCTTTGATAAAAATTCCTAATCTATTAAAGCACTTGAAGCTTATAGCAAGATAATTTTTTCTTAGTCGGTAGCTTATAGCAAGTAAGGGTGCGCATGACAACACTTCTGTTTCTCAATTTCTGTTCCAGAAATCATTCTGAAACAG
>BCNH02000006.1:22454157-22465169 GCA_001662345.2 Metrosideros polymorpha var. glaberrima | reverse complement strand
TTGGATAAATTTGTCATAAATATACCAATGTAAAATTTTTAGTAATAAAAACAATAATCTAAGATAAGTATATCAATCTGAAAATTTTTATGATATTAATCCATGAACAAAACCACACCCTCCGCTGCAAATGCACTGAACCAACTTGGCTCCCCAATACACGCCATGCGTCCAGTTCGCAAAAGCCATGTTATTTGAACAAGCTCACGCAGGCAAGGCATGCACTCGTTGGACTCGCTGCTTCAGAAATGCACCTCTCTCTCCCGCATCAAGCAGCTCCAAGCCCATCTGCTGGTCACTGGCCAGTTCCAGTCGACCACCGCCCGCACGAAGCTCGTCGAGCTCTGCGCAATTTCCCCTTTCGGCGACCTCTCTTTCGCCACCCACGTTTTCCACCGCATCCACCGCCCCTCCACCAACGACTTCAACGCCATTCTCAGAGGCATCGCCCAGAGCCCGGAACCCGCCAATGCCGTTCCTTGGTATCGCTCCATGCTGCGCGACTCTCGCAGGGTCGACGCGCTCTCTTGCTCCTTCGCGCTGAAGGCTTGCGCGCGCTCTCTCGCGATCTCCGAGGCGATTCAGCTGCATTCCCAAGTGGTGCGTCTCGGGTTTTGTGCGGACGTGCTGTTGCGGACGACTCTGCTTGACGTATATGCGAAGGGTGGCCATCTTGATTCTGCGGAGAAGGTGTTCGATGAAATGCCCGTGAGAGATATTGCCTCGTGGAACGCGTTGATTTCCGGGCTGGCTCAGGGCCATCGACCCACTGAGGCTATTTCTTTGTATAAGAGGATGAAAGAGGAAGGCTTGAAGCCTAATGAAGTAACGGTTATTGGTGCTCTTTCCGCGTGCTCGCAGCTGGGAGCCTCGCGAGAAGGTGGAAGGGTTCATGACTACATAAGGGAGGAGAAGCTTGATCAGAACGTCCAAGTTTGCAATGTTGTTATTGACATGTATGCCAAATGCGGGTTTGTCGATAAAGCTTATGAGGTTTTTGATGGTATGAGGTCCAGGAAGGGTCTTGTTACGTGGAATACCATGATCATGGCATTTGCGATGCAGGGTGATGGATATAAAGCCATTGAGCTTTTCAAGCAGATGGGTCAAGCTGGGGTTGAACCTGATGCGGTATCATTCCTTGCTGCTTTATGTGCGTGCAACCATGCGGGATTGGTGGACGAGGGGGTTAGGTTGTTTGATTCAATGAAGGAATGTGGAGTAGTTCCAAATGTGAAGCATTACGGTACATTCGTTGATTTGTTGGGCCGAGCTGGACGTATTAGAGAGGCGTATGATATTATAACGTCTATGCCGATGATGCCGGATGTGGTATTCTGGCAGAGTCTGCTTGGTGCTTGCAAAACTTATGGAAATGTGGAGATGGCAGAGATTGCCTCACGCCATCTTCTAGAAATGGGGTCCAACGGTTGTGGTGACTTCGTGATGTTGTCCAATATCTATGCAGCTCGTGCAAGGTGGGATGATGTTGGTAGGGTGAGAGAAGCTATGAAAAATAGGGACATAAAAAAGGTGCCTGGTTTTAGCTATATTGAAGTGGATGGTAAAATACACAAGTTCAACAATGGAGACCAAGGCCATGAAAGTTGGCAAGAGATATATAGGAAGCTAGAGGAGATTAGGTTCAAGATTACAGATCATGGTTATGTGGCGGGGACTGATTTTGTGTTGCATGACATTGGTGATGAGGAGAAAGAGATTGCCATATGTTATCATAGTGAAAAATTGGCTGTTGCTTTTGGATTAATTAGTACAGCTGAGGGGACCCCTATTCAAGTAATAAAGAACCTAAGAATATGTGGGGATTGTCATACTGTGATAAAGCTTATATCGAAGATATACAATAGGGAAATCATAGTGCGAGATCGTTCCAGATTTCACAGATTCAGAGAGGGATCTTGTTCTTGCAGAGACTACTGGTGAAACTGATTTGCAGGAGTAGTCAAACTTGAATTCGTATTGCCCAGTTAATTGCGAAAGCATCCAGTGAAAGATTGAGGGAACAGGTAACAAATTAAACACACTCCATGTATTTCTTTCTACTAGTACATATTGCAGTTTAAATGTTAAAGGGGAGAAATAATGACATAAAACAGTGTGAATAATGGATGACAGTGATGTCATTATAAATCAGTTTGTTGTTGTGTGGGAAGAGTTTTTGGTCAGTAAAATTAATGCTGACCAAAATCCTTAATATGAGAGCTTGATTAGTTCATTTTTAAGCATAGGATTGGTAATCAAGCCTCCACCTTTCTCTAGTTTGATTGTTGGCGCCCTCTTGAATCATTACTCAGGCATGTTTTAGGTGACTGGCTATGTTTCTAGAATTTCCAATCCAAGCTTGAGTTTCAGCAATTATACCAGATTAAACCTGGTATTGGCCTTGTCATTCAATGGCCAACTTCTTGTTGACATTCAAACTGCAATCTGTGGTGCCTTATTCCCATCACTTCAAAATTCTGATACAGCTCATCTGGAAGTCGTCCAAGAATGGTCTATTTTCAGTTGCTTGTGTTTGGACTTCTTTGCAATCAAAGTCATGAAAGGTATGATGGCATAAAACTCATTTGGTTCTGACTTCTATTCCAGAGCATTGGTTTGTTTCTTGGATGGCTATATTCAACAGATTGCCTAAAAAGGACAGACTGGCTTGATGGGGGCATCTCCGTCTCTCAGTCATGATACTTTGTCCTGATATCGATGGATTGAGGGACCATTTGTCTTTGGACTGTTCAGTTTCCTGGGAGATATGGAGCAGGCTTTTACAACCGCGCAGAATTTCTTGCGAGATCGGAAACTGGAGTGACTAGCTTTCTTGGGCTAGCAACATCTTCAAAGGGGAAGTCCTTAGAATGTTTGATTTCGAAGATTGCTCGCAACTGATGCATTTATAACATTTGGTGGGCTAGAAATTTGGCTTTGCATTAGAACAAGTTTTGTTGGCTGATTCCATTTATGCGAGTGTCATCGTGGATGTTAGACATTTCACTGGCCAAAGTCCCTTCCCAAAGCTCTGCCAAACGCAGCAATAGAGTTAACTTGGCCATTAGCGCAACAAAAATCCCCTTTCAAAATTGATATTTAGGAATTTTATAGGGCTATCTATGTGTTTGACTCCATTTTCGGTAGCAGGAGCGGCTACCCTGCTTTATAGTTTCTGTGCGAAGAAATATACTGCATCATTCAAAAGAAAGATAGTGATTACTTCATTTTTGCTCCCACTCTCCCAACGTTTATCTACCAATGATCACCCATTCATTAATGAGCTACATGGTCACTTTTTCATTTGTGTATTTTTGTTTTTTTTTAGTATTTTTGTAAGGTGATTAAACGGGGCACTCTATTTATTGTTTGCTACATTATTTAGTAAACTCTTTTAGTACACAGTCTTAGTATCTCTAGTATTATTATTATTATCATTTTTTATTTTTTTTTACGGTTTTTCACTAGTACATGGAATAACTGTTAGGGATACATGTTATGTATGCCTTTGAACTAATCTCTCGGAAATACATTTCGAAAAATACAATTGCATGCATTTATAACAGTTGTATATTGAGATAAAGGGGAAAATCAGAAAAGACGCAGGAAGGGATTCTCACAATGACCTTCTAATGACTAGTTTCCTACTATTATCGCTAAGCAATATAATCTAAGATTAGGATAACATGCACCTTAACTTATTTTTATTCTATAATTTGCCAATGCATAATAGGTACGACCTTCCTGAACGAAATAAGTTTGTCATGACAAAATGAACAGAGCTTTAAATTGGCTGCGTCCGGTCATCGCTCGTGCAGTTGGGCTGGGCTTGGCTCAGACAGCTTATTTGAAGAAACTTCCCAACGGAAAATGGGCTTGAATTGTCCATGACCAAAATGTTGGTAGGGAGATTTGGTCACTCTTCTCTCAACTCTTAACGTTGTTCTTGATTATTGGCAGTTTGGCACTCCTCTATTCTAATCTTCTCTGCATCATAAGAGGTGTGTGTGTGTGGACACACACACACCCACATGTTCTAGTGATGACCGGCGAGAAAGTTCGGGGATATTCTTGAAAAGCTCTCAGGTTACGTGAAAAGCGAAAGCCGAATCTTGATCGAATCATCTGAATATGAAACTGTTTGCACTTACTTAGTGGCGTGGGAACTGATTAAGACCGTGCCTTACGCCTAAATCACAGGCACGAGCATCTTAAAAGGACCGATCCAACCGCGCGGGACCATCCTTAAATGGCCGCATCGGTACCGACGCCATGGACGGGCCTTTTTTCTTTTTCCTCTAGACTCTTCCTCGATGCTCTAAAGAGTCAACTACCTAAGTCATGGCCATACCTATTCTTGAGCAGTTATTCGAGAGAGAGAGAGAGAGAGAGAGAGATGGGAAATGCATGAAGCGTAGGGCAGCCTTTCACTTTCGGAGAACTACTCCAGATTGATGGGTAGCATTGCACATGACAAGCACCACCACCCCCCCAAAGCAAAAAGAAAGGGCAAAAAAGAGCAGTCGTCCAATCGAAGAAGCAAATTGGTGGCCTCCAGATCAGTTCGTACTAGAGAGATTAAGGGCACTTGTCGAGCTCTTCAGCCTCTTTACCTACTTCCATTCCGATTACACGTGACGGGGTTACACTTCTGTTGCTCCTAAGCCTACAACCACACCCTCACCTACGCACACTACTGTCGTTCGACACAGCTCCTCCAACCTCGTTCAAATTATCGATCCAAGTTTCAATGTCATGACAAACGAGGTATTGTGGAACCATTGTCAATATGATGTGACTATACAAATTATCATTCCAAGTGTCGATGCTTTTAGATGAATGAGTGGCTCCATATTGAAATATTCTAACATATGAGATTTTGAGTAACCGTTGTTAATTGTTCTAAAAGATTAAATTATTGGATGAAAACGTGATTCAATATTTAAATATTCTAATAGCATAAGCTATCCGTTGGGATTCTTTCTCAGCATACGGTGTTCTCATCATGACATGAAGATAGGAAATTTTTGTAATAAGTGAATATTGACAAGCATACATATGATTATCACAAGACCACATGTGAAATGTGTGGTTATTGGTATGAAACGTTGATAGACAATACAAAGGATGCACCCTGTCTTTACTCCCGTCCAATATCGGTACAAGGATTAACGGACAAGAATCAATGAGAGGTCAAATTTCAGGATTCGTGCAGCTGATCAAAGCGTAAGGGGATTCCCAATTCTAGAATTGGATGTCACTTGTCCGAATGCCGCCGCCCGCGTGAAAACTTCTCTGGATCAAGGTCACTTGATGCACAAACTGAAACCCTAAATTTTAACCGGCACACGGCTTTACCGACGAATGGCATTCCGTCGAGTGTCGACTTTGCGTTGGTTGGCTGTCTAGGGAAAGGCAAATACTTGCTTGAAAAATGGCTCCACATGGACCCACGTCCTGAACTTGGGTTTGAGCATCGTCTGGATCGATAGATTCAACTACAAGAACCAGAAATTTTAGCATTTTGGGAAGCTCGAAATCTACGTTAGAACCTATCGTACTCATTAAGGATCGAATTTAGTATAGTTTCAACCGGAAATGATCGAGTTTAGCCTCTTTTTTTTAATGTGATACACAACGGGTTTTCGTAACTCCATCCATGGTACGTTAGCGGCATGTGATCTGTTCCTTGCCACAAAACCTACAAGTCAATTTCGAAACTTCTTTTTTCTTAGGAAAAAAACCACAAAAAACCCTAAACTTTATCATTTGTAATACATTTACTCCAAACTTTTTTTTTAACACAAAAAACCCCAAACTTTACCTCTGTGACACATTTACTCCAAACTTCACCAGCCTCTCCGAGGGCTGCGTGCGACCGTCGCCCGCGGTTGGCGAGAGTCGCCGGCCCTCACTGAGGCCCCAATGACCCTCGTTGGCCCTCTCTAGCAGGGGCGGCCGCAACGAGGCTGCTGCCCTTGCCCCTGATTCTCCCCCCCCCTTTTTTGCTTTTTAAAAAATATTTAAAAATATTTTATTTAATAAAAAGGTAAAAGATGAAAATGCCCTTGGGTAAGATAATTTTTGGGCTATATGTGTCACGAGGATAGAAGTTTGGGATTTTTTGTGTCACAAAAAGAAGTTTTGGATAAATTTATCACACTATATAAGTTTAGAGTAAATGTGTCACAGAATGTAAAGTTTAGAGTTTTTAGTGTTACGAAAAAAGTTGGGAGTAAATGTGTCATAAAGGAAAAAGTTTGAAATTTTTGGTAGTTTTTTTCCTTTTTCTTATGATATAAGGAAAAACGGGTTGTAACAACGGAAACTCGGGTACTTTCCCAATCCGAGGAAAACGTCTTAAAACTGAAAATGCGCATTTTAGAAACAGGTGGAATCGAAATCATTTCCCCAGATGAAAATACAGAGCCCTCGAGAACTGATTTTTCACGAGCTACTGCCTTTTTTTGCATGTGAAAATCCTTGACAACGCATGCAATAATATTTTTAAATAAAGAAGAGAGTTAAATACTACAAAATTGTCGGAGCCCAAATCAAGAAAAATGCTCTTTTGCAGGTCCAAACACCATTCCCTCGTGCCCTCTCTCCCCCCACCAACCCGCGTTGGTAGGTTGGCGTGTGCCCAAATCTCTCCCTCTCCCCCTTCCCACCAACCACCACCATCTCTCTCTATTCCCGTGGTGGCGCCTCTTCTTTCTTTGCATCTCCACATCTTCACCTCACCAACCACCGCTTCTCTTGGTTTTTTTAGTAAGCCAAGTTCAACTCTAGCGACTTAGGTGATCATGTGGCTAATATCTGATGCCTTCCCTAAATTATCGATATCCCATCAGCATCATAAATTTATGTATGCAAAGTCTAACCGGGGCCGAATGTTCGGAGTCTAGTAGGAACACTTCACCGGTAATCGCGAACAACCATATGGAAGTTCCTTCTTATTTGCGCGTGATGATGTGTGGACATGGGGTTGGGAGAATGACGATGGTCGGCATTGGCATGGGATCATGCAATCCTTTGTTTGGTTAAGCTAGAATTTTTTTTGAATTTCGTATGATTTCATATCTTTATTGACATGGTTGGTACTGGTTACCAATGAGCAAGTATTATCTGTACACGCTTAGATTTCATTTGTTTTCGCGGAAAATGAATGATTCGAAAAATATTTACATAAAAATAAGCGCTCATATTGATTACAATAATTAGTCGATGAAAAATGTTCTCATTATCGACAATAATTTATGTCGAAACATATTTGTGGATAGTGAAAATATTTTTCGTTTCATTCATTTTTGTAAACGATACGAACAATCATTTAAAATAAAATTTTCAAATTATTCATTATCCGTGAAACAAACTTACCCTTAAAATCACCTAAAACTAGCGTGCGTGAAGCCGTGGACCGAAACATCCAAATCAAAATCACTGTTTCGTGCAACGAGCGATATTCAAATCCTTTTCCGATATTTTGACTTTTGTTTTTCCCAATCGATGAAAAGAATCTCGTTCCATATTGTAAATGCAATCGAGAGGTAACGTTCATTGGTCAACTGGTTTTGGCCATAAAAAAATTAATAAGAAGAGGAGAAAAGTAGTAGGGGGTCTTGGTTGGTGAAGTAGAGAAATGACCAAACTCTTCGTTTGGTCATTTTGCTCGTTAAGTCATACCTACTGTTTCTAAGACACTTTCAAACACCCCTCCATATGATGCCTCGCTAGGCATATGTGAGGTGAGATTATTACCCGAGGATAGTAATTTCTCGATGTCGTAAGTTCGAACTCTACCGAGCACGGCTTCCATCTTGGTTATGTTCTTTCGGGAGTTTTGATTCGATTAATCGGACGATACTCTTGAATCGGCCTCCTTTTTGTAATGAAGAAAAGAGGGGGTGAATTAAGAAAAATAGGTGATTATAGTTAAAGAGGGATTGTGAGCTAGTCATTTCTCAGCATTTTGTGCATAGGAATCGATAGGATGTACGTGGAAAATCGATGCGAGTTGAGCACGTACAGTGTAAATCAAGAAAATTTAGAATTGGCAGATGATTGGAATTTGATCGAAAAGGGAAGAATATTCTTTTTTTTTTTGAGTTCTTAGAAACAGTTGTCCATCTGGATCAAAGCCGGCATGGATGGATTGAATGGCAGACGGTGACGTTTGTCAGCCTCCGAACTCTCTCTCTCTTCACAAGCCATCGCTCCTTCTTGTTTCGTTTCGCGAAAAATAAAAAATTTTAAAAAATAAAAATAAATATTTATATAGCTTAAAATAATTAATCAATAACAAATATTTTAAGGAAAAAGTCACAAAATATTCTAAATTTTGCTCGTCATGAAACATTTATTTTAAATTATTTTTTGTGACACAAAAAATTATAAACCTGCACCCATGTGACACATATACTTTAACAAAAATCACAAACTTATACTCATATGACATATTTATCTCAATTTTTTTGTGACACTAAAAACTCAAAACTTTTTTTTGTGATCGTAATTTTTTGAGGTAAATGTGTCACACTAATATAAGTTTGGAGTTTTTGGTTTTACAAGAAGAAATTTGAGGTAAAAATGTCACATTGTACAAGTAAAAAGATTGGGGTTTTTTGTGTTGTAAAAAAGTTTGGGGTAAATGTGTTGTATTGGACATAGTTTAGGGTTTTTAGTGGCTTTTTTACCCAATATTTTACTATTGACAATAATTTATATTTTAATATTTTCGTGGACGATATAAATTCTCTTTGTCCATTTATTTTCGTAAGCAGTACAACCGATTTATTTTTTAAAAATATGTTTTTTCAAATTGTTGATTTTTCACGAAATAAATGCACTTTATGAGGAAATATAACTTGTAAATAATTGTAAACTTGACGATAGTTGAACTTAGTCGATTCAGATTGCAAATGATTATTGAAAATGGCGAAAAAATGTGCAATGGATCATGGAGCATCAACTTTCAAATAGTTCTAATTTCAAAACTACCCTATGCTGCCTTCAGTCCTGCTGAATCATCCACGTGTGTCGCATAGTTAAATTAGTTAACTTTTTTTCAGCCAAATTCCCTAAAAAACTCCAAACTCTAAGTCCAGTCCCAATTCTGCGACGAACTTTTTTTGTCTTAGAAAAAACCCCAAACTTTAGGTCCAATCTCAAATTTGTCCCGAAGTTTGCTTTAAAAAAAAAAAAACAACCAGCTTTCAATCTATTCTCAAATTTATCCTATGGTCTAGTTCCAACTTAACGTGACATTTTTACATCAATAACAAATCCACAATATTTCCAAAATGAAACCGTTCTAGTATACGAAAATTAGGAATGACTAATGACAATTTTTGGACAAACGGTTAATGTGAACATATTTTGGACTAGAGTAAAAATTGGTGATTTTTCTCTTAAACAAAAAAAAAAGTTGGGATAGATTTGGGACTAAACTTAAAGTTTGGGATTTTTTCTAAGACAAAAAAAAAGTTCAAGGTAGATTTGGGACTAAATCTAAAGTTTAAGGTTTTTTATAAGATAAAAAAAGTTCATGGCAGATTTGGGACTAGGCTTAAAGTTTGGGGTTTTTTTTTCTAAGATAAAATAAAATTTTGGGACAGAATTGGGATTAAACCTAAAGTTGGAGGTTATTTATGGAATTATGCCCTTTTTTCGATATTTTACGGATATTTTCTTCTCTTCTTTTCATCCGAATATACATATGGCATGTACCTGTTTTAATTCTAATTGTATTTGTGCACCCACCTACCTATGTGTAATACAAGTCAATATAATTGTCAATTGCCTTTGTCCATATTTTAATAAAAAAAATCGAATGTTAATGTCTCTCGTGTTACCGTCTTTTAAACTTCTGTCTTAAAGTAATTTGCAATAGAAAATATTTATCTTAATATCCGCCCGCTTACAACTATTTATAGTTCTTTTTTCTTTGTTCTCCTCCGAACTCGTTTGCGTGAGCTCTTTTTAGCATATTAAGAGAAAGGAAACAGAGAAGGGGTTGACGGAAAAAAGGAAAAATGACATAAATGCCCCATGAAATTAAGCTCAATGTGTAATGTTGTCTCTAAATTTTTAATTTATTTAATGTGGTCTATGAACTTTAATCCGATGTATAATGTTGTTCCTGAATTTTTAATTTGTTTAGTGTGATCACGGAATATTTTTTATACATGCTAATGTTCAATGTTGTCCTTCAATTAATTCAAAGAAACATAATTTGCTAATTTGGCTTCTCATCCGGTATGTTTGCATGGTGGACAAAAGAAAATATTACACATGTATTATTCACGTAAGATATTAAATTCAAATTAGAATATAATAATCATAATGACTAGATTGAACATTTACCAAAAGTTTAAAGACTATATTGAATAAATTAAAAGTTTAGGGACCGCATTGAACAAATCAAAGATTCAAGGATGATGTTGCGCGTTTGGGTCAAAGCTCACACACCATATGTGTAATTATCCCCAAAATATAACCGATTACTCGATTCATGAAAATAGTAAAAGAAAAAAAATGATTGTGTGTTTTGTGAGGCCGCATATGGTAACGTTTCTGTTCTTAGGAACAGTTTCTATTCAAAAATAATTTTTTTCTATTTCTATTCCTTGGACAAGTTTCTGAGTAGAAGAATGCGTTTGGTAACTATACAAAATTTCTATTCCCGAGATAAAAAAGAACAAAAATGTATTTGGTACAACCCTAAAAATTTAGATTCCCAATTTTTTTTCTTTTAATTATAAAAATGTGGTGACCGGCGGTGGCGGCGCAACGACCAGCGTTGGACTTGTGAATGTAAATACGACTATACGAGCATAAAGTTACGTTGAATTTATTTCTCTAAAATGACATTGTCTTTCTTTTAGTTTTTGGGGACAAAGAAGCTACATTTTTTTACTTCTTGTTTTTATTCCAAATCTATTTTCGGGAACAGAATAATTAGCCAATGTTACCAAGTAGATTTCTGTTTGTTTTTTTTTTTTTTTTTT